>JARHVA010000132.1:2467500-3067500 GCA_037957365.1 Torreya grandis
TATTTAACATTTTATTTTTTTGTTTAAAGGCAATAAATTAAAATTTATTCTTCCTTGTCACTTTTCTTTTTCTTTTGCCTCTAAAAGAAACTTATCATTTTTCTTGCAAGTTAAAAATAATCTCTTATTTATCTCTTTCTTACATGCACATTAGGATAGTGAAATTAATTATCTTCTCCTATTTCATCATTATTTTCATTCAAATCAAAACACTTCAGATTTGGGTTTAAAACTTACTGCACTTCATTGTTTGCTTGTTGCATATTAGCTCACCTAGTTAATTATAAGAATTATGAATGAATCATAGTACAAAAATGTTACACTACCAAATCACACTCATAAAAAAACCATCTAAACTCACCTAAGACAAGGCCCATTAGTATTTCATCACTTGGTGGATCACCTTACCCTACCCAGCTATCCTACTTGGATTTCACCACCAAGGGGAGAACCCACTCCATTCTCTGACAGAGTATAAACTCTAGATAGAAGGTATACTCTAGCTAAGTGGCCTAGCTTGGCTTTAGGTTTGTAAAGTATATGGAGAATGACCCTATAACTAGCCACATACCTAGTCTAACACATATTTCCTCTTAAGCACCAAAAATAGCCTAAAACTATCTCTAGATTGCTTTTTAGTGCCTTCGGTAACCAAACTCTCATCTCACTATCTGATTAAGGCATAAGCCAACACGAGACTAAAATTAATCTCTAGGAGTTAATAATTAGTGGTTATATGTTATTTTTCTACTTTTCTATTGACTTTTATATTTTTTGAGTTGGTAAAGATGTTTTTCCATTGATTTACAAAATCAACACTATTCATAATACTCAGGTTATATAACCTATTATATTAGGTTTTTTGAGTGTTTATCCTCCTTATACATACCTCTTACATCTTCTATTATCCCAATATTTTACCTTTGGGTTTCTAAAACATTGGATTTTTCATCTCTTGAGACTCCATAGTGACTACATTAGTTAAATCCACTGATTTTGGTAGATTTTAACCTATCTCAATCGGTCATATGACTAACATCGATGACTATGTAATTTCATTATTTTTAGTTTACTCAAAATAACAAGCTAAAAAAACCTAACTACCTACACTCAAACCTATGTTTTCCACACTCTATCACTAATACAGAAGTTCTAAGACTATTTATACTTCTTCTTGCATAGTATTAACATGAATCCAAGCCAAAATTCTCACTGATTACACAAGTTAGCAACCACTTCCACCTTCCCATCTTGTTGTTGATTCCATCATGGAGCATACATTAAATATAGAGCATACTCTTAGGCCCAATTAAATTCGCATTATGACTGAAGGAGATCAAGATTTTTCTATATTTCTTAATCATAATGTGGTAGCCCATCAACATTACCTTTCCATGAGCCAAACCTAAAATTCTTCAAGTGACCCACTATATGGTATGCCAACTTCTCTAATGGAGACAAATTTAGTTTTGTCTATCTCCACTATGTTCCCCATGGTTACTAAAACCATCACTTCAATAAGTAACCCAACCATAAATAATATCCATAGTTTAGCATTACCAACTACCCAATCCCACCTAACCCCTATCGTGACTTCCTTGCCTTCACAACCACAAGTAGTTTAGTCAAGTCTAAACCCAATTCAAAATTTGGTGGTACCCATCCCATCTACTCTCACACCTATAATTACATGATTTATGACTAACCCTTCACCCAATATATCCATACCAACAACCCAACCTACAATAACAACATTCAACCAAAGCATTGTCTCTAACCCAATAGGATAAGCCCCTTTTATTTTCACTCCCCAACCTATGACTCACTACCCCTATGTTATGCCAACATAACTATATCAAGATATGTCATACACTCCCTTTACTTCTTATCAAGTTCCTTATAATTTAGGGGGTATCTCCCAAACCAATCCCCCTCCAAACCTCATAAGATGTTGATGGACAAGATGCCTAATCTAGAGAAATACATATCAAGTTCAAAGATTGCATTATCCTATGATCTTATATACAATGATCCCATCCATCCTTATATGCCTATTCACCCTTATCTAATATAATGGGAACTCCCTAAATTTACTCACTTTTAGAGTAAAGAAGACCCACAATAGTGTTTTCAAGCATTTAGACATGTTTATTATTTAATAGGGCATAATGATGTGTTACTACTTCACACATTATCTATGTCTCTTTTCACTGCTATCCTAGATTGGTATAGCTCTATAACTCAACACTCCCTTTTCTCATTTACCCAACTTGCACAATTATTCCTAGACCATTTCTATATCAAATTTTTTAAAAAGGTTTCTATTATAGACCTTTATTCTATTAAACAATTTCATGATGAGTCTATTTTAGATTTTGTCACTCATTAGAGAGGCTTAATTAGTAAACTCTCCTTCTATTTACCCCAACCTAAGCTTATTGAGCTCTTCTCAAAGGCATGTGTGAAGCATATTTTTTTCACAGTCTGAGTAAAAAAAATTTGTACATTTGTTGAATCCTTTACAATGGCACATAAACTCAAAATTTAAGCTATAAACAAATATAGAGTCAAGTTGTATAGTAAGAATGCCAATTCTAAATCAAGTGACTCCTCTTCTTCTAAACCTTATCCTTTTAACCAAAAAACTAAAGCCTCTACTAATGTGGTGTTCATTAAATTAGCATCTTCAAAACCATAGCCTAACCTAATTCCTTAACCTCACAAAATCCAACCAAGTAATTCTAATAACAGTATGAAAAAAGATGATACACTCCCATTAGGGAGTCATATACATCCTTTTTGTAAAAACTATTGAAACAGGGAGCCATAACCCTTCCACAAATCAATCATCTTATATAGTTTGATTCCTCTAGTCTTATTCTTACTTGGTACAAGGAGGATGATTTTTCTGGATACCATCGAGTCAAAGGACACAATTCTAATAAATATAAAACATTTAAAAACATTGTTCAAGACATGCTTGACATGGGTGATATCATCTTGGATAACCCTAATGCACATGCTAATCAAAATATGGATTTGTTTAAATAACCTTTTCCTAACCATTCACCTAATCAAAATAATGTTCAGACCATGACTAATGACTCATGTAATCATAATATCCATACAATCAATATGGTCTTTCCTTTACCTCTAATCCAACCTCTTTCACAATAGGTTACAGCCATTTTACTTACTCCTCCCCCATAATTAGTGGAGTTTGTTTTTACCATTATTTTTCCATGGGTAGAAGACCCTACTTCACCCATTCCATTCCTACATGAGGAAGGGCCTCCTTTACCTCTCCTTTTACCATAAGAGGAGCCTATATTATGAGTTCCTTTTACACCCATTTTACCTATCCTCTTTTGACTTGAGGACCATACCTTACCCATTCCTCAACTACATGTTGAGGGGAGCATCATTCCTATGTTATACCCTCTTGAGGAACATTATTTGCCTACCTTTCCTCTATTGATGGAAGGTAGTACCTCATCCACTCCTCCTTTGGACCTAGAAAAGCTAGTGTTATCTACCCCTACATTAGATGAGAGACCTTTTTTGCTTACTCCAATTCAACCAATTTTACCACTTATTTTACTATGGAAGATCATACTTTACCTATTCCTCAACCACATGTTAAGGGATCAATTATACCTATGATCTACCTCTTTAAGGAGTCTTCTTCACCTACCTCTCCCCCATCCATGGAATACCATGCTTCTTCTCTTGTCTCTATCAAGGAAGACCTTATTGTGGTTCTTTTTGTCCTTAGCTTAAGGTAGCATAGGCTAGTAATTTCCATTTTTCTCAATCACCTAAGCCTTATAAATAAGTAACTATAAGGCCTACGTGAACTTCATCTAAACCCTTTTCATCATTAGTGAGAAAACTAGAAATTCTTAGCTCCATGAAGCTAGATCATGAAACATTTTGGGACTAACTTAAAACTCCTTATCCTACACAATGAGTGTCATCCTATAACAATAATCATATCACTACCCTTTACCCAAAGGTATTTGATAAAGCCAAAGCTTTTTCACTAAAATCACCAGAAGCTCATCCTTCTATGTCAGAGCCCTCACACTCACAAGCATCTGCCACATTAAAGTAGATCGGGTCTTTAGGCATTCATTTGGTCTCTAATATAATTCATCCATAGGTGAAATTAGATTTGAATCTCCAACCAAAAGTTGGAGTTTCATGGCCTAAACTAAGGAATAATCTTAAGCTTCCTAAATCTTGTTTATCCTTCCCTGTTCCACCCTCAACTTTTCTTTCAATTTTTGGAACACATCCCTCTACTTTAGTTGGGATATCATCACTCTAAGTGAAAAAAAGGCTAAGTTAACTCCACTACTACCTCTACCACTTATTATCCCTATCACATTTGACACCATGTCACCTACCACCATGAAAGTGTTATCAAAACATGTGGTTCTAATGCTACCTAAAAAGGTGGCATACAAAATCATCCTCGTGACTCCTAAACCAAAGAAGGTGTCCACCCCTATTACAATAGAAAGTTCTAGCCCACTCAAAATCTCTTAGATCTTTTTCCTATTACATTTTTTGTAATCCTCTATTATAATCCTTCTTCCCATTAAGCCTTATAATCCTCTTGGACCAAAGCCATCATGGTTTGATAATACACAAGTGTGTCTATATCATCATTCACCTGTACACGATACTGAGAGGTGTAAATCTCTCATGATACTCATTTAGTAACACTTTGATATTGATGCTCTCTTTATTGATACTCCCATTAACCTTCTTTTTATTCCACCCATGGCATCCACAATGCCTCATACCATTCTACTTGAATTCAAACCCAAAGATGTTGTCATACCCCCTTTGCCACCTCCTTCACCTATGTTTTAGGTCAACATGGTTAATGTGGCCACACAATCACAAAATAAAAAGGATAAAGGTAAGGAAAAGGTCACTACCCCTTGGGCTCATCCCTTCTAAAAATACACTCCTCTTCTAAATCCCAAGATTTCCATCTTGGGTGTCCTGAAACTACCATCTTTAGAAGTTATTCAAAACTTGATGGTGAAATAACTTCACCAAACCCCTGTAAAAAAACCTTGCATGAGTTAATCCAAAACTCACCCCAACACCATTAATATTTTATTAGTTTTGTGTAAGTAGTTGAGGTACAACCTAATGATCCCTAGCCTCTTACCACTTTGGTCAGCTCTTTTAACACCATCTCCTTAATTTCCTTTAGTGATTCAAAAATTTCACTTCAACACCATAAAGAACAAGTTATTACCCTTTTCATCACTGCATATATCAATCAAACTCATGTCAAAATAGTCATGATCAATGGAAGAGCTAGTATTAATATTATCTCCACCCATGCCTAAAAATATCTAGCCCTTCTAAACAATTGCATGTCTCAAACCGACATGGTGCTCTACTCCTTTAATGATACCACAACTACTATGGTGGGTACTATTATGTTACATATCCATGTGGGTCCCCACATAATTCCTAAGCTCTTTTATGTTGTAGAAGGAGAGTTATAATACAACATACTACTTGGATGACCTTGGATATGTGCTATGGAATGTGTGCCTTCGACATTGCACCACTACATCAAGTTTGAGAACAATGGGCAAGTGCATGTTATTCCTATCAACCCACCTCATTTCAAAACATGTAACATGCCTTATAGACCTAATGATGTTCTCATTACATTAAATACATCATCTCTTCCACATTATACTTTTGAGGATTTCATGAGCTCTACTACCCTGATTACATAGATATTGACAACACAAATTCTTATTAAAGACCCCATGGAGTAAAATTTCAACCATTTATCACTTAGAGAATATCATTTTTTGACACTAGACATGTTCTATACTCCATAAGAGTATGGAAAGCTTCACATGTACCCTAATTATGATCCTCATATTGGGATGGTCGTCCTATATGGTCCCCTTAATCTTCAAAATAATTTCACATATGGGGGAATTTATCAAGCTCTCACTATCAGTAACCCATCCTCTTCACCACAACCATTTACCTATGACTTCTCTTTCCTAAGAAATCTTATCTTCACTTACATCTATCTTTATAGGAGTTCCTAGAAAGGATTTGGTTTGGGTCATTACAAGCAAGGTGTTCATATGCCCATTGAATATCCCACCAATAAAACCATTAAAAATGCCAAAATAAGACATGGAGTGGGTTTTGATGAACCAAATAAACTCACCAAAAATTCTCATATACCAATTATCAAAGAGCTAGTCTCTCCTCCATCCTCTCCTCCACCATCACCTATCAAATCAGAGGTATCTATACCTACTAAAAAAATTCAATAAATTCCATCCATTTGGGGCCCCTCACCTATCACCTAGGTAAGGAAACAATCTCCTTTCCTCTCATTCATCTTGAAATAATTGATGAAGAATCTCCCACTATCAACACTCTCTAATGTCAAGATGATGATGTTATTCTCACATATATGGGTGCAAATGATTCCTATATACAATGATCACTACCATCTAAAACATAAGCTATGTTAAATGAATCAACCATTGACATCAATTTTCCCTCTCACAATAACCCCTGTGTCCTTAAGATTGGCTAGTCTTTGGATTCCTCTGAGCAAACAAATTATGTCACATTTTTTAATGACCATACCAAATCTTTCACTTCGTCTTCTAATGACATGCCTAGTATCGACCACTCTATCATCACCCACAACATTCTCACCAACTAATATGCTAAACTTATTAAGTAGAAGATTCAAGAAATGCATCTTCATATTACGCTCATTGTCAAAGAAGATCTCCAATGCCTCCTTTTTGTTAAATTTATTCAACCCATTGACTACCTACAATGGGTTTCTAATATTTTTCCTATCACAAAAGTGACAGGGGGAATCCACATCTACATCAGCTACCATGAACTAAACCTCGCTTGTCCAAAGAATGACTTTCATTTGCCATGTATTGACCAACTTGTTTATCTAAAAACCAACCATGAGATGTTATCACTTATGGATATAATCTTGGTTACTCCCAAGGATCAATGTAAGACAAATTTCATTAACCCATGGGGGAATTTTTGTTATCAAGTCATGCCCTCTAGTCTAAATAATGTTGGTTCCACTTACCAATGTACCAAGACTTACATCTTCAATTATCTCCTACACAAAATTATGGAAGACTACATGGATGACTTACTTAGAAAGTCTAAACATCACCAAGATCACCTGATGATTCTCAAAATCATATTCGCTCATCTCCTATAATATAACATTCTACTAAATTTTTTTGAATGCTCCCAGCGTGTGCATGCCCCCTGCTCCCTGCGCGTGCATGGAGACTTTGAATGCTGTGGGCATATAGGTGCGAGCGCGTACTTCCAACTTGGTCCAGGTGGCTGCAGATCTGGCGGCTGGTGTGGCTGAACCTTTACCAGTGAATGGGGATAGGATTCTGGTCATGGAAGGGGGTTCTTCTCTAGTGACGGATTCAGTAAATGGTTCCCCTATTTTTGGGTCTGTCCCTAGGTCTAAGGGAAGAACCTATGCGGACGTGGCTGCTTTTGAAGCCAAAATTCATGATGTGAAATGCCAAGCTTCTGCTAGGAGACTAAGCGAATCACCTGTAAGTGCTTTAAAACCTGTCAGGGTTAATCTTGATCATGATATTGTTAAAGAAATCTTTGATCAGGCAGAGTACTTTTCAAAGTCTACGGCTATTTGTAGATTTCGTGGCTTTTGGCCATCTCATGCTGATTTGCATGGCTGGATATCCCAGACATGGCTGCCACTAATTGATGGAAATGTTGAAATTTATCCTTGTGGTAAAGGTTTTTTTATAGCTTTATTTCACATTGCTGAGGACAGGAAAACTATTCTTTCCAATATAAATTTCTTTTGGCAGGGTAAATACCCTCTCTTTGCCAAACGGTGGCATATGGATTTCAATCCTATAATGGAAACTTTCAACAAGATCCCTATCTGGGTTTGGCTCCCTAATTTACCATTGCATCTATGGCATGATTCAGTGTTTAAAACCATCGGAAATGCTATAGGAGAATTTTTATTCATGGACACAGAAACCAAGAGGTATTTTAGATCGACCTATGCTCACCTTATGGTTGAGGTGGATGTTTTTAAGGGCCTTCTTGAGGTGATTTGTCTAGATTCCCCTAGGGGATCTTGGATGCAAATGTTAGATTTTGAAGGGCTACCTTTTCGATGTAAAAAGTGTCATCTGACGGGGCATGTTGCAGCCTGGTGCACTGCAAGGAAATCCAGACCCAGAAGATCTCCTTCTTGGTGGGCAGAAGTTGATCATGATCACTATATTATAGAACAACCTGAGGAAGCTTCGACAGATTTTGAGAATGAGAATGAAAAGAGCATCTTATCTATTTCGGTGGATCAGGAGTCTCAGCTGGAGATGGTTCCTATTGAAGGTTTGGTGGAGATTGGATTATGTAATCTACCTGAATCAATTTTTGAGGAGGTGGTGGTTCCTCCACCTATTTTGAAGGTTTCTCCTAGGAGTCAGTTGTTGGCTGGTTCTCCTAAGGTTTTGGTTGAGGTTTTGTCACCCCATGGGCTTCATGATTCTTGGCCTCCTGTGGAATGGGTTGCTGAGGCAGCTAAGGTAGAGGATGGCTGGACTACTATTAAGAGGAAAAAATCTAAGCCTCTGGTCCCTCCTCTAGATATGAAACTTCGGTCTTGTAAAAAAAATAATAACTAATAGTTATTGTTTGTCTAGCTCTTGTATGCTGTTTTTAGATTACTGGTTTATCTGGTCTAGCTTTTGTAGGTTCCAGGTTATTCTGTTTCCTGGAAGTGCTTAAGGTTTATATCTTATCTGATGTAAAGGGTTTCAGGGCCCCTTCAAAACCTATTTTTACCTTAATCTAAAACATTCTACTAAACACAAAGAAATGCATCTTTGGTGTCTTTTTCAGTAAGCTTTTAGGCTTTATTTTTTCTCTCCATGGTATTGGAGTTGACCCTATTAATGTTAAATCAATACTAGGCATGCCTCCACCTACTAATATAAAATAACTACTTAGCTTGCAAGGAAAGCTTTAGTTAATCCACCACTTCATTTACCAGTTGTTGGATCATTTCCAACCCTTTCACCATCTCCTCAAAAAATATGTCTCCTTCCATTAGAATACAGATTTATAGGAAGCATTTGATGCACTCAAAGGGTATCTCCTTTCCCCATTGGTTATTATTCCACCTAAGGAAAACTAGGCTTTCTACATTTACATATCTATAATAGACCATTTTTTAGGTCTTATGATTGCACATCAGGATGATCACCATTGATAAAAATTGGTTTACTATATAAGATGCACACATATTGATTATAAATCTTGATATACCCATGCCAAAAAGCTTTGTCTCATGTTAGTCTTTGTAGCTTCCAAGCTCTATCATTACCTCTTAAATCATAGAACCTACATCATCACCCATACTGATCCACTCAAATACATGCATTCCAAGCCATATCACAACCAATGTGTAGCTCAGTGGCTCATGCTCCTTGATAAATTTGAATTGGAATTTATTCAACAAAGGTCTATCAAGGGTAAAATGATCATTGATTAGTTAGTTGCTACCCCTTTACCTAACAACCAACCTTCAAACCTCGAATTCCTCAATGAATCTATCACAACGCTTTATACTGATGACATTTCTTATCAAATGATGATGTTACTTAATGAGTCTAAATGCCAACACAGTGGGGGTACAGGGGTCATCCTCATCCCTTTTGATGGTGAGCCTATGCCTTTGTCATTTAAACTAGATTTTGAATATACTAATAATATTTTTGAATATGAATCTTTGATCTCAGGGCTTTAAATAGATATTTTCTTGGGTTTCAAAAGAATAACCATTTTTGGTGACTCATAGCTAGTGGTTAATCAAGCTAATGGTTCCTACCTATGCAAAAATAAAATTTTACAATGATATAAACATCATGTAGATATGTTATTTGAATCATTTAGCTCTTACCTCTTGTAAACTATTCCTCAATGTACAAATAAGTTGTTGACACAATGGCTTCTCTTGCTTCACACATACCATCTTCACCCTTTTCCTCAAAAATATATGTCATTGTAAATCACTTAACATTACCCTCCTATTTATCAACTAACATCCTTTTTATAGACAATATAACACACAACCCACATGACTTATGGTACAAGTAACTCATGTATTATCTCTCCTTTTCTATTAACCCTTCCGACCTCTCCAATAATGAGAGACGTGCCTTCATGAAAAATGTCACTCATTACACTATGATAGTAGGACTTCTCTACAAGTGAGGTTTTGATGGTCTCCTTCTTAGATGCCTCACTAGGCTAAGATCCCATTCACCATTAAGGAAGTCCATGATGGGATTTGTGGTGGACATTTCAGTGGTAACATAGTTCCCAAACATATCCTTTGACTTGGATACTATTGGCCAACACTCCATCACAACTATAATGATTACATTCAATATTATGTCAAATGTCAACAACACACTAACCTCTTTCACATTCCAAGTCATTCCTTACAAGCTATTAAAGTCTTCTGGCCCTTCTCCTAATGGGGTTTAGATCTAATTAGTGAGATTAACCCTCATTCATCTCTCCATCACCATTTCATTAGTACTACTACTAAGTACTTTACCATGTGGGTCAAGGTTATTCCTCTCATCTCCACTAAGGCTAGAAAAATTATTAACTTTATCAATCATCACATCATATATCATTTTCGTGTCCCTCATAAAATTATAATAGACAACAGTAAATATTGCAAAAACAAGATTGTCTAAAATCTTTGTGACACTTTTGGAATCAAATTAAGCTTCTCATCACCATAGTATCCACAAGTGAATGTCTAGGTATAATCTTTTAACAAAACCTTAACCAAAATCCTCATGAAATTAGTCAATGATACTGGCAAGGATTGGCACATGCACATTCCCTTTGCTTTATTGGCTTACCGCACTAGCATTCAAACCCCTATAGGTGCTACACCTTTTTCCTTGGTCTATGGGATGGAATATATTCTACCTGTTAAGGTCTAGATTCCTTCTCTTCAGATCTCTCTATAATACATACTTACTAATGATGACTTTCACCAAGAACATTTGTCTCAACTTGAGTTTCTTGATGAACAATGTCTCATAGTGTATCAAGAGTTTATCAAATGCATTTACAACAAAATCCTTAAAGAGTGAGACTTCAATATTAGAGATCTCATCTTAAAGGAAAATGAACATGTGACAAACATGGGGAAGAGTAAATGGGGTAATTTTGTTCCTAATTGGCTTGGACCCTACATCATAACTCAAAAGTATGGCTCAGGAACTTATCACTTGTCTTATCATGAAGGAAGGATAGAACCTAAGCATTTAAATTATTTGCACCTATAACCATTCTTTTTTTAATCATGTAATGCTTCTCCCCATGTTTAACTTGAGGTCATCACTTGAGCAACCCTATTACATTCATATCCCTTCCTCTTAACCGTTATTCCTACACACTTAATTAACCTATTAAGTGTTGTGGTTTTTTCCTCAAAGTGGAAAACATCTAATCCTCTATAGTCCTATCCATGACTAATTTTTTTTTTAAAATGGGATACATAGAAAATTTATAAACTCTTAGGTCATGATTTTCAATGTAGACTACTCCCTTGAAGGATATATATGTAATTTATCCTTAATACTATAAATAGACTACTCCCTTGAATGATATCTATTAAAGATAAAAAAATAAAAGCTTAGAACACTCCCTTGAAGGATGGCTAAGCCAAGATTTTTTATCAAGGTAAATAATTATTTAGAAGTTTCTCATATTGATCAGCTTACACACACACAAAAAAAAAAAAAAAAAAAAAAAAAAAAATTAAGTCATGGACTTGCCTATAGTAGCTCTCAGGTTACCCAAAAAAGGGGCATACCATCCCCACTAAGAAGGTTATGCTACCTAAACACTCTCATTCCTTTTACTATTTTTACCTCATACTCTTTCAAGGGACTTTTAACTCGCTTGACACAAGGTGAGTATGGTTGTTCTCTAATAAATAAATGGTCAAAAGATACAAATCATGAAAGAGGCTCATACTCTTGAGCTTATTTATGTTGTGATTATGGTATTTGCCAAAACATGAGCATTGTGCCTCTTTCTTTCCCATCCCAATCACATGTTGATTTCTCTTCTAAGATCGCATCTCACAACAAGATTCAATCACCTTCTCACCTTTCTACCATTTTTTCTTAATTCTTAGAGTTATGTGTTTAACAAATATTCTCACTCACATACCCATCTCAAGAAAATATACTCACATAACTACCCAAAACCATACTAAAATTAAGAAACCATTTCCCATTAATCCATTTCATATAATCCCATGTGAAATCCACCAAACGTGTAACCATACTTTCTCCAAACAACAATAAATAGGAAAAATATCAAGCTTATGCCATTTATTTTAAGCATACACCATCACAAATATGGAAAATTGCTGAAATAAATATACATATGCAACCCATTCATTTTAATCATACACCATCACAAATATGGGAAATGTTAGTCTAGCTCAACTAACATGTTCGGCATTAACATAACATAAATATCCACATCATTATAATAAATTCAACATCATCACCATCACATAAACACATCCCAAAATGAAAAACTTTCACACACACACACACACACACACAGATATATATATATATATATATATATATATATATATAAAGTCTAGCTCAACTAACATGCTCAGCATTAACATAACATAAATATCCACATCATTATAATAAATTCAACATCATCACCATCACATAAACACATCTCAAAATTACAAACTTTCATATATATATGTATGTATGTATGTATGTATGTATATACATACATACATATATGTTGAATATGAATATACGTCAATGGATCATATTGGTATCATCTCTCTCTCTCTCAAAAAGTACATCTCTCATCTTTGGCTCATAGGCTAGTGTGTATACAACATATATAACATCACAAATATCTTTTGGCCCTCAATATACTCAAGGCTATAGTCATGGTCATGAAGTAGAAGTATCATCAACACTCTCTACCTATCTACATATGTATGAGTTAGAAGTCATGGAATGTGTCACTAATCTCTCCTACTCTCTGAACTTAGAATACCTTAGAATCTGTGGTAACTCCCTAATGGCTCTCTCATAGTATGAAATCTCATCTAAAGTAGTGTTGTACCTCTCTAGAGATACAATATATGGTAGACCCATCAAACCTACTAGAGGACCTTGTACTAGTCCTTGTGGTGGAGGAGGAGGAGTAGCCTATCCTATTTCTCTCAAAGTATCTCTCTCTACTATCAATATCTTAACTTGGCCCTATAATTTCCTGACATACCCTTTTAATGTCATAACCTACGCTTGTAAGACCAACACCTATGCCTATACTACATCTTAGGCCTAAACTATTACATCTCAAGCCTATAATATTGCATCTTAGGCCTATATAGATGCATATCTCTCTCATCACTCTCTATAAATCTAGTGGTGGCCTCTTGACGTAAACCATGGGATGAAAACCTATCCACCATGTATGATAAGCCACTATGCATCTAAGATCGACTAAACTCAATCTTATTAGTAGCTCTTCATAATCTTGCCCATCTATCTCTTAGGTAAAAGGTAGGGGTGCCTCTATATCATCCCTCCTATATAGAGGAAAGGTAGGAGACACATCCTATAATAATCCAATCTATCTCGTGACCGTGTCATGGGTATTATCTCTAACTCTCTAGATTATCTCCCTTTGACCCATAACATGATCTATAAACTGACAAGCTACTTTTCCTATCTTCTAAATGTAGGGTATGTTGGGTAAGGCCTCTAAATAGCATATGTGGTAATTAATCCATCTATTATATGCCTATAATAATCAATGTCTTACACTATGTCATCTACTCATGTTTGGGTCATAGCCTCTCACCACCATCTAAACTTGACCCTAAAACTAGCTATAATCATGGTAGGTAGCCCCAATGGCTATGTCACCATGATGCATTCATATGCCTAATAATGGAGTAAATGCCTTACACACAAACTATATCATCATCATAGCCTCAAAACCCACAACTCTTTATATAACTGTGCTAGAAAAGATAGTCCCCATGCATACACTGTCTATTACTCAACCATTTATGCCAACACACCTATCAACACAATAGGAAATCTCCCCCATTTTCATCTAGTATTACATACACTATAATCCATATCATTATTATGATACTCAATTGATGTTACTCCTTATTGGTAGCATATAGTGGCTCATCTGCAAAGCTCACCGAATGATAGGTCACCTCATTGACATGCTCCCCAAATAATGTCATCATATAGGTATCATGTTCCTCTCTTAAACAAGAAAATATCTCCTCACCTTAAAGTGGAAATTATAAAATCCTATAAACATCCTCTTGCATCATACTCACCTCCCCATTAGGAAAATGGAAAGTGTTGGTGGTGTGATTCCACCTCTCTATCAAATCTATCATTAGGCTAACATCACATGGAACCTGATAATATCATTGCAATCCTCCCAACCCTATGAATTTCATGTGCTCCCACTTATCCATGGTGACATCCCTCCTCATCCTCATTAGTAGCATATGTAGTCTATCTTATAATGTCAACTCCTACCTAACCTGCATCAACATACACAAACCTCAAGTCACATACTTTCTAATATAAACTTCCACCCTTTTTCCCTTCTCTCAGGGGGAAATACATTGGCCTAAGGCTCTCATCTAGACTATGTAGGTAGAACTCAATCAACATGAGGTCATTTGAGGTTATCTTGGCCATATACCCACCTAACTATCTAACCTATTAATCGACCTAAACCCTATGCCTAACTATCTATCTCTAAACCCTAGGCTTAATTACCTATCTCTAAACCCTATGCTTAAATACCTATCTCTATACCCTAGTCCTAACTACCTAGCTCTAAACCCTAGGCCCAACTACCTATTTTTAAACCCTAAGCCTAACTACTTATCTTTAAACCCTAGGCCTAACTACCTATCTCTCAACCCTAGGCCCAACTACCTATCTTTCAACTCTGGGCCTCATGGCCTATATCTTAAACTCTAGGCTCCATGGCCTATATCTCACGCCCTCAACCCCATGACCTATCTTTTAAGCCATAGGTCCCATGACCTATTTCAACTTGCCTTTTCCTAACCACTTTCCTTAACAAAATTTTAACCATACCACACCCTTTTTCCCTTCAAACTGGAGAACTACATTGGCCTAAAGCCCTCACTTAGGCTATGTAGGTAGCACTCAGTTGACACAAGGTCTTCTAAGGCTAGCTTAGACATTAGGCCTACTAATTAACTCAATTAAAGATCCAAAATGGGCCTTTTCTTCTTATTTAGGGTTTTTTCCTATGACTGATGTCAGGTTTATATGTTGATATCGACACTTGGTGTTAGCTAACATTGGTGCCTTACTGGTTGATGTCAGTGAGCCCTATCAACATCAGTCACTGGTTTGGCCTTAGGGTCAAACATCCTACCTCTAAAAATGATGTTTTTTCATTAAAACTACACCTAACCCCTCCTAAATTCACTTAAACCTACACTCACCCTATTTACTACCTCTCTAATTTCCCTCTCTCCCCCCAATAATAACAAATTATCCTAAATCATAAATTAACAACCTTAAATTAAAATTCAACTCAAAGGGCATATTACTTCATCTCTCTAACTCTTCTAGGCTAGAATGGCTAGCACTTATGATGGTGCACCTCTAATTGGGTCCCTTCCTACCTCTACCATATTTGCCTATACCAACACTCTTTCAGTCACACTGTGGCCCACCAAGTGATCAATCTAACCCTCACTCTCATAAACTCTTCTCAACCACTTATCTCTTGCCAACTCACCATAAATAGATAGGCTAGAGCTATCCTATGCCCCAAAACACTCAGAGATCTTTTCTCCAATCAACTATCACAAATGAGTTTTTGTGGGACACCAAACCCTTTTTTGTAATATTTGGTCACCTATTGATGTTGACTATCTTTACCTAAGATGCTAATGTTTACAATACTTAATACTAACATCAGTGACATAACTGATGGTGACAATCTTAACATTAGATTTTTTAACTCTAACCACCACCCTTTGTAGTATACCCTCAATCTAAGGAAACTTGGAGATCATGTATATCTCCCTAACTATGATAAAAATCCTTAGAGATCAGATATATCTCCCCAAACATGATAACCAACCTTGCATATCACTCATATCCCTACCCATAATGACTCTAATTAGAGATCATGAATATCTCCTTGACCATTAACCCTTTTGCACCATCCTTGCATTGCTTGTCTTGACCACTTATGCTACCTCACTATAGTTGTCTATTATACACACAAATGTATATGAAATGTTTTGTATCATGACCAAGACAATCCTATCACTTATAACATTTTGTGTTTACTAGGATCACTTCCTACCTTGAATACCTAAAACACATGGACCATTAGAGCTATAACTTTGATCATTTTACCCTGATCAACTATCACTTACAAGCTATGATTTTGTTATTTCTATCTGATTCCTCCTGATCTTTACCTATTATTGATTATGTTTAATATAACTTGTAGTAGTATATGTGCAAGAAATGATGTTACCATGTTCTCACTCAACATCCACCCACCTAATTAACTCCTTATCAAATTGGTACCTAATTTTAGATTCTCCTCCATCAGTTCCTATATTTAGGGGGGAGACCTCATCCCATACTTGGAGCATCCAACTCTTATTTTTGCCTTGCACATTATTAGTATAGATTAAAAGATATAAAAGGGTAAATGTAGACACGAAAATTATGTCACTCACGTGCATAACTCCTTGTGTCAAACCCCCCTGCCCTTGATTACCTTTTAATAATTAACCTCATAACCCATGTTTTCACCCCTCACACATTTAATTAGTTTAAAAATATTTATTTATGTTAATTTAAAACTACTTATGTCACCTCACCTGGCCACCTCATCTTAAGACTAATTCTTACCCTCTGAGTCACCTCAAGACTTAGTCCCCTAATCCTAACTACCCATGACTTGTTCTCACACCAAACATAACTTCATAACTAAATAAATTCTTTTTAAACCTTACATTTCTATCATTTTATAATGGATACCACACTTGGCAAAAGGAGGAACATAAAATAGGCTAAAAATAGCCCTTTTATGTATTCTCATGCTATCGACATCGATCAACACATGATTGACATCGGTAGGATCATCGACATCAATTACTTAAGCCAAATTCTAAGATAATATTCAAGTCAAAATAAATTTAAAAAATCAATCATTCATGTAAAAGCTTTAGCATTCAACTTTATACATCTAGGATTACCATTAGTCTGCATAAATCAATCTAAATTAAGAATTGATATACTATAGTAAGCCTGGATTCTTCTAAAGTGGTAACACATGCATGTCTTTCCTATTCACCTATTATTTTATCATGCCTCATTAAATACATCTATTTAGCATTCAAGGTTCAACCATTTCACTAGCTAAGTATATCTCTGTGTTTTATAATTCCTTAAACAGTCATTTTACAATTAATTTATGTTATATTATTTATCATTTTATGAATGTCTTGACTCTCCCTATGAAAAATTTATAAAACTCATTCACGTATTTCCCTCTACTTCAAACATACCAAACCTCTATTTAGACCCACCTGAGTCTTACCCAATCCCTTATGACTCTTCCCAACCTCACAAACCTGACCAAAATCTACCTCCTAGCTTAGAAAAATGTCTTGCGACCTCCCTAAGAACCTACTACCCCTACCAACATTGGTCACATAGACAACATTGGTTATATCTCCTTACTAACATCAATACCCTTAACTAACATCGATGACTATGTATTTCCACCAACTTCTCTAGGCCTACCTAAACAACCTCTAAAAACACCAATAACCCACATTACTTACACTATGTCACTCTCTATTGTACTCAGAATGTAGGAATGATATGGATAGCTATCTCTTACTCTCTCTTTCATTTTTTTATTCATTGCCATTTTTTTCAAAAAGTGGACTGTCATCCCTAAGGAAGTTTGACACTTCTAGGAATAATCATGTAGCTTGGCAAGCCACTCATATATCTACTAAAAAATATTTTTTTATAGTGCTTTCTTATTCATAGGTAGTCCTCCTTAGTCAAAGAGGAGTGCTCAACATCATTTGGATATGATGCACAACCAATATGGGTTATCTCTAATCTATAATCCCTACACTTCATCCTTGTTTCTCCTTAAACATCAAATATATTCAAAATTTTGTGAAACACATATATCAACAAGCTCAATGAGGGCATCATATACTTAAATTTTATCTTTTTTTGGCTACCCCTTATTTTTCACAACTCATTTCTTTATATGGAATAACATCTATCAATATTTCTCACTTACTAACACATTGATATCTTATTATATATCTATGTTGCTAAATATACTAGTGTTATAAATTGTTTAATTTTGATCAAATACATATATCATGCATGTTTTTCATGTTTGCTTCCCTACTTCATGTCTTATATGGTTTCTCTATTTGGTTTGAGAACATTTTAATGTGTATGTTGTGTCTGGATATAATCCTTAATTCTATTTTTCTATGTGTGAGAGGATATTTAAACATGTCCTTGTGTGTGTTTTTATCCATGTGAGGATGTTTAAATTATGTATTATGTGTGGATCAAATACTTCATCCCATGTTTCAATGCATGTGAGTGACATTTAAACATGTCCCTTGTATGTGGTCCCCTTGATTTATATTGTGTCTTTGTGTGTTTTGAGTTTACTCTTTTTTTTGTGTTTCATGGTTATTACCCTTGTTTTCTTAGTTTTTGATGCCATGATGGGAATCATGCATCTCCACAACCCTTTCTATGACATGATGAATATCATGCATCCCTCCTCGAGTTATTTTATTTGAGTTTTATATGCCAAATTTAGATCAATTATATGTGTTATTCACTTATAATATTTATCTTTATAATGTCACACTATATGTTTACTTTCACATGCATCTCAAATTACTACTTTCCTTAATTCATACATATGATTATGTCATGCTTTTCCATGTTATTAAAATTACTCAAAATTAAATATTTGTACACAACATATTAAACATAAATTTTTTATTTTGAGTTAAGTTATTGAATAGGCTCAACAAATCACATCAAAATAAGGGGCATTCATAGTGTCTTGTCTTAAATATTAATTCCCCTATAGAATAGTGCACAAATTAAATCTTTTAGTCCTCACATAGTGAATCATAGAGCACACCTAAAAAATACTGATAAAATTAGTTTTGATAGTATCACTCAATTTGGATAGGAATACCCTCCACCTTTATCCAAATAGAGAATTATTATTGTAAACATATAAAATATCCATTTTAAAAATCTATTAGAGTCTTAGATAGTTTAAAATAGTTTGAAATAGGTTTATAGTCTCAATTTTTGAGATGTACTTAGATTTTATCATCTCAAGGGCATCATGTGCAACATGTGTTCAAGGTTAACACAAGTTTTTGATTAGAATCCTATTTTTTATTACTATTCCTAGAATATACATACCCAAAATATCATATTGGGGGCATGTGTGCATCACATGGCTTCTTCCTTACTCAATTTTATACTAGTTTCACATATGGAATGACAATTCTTGTCATTTTCCATGTTATATGTTTGCACTAGTTTTAAATTAGTTTTGTGTTATAAATGAATCTTATACCACCTACAATAGTTGGTTCACCTTTTTACAATATTTTTTCACTAGTATTTTACACCAAAAAAATTATTGGGATTCTTACAAGGTTTATACTACTTTTCTACTTTGGGTATATGATGATAGAGTCAAACACACCTTGAGTTCTCAATCATGATCACCTATCTATGAGTATTATAGCATGCATAGTCTAATCCAAGATCTCCATTTAAAATTAGATATACAAGGGTCCATTCCGTCTATAGTCACAAATGTTGAACAAGTTTTTATACTAGGAAAACATAATGGTTTGTGTATTTAATCAAGTGTATTTATTCCTATTTATTCACCAAGGTTTTGTATTTTGATTGTTTATATTCATTTTAAGGATTTATTTTCTACATGTTTTATTGTAGGTTTGTGTGAATCATAATTCAGTGTTGTGGTCTACATTCAAGACTTCACTTCACAGGTAAGTTTAGGTATGGAATTTTCTTTTTAATCTAATACTTTCACTTTACTTCATTACTAGAATAAAATGAGGGGAAATATAGACACATATATTAAAATTTAATTTGAAATAGTGTACTTGTGACCACCCTTTTTACACACTTACCTCATGACATATTCTAATGACTTTTTACCACTTTCTTTCATTATTGATAGGAGGAATCACTCTTATAAGATAATTAATGATCCTATAATGTCCTCATTTCTTGTGAAATAGTCTAAGCCCATAGTTAGACTATTCTTGGTCCTTAACATAACTATTTATCCTCATTGGACAATAATACCTCATTGGACAAGAACAACCTAATATTTTGTCTGAACCCACAATTATTGTCTTCCCACCAAGTAACACATTTTTAAAAATTAAAATTTATCAAAAGGTTAGCCTATGATTTTTATAATCCCCATCCAAGGAATTCCAAAAATACTACTATAAAATAAAATTTCAAGCCATTTTTCACACAGGAGGCTTCCATACTAAAAATATCTAGAATTTTAACTACTCATTGAGATAAAATTACCTATTTCTTTGAATTCTAATTACATATAACCCTAATAGCCTAAAACTAAAGTCTTAATACACTTCCATGGTTAAAATTCCTGGTTGAAGCACTTAATCACACTAGTATTGCATCAACATCTAGAATTTTACCCTATTTTCACACATGCCATTATAACATGGAATAACTACATGGAGTTTGATCCCTCTTCAGAGTATTTGTATGTAGATAATGCTAAATATGGGGGTTTTGAGGTCAAACACAACTTAAACTGATAACCATTTTTTATTATAAGATTTACATCCATCTTTCTCTGTTATTGAGCAAGGTTCTTAAGCAAATAAAGAATTACATAGTGGTCTCTACATTAGATCGATACCTCCTACATAGTCTATAGAATAAATAGGAAAAGTCACAAAAGGCCTATAAATCTCATATTAATGTTGTGTTTTGAATAAGGTTGACCTATCTAGACAAGATCACGCACACTATTATCAAGTTACAACATTATTATCTAAGAACCCTTCCAACTCATATTTCAAGTCCACACATAGTCAATGTAGTCCCTTTATCAGTCTCAAATCCAGGAATAATGTGCATTTATATTTCTCTTCTTCACTTTTCAAATTTAGTATATTTATTGATGTAATAAGTTTTAATCAATTTGTATCATTTATTATATTTATAGCATTATAATTATACATATCAATTTGTCATATCAGGTAATTTATTTCCATGGTATACCAAAATTTAATAAAATAATATGTTTTACTAAAATTAGGTTGAGTTATCAAATAGAAATACAAGTTCTACCAAAGCTTGGAGGTCATTTGTGTATTTTTATCTAAGATAATCTCCTCTAGAACTCTATGAAGCTTAAAAATTTATTACACAAACATCTAATCCAAAATTGGTGCATCATCTATCATATTACCTGGTATGAAATGTGTAACTTTAGTAAGTGTATCAATCATAACTAATACCATGTCATCTTAGTTTTTATACATTGAAATACCTTGCAAAAAATCTATACTAATGACATGTAATACCAATCTAGTATATCATGAAGGTACAATAATCTTAGAATTTACACATGTTTATCCTTAACTTGTTGACACTCAAGACATTTAGCAACAAATTTAGTTCTATCTTACTCAATTCACTTATATAAATATAGAGGTCTTATTCTTCCATCAATTTAATCACTCTGGGGTGACCATAATAAGGTGCAGAATGGATTTCTCTAAGCACTAGTGTTATTATATCTCATTAATCTAGGATATATATTCTACCCTTGTATATCAACAACTCATTATCCTCAAATTAAAACCCTTCATATTTTTAATCTTTTAGATTCCATAAAATATATTTATTTACTTGTTCATAGAAACAATCTCCTAAAGAGATCTCAAAAATTATTCAAGAAAATTTGATTGACCAATATCCATAGTTGTAATGTATCGTTGATAGCTAAGGCCATCAACTACATAATTTTCCTTACCCTTTATATAACTAATTTCAAAGTCATAATATGAAAAATATATATCCAACATATTTGTCATACATTCAATTTTAGATGCACAAAAATTTACTTGATTTCCATGTTGTCAATCTTGAGATCAAAAGGTTTTCCTAGTAATTAATGTCTCCAAGTTTGTCATGTTTAAACTATTTCTTCAAGTACTAGATCATGTAAAGTGTACTTAAATTCATATGGCTTAAGTTTTCTTTATTCATAGGTCACAATAAGGCCATATTTTTTAAAACACACCTCTAAAGTCTTCTCTTGAAGCATCTATAATAATTTCAAAATGACCATCTAAATTAGAAGCCCTAAAAATTAGTGCTAAAGTAAGCCTTTTCTTTGGGATTTAGATAACTTATTCAAACTTGTTTGTCCATTTAAAATGATGATCCTTACTTTAAAGTGAAATTATAGGGTTGGCTATCTTTAAAAAAATTGTATAGAATTCCTATAATAACCTTCTATACCCATAAAACTATGCACCTTATGAGTATTTTTGGGTGTCAACCAATCCCTAATTACATTAATCTTTGATGGGTCAACATAAATACCATTATTAAAAATAATGTCATAATTATTTAACTTATTTTTATAAAAAAATCACACTTAGGAAACTCACCATATAGTTTATGCTCTCTCAAGTGTTGTTTCACCAGTGTAAATGATAAGAATGATCCCCCTCATTCATAGAATATATTAGAATGTCATCCAAAAATATAAGTAAAAACTTATCCAGATAGTCTTAAAAACATTGTCCATATGATTCATGAATGCATATAGTGTATTTATGAGTCTAAAAGGTAAGATTATGAATCCATAATGCCAATATCTAGTTCTAAAATTCATTTTAGGTATATCACCATCATTTATTTTCAATTGATGATACTTTTCTCTAATATCCATCTTGGAAAACATGGTTGCACCATGAATTTTATCAAAAGTATCATCAATGTGAGGTAATGGATACATATTATTAATTTTAGCCTTATTTACCATCTATTAGTCTATGCAAAGATCTAAGGTTCCATCTTTTATTTTGACTAATACCATTAGTGCTCCCTAGGGTGACACATTTTATTAGATTAACCCTTTAGATAACATCAGATTAAGTTGAGATTTTAAATATATAAGCCCTATTGTTGTCATTATATAGGGTTATTTATAATTATTTTCTTATCCTAGAATTATATCTATAAATAAATCAAATTCCCTTTTTGGAAAAAGTCTGTTTAATTCATCAGGAAAAACATCTTAACATTTATATATAAAAGGGTAGTCTTTAATGTGGGTTACTTTGAGTTATATACCTAATCTATTTTCACTAAATAAAACTCACATTCTTATTTATGTTCTTTCCTAAGTTTCATATCAAATCCCTATATTATTTTTATTTATCTTTTAATGCCATAAATTTGAACTTCATTTCCTAATCATCTAAGCACTCTATTTTTTTAAAGAAAAAATCAACCTTTGTGCTATGATGAAAAAGCCAATTCACCCATATGACTACATCATATGAACCTAAAAGTGATAGAAAAAGGTCAAATTTGGTTCTAAAAAAAAGGTAATTTTAACTCAACCTTATACAAACATTACTATACCTTAACTTTTTCCTAATTTACACACCATGTAGTCCAAGAATTCTCCATAAAACTAACCCTTCTAGGAATTTGATTAAGCACTTTAGGTGCACCAAAAAAAATATTATTTCTAATGTATATTACAATATAAATATATCAACCAAATAATATACTTAAAACCTCAATAGGTGTGATCTAAAAATCAGCTTGGCAGTTGTCAACTACCACATGGATTCTCTACTAAAAATTTATTTATTGAGAAGGTAGTTAGGAACCCTTGAAGTTTTTTCCTTGATTACTATGTGGATAATTGTTTGCATAGTGATTGCATCCACCTTTGAAACATCCTCCTAGAGTCCCCTTCATTTCTAAATATTTTTCCACTTTACCTTTATTTATTTCTTTGAACTCATTATCCTTATTTTTGTATTTTTTATTAAACTTTTGATTGAAATTCTTATTATAGTTCCAATTATTATTTTTTAAGGAAAAAATGATTTAATGATCCCAAAATTATTGTCATATATATCCATTATATTATCAATATATCAAATTTTCTCCTCCTTCTTGATGGATTTCTCAAAAAAACTATCCATGGATGTAGGACCATACACATATACTTTACCTCCTATGTGTGGACTCAAACCCATGATGAACTTTTGAATATGGAAATATTCATTTTGTTGATATTGAGGAACATATTTGAGAATTCTTGTGAGCTTTTCCCAATACTTCATCATTAACATGACCCCTTGCTTCAGATTCGATAAATTAGTTAACTTCTAGTCAAATTTAAACTGGTGTAACCACCTTTCCCTAAAGAGGGTTACAAATCACTCCTAACTAATCATAATTGAGTCTAAACCCAATTCCATTTTTTTATTTACCCACTAGGTGGAATCTTCTCTTGAGAGTTGATATGCTCCCCAAACTACTTTGGTTACCTTGGAATAGTTATATATTTCAAATATTTTTTCCATTTCATTAAGCCAAACTTTAGCTCTATCACCTAAAATCATACCTTCAAACTTTGGTGGATTTACCTTCTTCATGTGATGGGCAAGGTTAACTACCAAGCAAGTCTTAATATCTATATGTATTTCAACATCTTCATGATTATATTGTTTTATCTTGAATCTCATGGATATTATTATTTTGATCATGCTCTTATTTTTCACCAAGCCCTTGAGGTATTTGAAATTCTTACTCTAAGGTTTTCATCCAATCTTGGGTTTTATTGAGAAAAAAAAGTGCATGATCAAGCTTAAAATATTTTTCATTTTCTAATTGATTAGGATCATTAATATTACCTTCCATGTTTGAATTTTTACAAACCATATTGTCTTGTTAGTGAAAATGTTATGATGAGTTAGCATAAGCAAACTCAGAGGTCCTAGAGTTTTAACCTAAACTCTAAGATCATACGTAGCATACCAATTGGGATTACTCTCTAAATTAGACACAATTTTTTTTATCTAATTATGTATATCTCATGTAGTAACAAAAAAAAACCATTTTTTGTATGTAATAAAAACACAAGTAATAATTTGACTATTTCCAAACCAAATAATAAAATTGAAGTACAACTTTAATCCATAATCTGTAATATTACATTCTAATTTTGACTATAAAAAACTAGATACCAAGTACAAAATTATTAAAATCATATGTGGAAAAATCTACCTAGCTCATGGCATATAAATTTATAAATAATATGGTGTTTGATTGAATGGAACTATTTCAAATAAGATTATACATCTGAGAGAAAAATAAATGTCTCCAATAGTCTTGAGTAAGTAATTTTGGTTTAAGTTTCAATTAGTTGTAAGGAGGGATAACATCTTCTGGTCACTTTTCCTCCAACCATGACTTAGTAGTCCCTTGCACACCTCTTAATCTAGGATTAGCTTTACCCTTCAATGAGGGAGTAAAATAATGAATGTCAATGGAAAATATCAAAACCATATGAGAACCATGTGTTTTCATGTACAATCACTACTACATGCAAACATTCAAGTAAAGTCTAGATACCCTCTATCTACTCATGACTTCCAAAAAAATATGCCCTCTATAAATTATAGTGAACTAACAATGTATATGTCTTTAAAATAACTTGGTCAAATTGTTTACTTTATAATTATATTTCATAAATATGGCTCATTTGTTCACCACACAACTATCTCATGCTTAACTTTCTATTAACAAATATTTCCAAGGTTTGCATCCTTAAAATAGGATGTACATGAATAATTTATAGTTACTAAATAATTTACTTCCACATATATAATTTATTAAGTAGGGTCAAGTTAAAATAATAAACAATATCAACTTAGTCACATAGTATATATTTATAATAAAACACTGCTTGCTCTAGAGTCTCATACATTAGTAGCTTTAGAGTCCTACAAAACTATGAAGACCTATATGAAACTAGTTATAGAGACATACAATAGATCCATATTCCTACATAAACTACCTCTAGAGTCAATTCAAAATTAGCTCCTGAGTTAGTTTAAAAGTAGTTCTCAAGTCAATACATAGGTAGCTCTGGAGTCAGTTCAAAAGTATCTCTAGAGTCCATTCAAAATCAGGCCTAGATATATTATTCATTATTTATATAGTTTCAAATTAGTCATGCACATATCATTCATTATTTACATATTTTCTAATCATTTATGTGCAAGGTAAAACATATTACTTTTTCATAATAATTACACTAAGAATGTGGTGTATCATGCAATTATTAATAATTAAATAAGCTTGGAAAAATGCACATCTTAATGGAATAATGTATTAGCTTATAAATAATCCTAAAATATAACTAAATGGATATGTTAACATACCAAAATATGTTAAGTAGTTGACTATGGTATATTCATGAAATTATAAATATTATGTCTCCCAACTATGGTTTATACTTAACATATTTATAATTATTATTATATTTCATGATATTAATAATACCACATCTAAATTTTA
Organism: Torreya grandis; assembly: GCA_037957365.1. Classification (NCBI taxonomy): domain Eukaryota; kingdom Viridiplantae; phylum Streptophyta; class Pinopsida; order Cupressales; family Taxaceae; genus Torreya; species Torreya grandis. The sequence goes on from JARHVA010000132.1 coordinate 2,494,404, forward strand.
AAATCTCATATTATGGACTTAAATCACATAGAACAAAACATAAGTAGACAAAGTAAACACAAAAAAATAGAAGAATATATGTAGTTACTATTTTCATGATTTCTTCAAAATGATGATCTGGGTTAATCAAAAATTTTGATATTTTCATTCTAAATCACTTATTAACAAACCTAAAAAAATTATATAAAAATATTTAACAAATACAAAGTTATTCATTTAAACCCCATAGTGAAGAACTTCTGAGTGTTTGGATCTCCTACTATGGCCCACATTCTGAAGAATAAATGTAAGGAAATTGAACTGCAAAGTTAGCCTTACATCTTTGTTAGATATCTAGAGGTTATTAATGGATATAGGATTCTCTATATCACCATTCATTAATTATTCACCAAGAGGAGTGTTCATTTTCAATAGGGTCATTCAAACTCCAAACTACTATTTGATGATAGTTCTGGTGATTTAGATCTACTTGAGTAACTACCTGATGATCTAAATTATTTTTATAGTTTTGATGATGAGATTAGTGATGAGGATTCCAATCCTCCTTTTCCTATAATATATTTAGAGTACACAAAATACCCTCCTAAATATCTTAGCACTAGTCTTCTTTTGGATAGACAAACACTATAAAGTGCCAACTAATGTGTTGTAGATCTATTTGATAAAAAGTGAAAACATTCACAATTTTAGAATGCCACACATGATTTCATTTAATCATATTCCAATCCATAATCATTTTATGAGGCATCAGACAAACCTAAGTTAGATACTACTATGGAAGAGGAGTATGGTTTTTTGTTGAGGAACAATACTTGGGATTTAGTACCAATTTTTAAGGGAAGAAAAATTATTTAATTTAGGTGGATCTACCAAACATAGTTTTTAGTATATTGGTCCATAGACAATTTCGAAGAACATTTGGTAGTAAATGGTTTTTCTCAAGTACCTGACATTGACTATACTGAGACATTCACCCCAATTTTCAAAATGAACTCTATTTGACTCACTCTTTCCATTGATGTAAAATCTCACTGGGATGTTCATCAGATGGATGTGAAGAGTGCCTTTCTTCATAGTGAACCTAAAGATAAAATATACATGGAAAAACCAAAAATATTAATGGAATATTCCTCCTTAGTTTGTAAACTTTGAAAATCTATCTATGGATTCAAACAAGATCCTTAATTTTGGTATGCCAAAATGGAATCCTTTATTATTTTAGATGGGTTCACCAAATGCCATTATGATCTGGATGTTAACATTTTATGGCATGATTATTCACTATTGATTCTATTTATCTACATGGATGACCTATTGAACACATTGATTTATTCATCAACCAACACAATAGTGAAAACTACTTTGTCTAATAAGTTCTCAATGACTAAATTGGGATTGTTGCATTACTTCCTCATGATTAAAATTTCTCAGTCTGACTCCAAGATCACTATTGCATAATCCAAGTATGTTCTTGATTTGATTGTAAAATTTAACATGGCTAATTGTAAACCAAATTTTATTATTTTTATATCTAGTGTGAAGCTTGAGGGTGGTTGTCCATACCCTTTGGTTGATGCTAATTTGTATCAACAAATTTTTAGAAATATCATCTACCTTACACACACTAGACCTAATATTTTATATGTAGAGAGCATGGTCTCTAGATTTATGTAGGAACCACATGATTTCTACTAAAAATAAACTAATTAAATTCTATACTACATTCACGGTACTCATATTTTTGGGGTTCATTATGGATCAAGCATTGATGTTTAATTAATTGGTTATATTATTCATATTACACTAATAACATTTAGAATCATAATTCTACTTTGGCTATAGTTTCTCTATTGGTTTAGGTTTGATTAGTTAGTCAAGCACCAAGAAAATTTTTATTGATTTATATTCTACAAAGGTATAATACAAATTAGTTTTGAATGTTTCCATTGAGGCTATTCACTTCAGGGTATTCTCACTAAGTTTGGAATCTAGTTTTGAGCACCAACAATAATATTCTATGAAAACCAAAATGTAATCCATATTTTTAGGAATCTGATCCTCCATCAACAAAGCAAGCATATTGAGATTCACATGCATTTAATTTATAATATCATTCATGAGAAAGTCACTGATATCCATTACATATAGATAACTAAGTAAATTATTGATTTATTCCCCAAAACTTTCATTGAGAACAAGTATCTTCATCTATGATCTCTTCTTGGGGTTTGGGAAGCTCTGACATTCTCTTATAAGTGGAATTTTATTATACTTGGTTATATTATTAGGCCTTTGTGTTGAGACCCAATTATACTACCCACCTAATATATGTTTAAGGGGGTGTTCATGTAGTTTTTATTCCATTTAATAGTTTTTCCTTACACATGTTTAGTTAGCTTGCTTAGGTGTCCTTTTAGGTCATTATGAAAGATAATCCCACATTCATGAGGATGTGGGGACATGTTTATCTTTTACTTATATAATGTACCTTATTAAATATTTTATGGCTAAGGATGATAATGATAACATTTTAATCTTTCAATTATTGAGTAATAAACTTCTTCTCACTCATGTTTAATTTTGCTACTACACACAAGTAATTTCTTTGCACATTCAATCCTATCTAGATTGATCCTTGATTGTGTCCCACATTGATAACTTCTTTTGAATGATTCATAATTTTGGTATAATAGGGAAAATTTACTTAATATGTAGAATTATATATGCTTATACCAAGTGAATAACAAATGGTCTATATAAATGACTATTGACATGCATTTATGAATGAATATTTTTATAATTTTTTAATCTAACCTTATTAAATTTGTGAAAAGACCCAAAAAAACAATTTTAATTTTTAAATAATTATCTATTTGGTGTGGGATGAAATTTTTATAGGTGGATAGGGGTGCACTATACCTCTTTCCACCTAGATCAGACCCATGTAGAAGGATCAAAGATAACTATCCTCTATTGAAGACAATCTACAAGTAATTTTAGACAATTTGAGCATTTGACATTGACTATTTTATATGTAAATAATGAAAAATAAAGGGTTGATCCTAGATATAAAAATGGATTAGAGGAATGGTGAATAATAATCATGTATTTGAGCATAAGTCATGTGGTTTGGAATATGTCAAGAATCAGCATTGTCAAGTACATGTGACCAAATTTATGTGTCTAAATTCTCCTCCCTTTATTCTATAAATGAAATTACTAGAGTAAAGGAGAAAGAGTTGAACTTGAGTGTGTACCACACACTTTGTCTTTGATAATATATTCAAAATGTGTAGGGTATTAAAATTAAAAAAATAGTATAAAAAATAATGAGGTAGTCATTTTATTTATTTGAAATTTGAAAAAACTAAACTTTGAAAAATTGAAAAGAGAGAAATGGAGGAGTTCACCTGTATATAGGTGAAACCAATTTTCCATATAAACTATAATTGATAATGTATAACTATACCCCCTTACTAAATCACTTGGATAATTTGAAGCAAAGGTTAATTGAGATGGATCAAGTCCCAAATTGAATAAATAATCAAGCTCTTGAGTTGGAAAGATGCATTATTATAAATATCATGAAAGTGGGATAATACCGAATGTAATAGTTTAAAAAAATGAACCATGTTAGGTTTGATAGAAGTGATGCCAAGGACATTGAGTAATACTAGACATGAATGTACACCACTTGCACATATTTGAATCACACCTCTACAAACAGATCTAGATTCTATTTTCATGATCGAAAGAGAATGAGCAATATTCATGGCCCCATCATGACCAAATTTATCATAGACTTTCCTTTTGAAATGAAAATTTACATTTTTTCCACTTTGATTAATTTGAAACTTTAAACTTTGTAACTTTGAAACTTTGGAAATTTGAAACTTGTCCCTTTGAAATTTATAAATTTAAATAAGCATGAGCATGAATGAGTATCACACCACCTAAAATATGCTAAAGTGATATAAAATATTATGAACCTATATGCTCAATTATATTTATAACATGTAATATTTGATTGTGTAACTACTTTGCATATGCCCATGCATATGTATTCAAGTGTCTATAATTATGGAGTTTGAGTATTTGAAGAGTGATTATATATGCATATCATTTTAGATGATATTTTGTGATTATGTAGCATCTTAGTCTTGTACACTTTACAAACTCAGACCTTAGTTGTTCCTCTTAGTTCTACACTCTACTTGATTTTAAAATCATCATATCTACTCTATCTTGTACCCCTTGGCCTATCTCTTAGTCTGATAAATATTATATTGATAACATAAACATCCTATCTTACTTAGAATGCTTAAAATATAATTATATTATACCTCTTCAAGTTTTGATCCTATACCTCTTTTATTACTCCCTAGACACTAGCATATGGATAGAATTTAGTGTTAACATTACTATCCTATCTTGATACAAGTGCCAAGTGCCTTAAAGTCAAAAAATTTGTATATGAAATGTATTAAAATGGTTTTCCTATGTTCTTTAATGTGAGTAACCTCTCGATAGGATTGGTATAAATATAATATCAACCCTCATTCATTCCTCACCTAGTAATCAGACCAGGAGACCAAGACACTTATCAAAATCACTCTATCTAGCATTCAATTGATCAAAGCTTCCCTATTTTCACACTGGTCATAAGTACTATTATCATGTTTAGATGCACCTTCTTAGGTCTTGAGACCTATTTAAAATAACATAATGGAAACACTCCTACATGTGTGTGACCTATGATAGGAATGTATCTTTGGAGAAGGCCAACTCATTTTTAAACCATTGTGCACCTCATTTAGGACTAGGTTTCATCCCTAAAACCTACACTAAAAAATCTTATCTAAGCTACACTAAGACTCTATTCATGAAAAGAGAGAGAATGAAGCTAAAAATTTGAAAATGAGGTGATGCACCAAGATTAAGGATCTCCTCTACCTACCTAAACAACACAATGGGATTGATAAAGATTGAGTTTTATTCTACACAATCTCCAAATCCAGTTTATTAGGCATAAGTGTTTCATATAAATGTAGTGTCATATTATATAACTATAAGGGATAACCAAAATTTCCTGTACAAGACACAATTAGTAAACTTTCACAATTAATCACTTGTATAACTAGCTATAACACAACATATGACCTAAAAAAGACATGCCTACTTTTACCAAGGTGAATGGAAATGGACATATATAAGGGAGAACACTCTCTACTACATGTATAGATCAACAAAACACCAAAATAACACAAGATACAAGATTAGAGAAGGTAAAAACTAGTCTTTATTCAATTCAAATGCCTTAATACAACATTAAAAGACTCCACAAAAGTAGAGTTTTGTCACACCCAATGAAGGGATAATGAAGGAATTCACAACCCTATATATAATAAATATGAGATAAAATAGGATAGAAAACACTACTAAACTACATAAATATAACTATTACATAATAATTTAACCTATGAAAGAGAAAAAAACAAGTGGAAATTAGGGGAATTAAACTCTCCCCAATGCATTAGGCCTTTTTATGAAGGTCTTGAATGGAGGTTGGCATAATAGTGGAGGTGAAGAGATCTAGTTTTTTTTATTTTACTCCTTTATAGTTCTTGGATATGCATGCTCAAGTCCTTCAAGGCTAATCCACTATTGAAAAACATGAATCTTCTTATGCTAATGGCCTTAACTCGATCATCTCCACCTCTTATGTATGTCAAACCCTACTGAATTGTTAACTTGAAGGTAGACATACCACACCATTTGGATCCTTAAGGGTTTAATTTTCCATTATTTATACTTCATGGAGGTGTTACACACGTTTAGGAGTAGTTTTTAAAGCCTCATGTTCTCACCATGATCTTAATGACCATTAATCTTCACCATTCATAGTATTGAAGGATTAGTCAAGAGACCTAACCAACATGATTGAGATATGATGGAGTTGAAATAATTGAAATTAAAATTGGAGCTTATGTGAAGGCCTCTTGAAGAGGTTGGGAAACTTTTATTTTATGCCTTGACCTTGATAATTCTACCCCCATTATTTTCTTAGGATGATTCAAGAGGTAAAAATATTCTTCAACAACATGAAATTCTATGAAATTGTCAAAACCTACCATATGGTCTTAAAGGATCCTTATAAAATTATCCTCATGATCCCCATAGGCTATGTAAGCCTTGAACACACCTAAAAAGCTTGGCATTACTATCATAAAATATTCTACATTCTATCATAGACTTGAAACCATGACGAACATGATATTTAATTGATTTGGAGGATATTTATATCATAATACCTTCTTATTCATGTTAAAACCTCATCAAGAAACCTTCCCCTTTCTATTACATGCTTTAAAATTTTAAGAAGATTATTGAACATAAAGCTTTGTGACTCTCTAATATAGGTTTATTAGATAGGATTTTATTTCTCAAAACCTTGATGGAAACCTTCTCAAGCCTCTTTGAGCATTGTATTGCTATGAAAACATGGAAAAATTCATCACATGCCTATTGATAAGCTTTTAGGGTCATGAGAACTTGGTCTATCTCTGTAAGTTTATAGATTAAGTTAGGAATACCTAAAAAATATTATTTAAGAGACCTATACAAACGTTTGGATGTCATGAGATCTTATGGAGGCCATATATATATATATATATATATATATCTTGCCTCATTCACCAAACCTTCACAAGTTCTTTTATAAATCTGATCATGCTTAAGAGGCCTATAACCATGGGAAGACCATGGACACCATAATTTAGAACTACCACCCTCTTAAGACCTTACCATATTATTTTTGGAGTTCTTAAGCATTTTTAATCCTACAATTCTCTATCTCGGCCTTCATCCATCACTAAGAAACCTTAGGGACTTGTGTAAAGTATTTAGAAAGCCTAGAAACTTGATAATCCTTTTTAATCTTCTTGAAGATGATTTTAGGTTGATAGTAACCTCTCTTTCCTTTTACATGCATGGATGGGACCTTAATAGGGTCATGAAATTATGGGGACTTTGAAAACTTACCAAAAAAACATTATATCATGCTTTAATATTATCTTTCTACTTATGGGGTCATCCAGACACCCCTCATAGTCTATAAGTAGTTTCATAATATCATTATGATTATCATGACTCTTTAAAAAAGTCACTATAGACCTGTAAGTGTCTCTAAAATATTTAATGGGTCCTCACTAAGACATGTAGACATGTTTAAAAACTTATAGCCTTCTTGAGCATGTTTAGAATCTTGCATCATGTTAAAACCCTACAACTCAACTACAAACATGCAAATATCTACTTGAAATATATGCTTGAAACTTGTAGATGATGCTTCTAGAACTTCAACCTTATTAAAGAATCTCTTTAGATATGCTTATGAGTTGTAACATAAGTTTTAACATCAAGATACCCCTATTTTATTCTTTATAAATCTTAAAACCTTAAAAACTATCTAGAGGCCTATAAATGAACCCTATATTACCAAGAAGGATTTGTGACTCTTTGTCTACATGGTCTTCTTGCACCATTTATGCCTTATATTCATGGCTCTAGACCTTTAAGCTCTTGTTACTTGATCTTTATTCTTGAAATTTTCCAATGATGTATTCTTGGTTATTATTAGAGAGCCATGTCAAGGTTTTTAGGTGTTGAGGAGTAATTAGGGTATGCTCATACTTGAATATATTTATAACATGCAATCATGACACTTAAAACCATAAGGACTCTTTGGAATCATGTTGAACCTTTAGGGAATACAACTTTCCTAATTGAAGGAATAATACATGCCTAATTATTTGAAGGAGCATCTAATTATATGCTAATGGCCTACAAACATATTTTTAACTCCTAAAAGAGTCTTGAGGATTTGGAAAGGCATTCATATTGACTTATGCACCATATTACTATCACTCCTAGACCTCCAACCATCATATTGGTGCCTCTACTTATAGCCTATAGTTATGTGACCTATCAAATTTGCATACAACTAGTTTATACTTTAAAACTTTTTGGTCTTTTAGACCTATAATTTTCTCATTATATAATTTTGAATTTATTCTTTCCTCTTTGCCAACCATCATTATACATATATAGGTAAATTAACCATAGTGAGTCCTCATGAGGACAAATTTCCTCATATTCCTACAACTTTCTTGATAGGGTATTTGGATGCAAGGGAGAGTTCCTTAGGAGTTTTTATGGACCTTCCCTTAAGAGGTAAACATATTAAAACATGTTGAAACCTCATCTTTTGTTTATAGACCTATAAGGGTCTTTTTCAATCTAAAAACCTTTTTAAAACCATTAAAATAGCTCCCATAGGCCTCCAACTATTGTGTGAATACTCTCTAAGAGTATTGGAATCATGGAGGACCTAAAAACATCATATCTCCCACTTAGGTAAGCTCTAAAATCTCACAAAGTGGATTCATGGTCTTATAGGTTTTTGAAAAGGTTTAGGACTACCTATAATATTTTTAGCCATACGACGTGTTTCTAATCTCCTTGATAAAGTTTGATGATTTGTAATTTTTCCTTGAAGACCCATTAAGCTTCCCTATCACTTAATTTTATCCATGCAAAAGGAGGAGTTTGTACATGCTTTGAACCATGCTTCTCTCGAGTAATTTGTAGGCAATTTTAGGGATTCTTAAAGATTGTTCATAGCCTTATTTCTTCTTAATACCTATAAAAAAATTTATATGATCCTTCAATACCTCACCCATTTTATCTAATGACTTTACTAGACCATGAAACTCTTTAAAAAAGATGGATCATTCATGAAATCTACCCGTAAGTGCCTACGAGCAAGGTATTGAATCAATTTTGCCTTGTTAGGAGGGTTGTGAGCATTGTTTTCTTATTTTAAGGCATGTGAAGGCTTGAAAATTATTATGGGGCCTAATTTAACTCTATTTTATGCTCAAATACTGATGATAGTCCCTATAGTTCTCAAAAGGATGTCATGAAAACCTACAACATCTTGTCATTCTCCATGTTTAAGGGTTTTTCTGCCTTGTATTACCCACAAAGTCATCAAGAAGGTTTGAGAAAACTTTTAGATGTTTGAGGAAGGTGTTTGATATTATTTTCATGTATAAAATCTCTAAAAACCCTTGCAATAATATGCACACAAGCCAAAATATGCAACGTTATAGACCTGTAACATCATTCATGGCTCATTTCTTTGTGATCTTACATGAAACCTATTATTCCTTCCATGAATGAATCTCCTCTTCATTAAATAACTTGAATATAATTCTAAGATCATAAACTCTTCAAAATCATGGAGCTTTATCCATTATAACTCTAGGAAAATTGTAAAAGATGATTGAAACTTCATCCTTGAAGATTTATGCCTTGAAACCATGGTGAATCCTTGACTCTAGTGGTCTGATTTTGAATTTTTCTTCAGTAAAACTACCAAACACTCCTGGGGCAATGAAGCTTCCATGATCATTCTTGAGGATAGATAATGGTTTAGTTGTAGTCAAGTCTATTCTATTCATGTTGGAGAATGGGAAAGTCCATTGTGAGATAGGATGGAGGCAAATTACCAAGTAAAATGCATTATTGACTATTTATATAGGCTATAGGGTTTATGAAGAGATTTAGAACATTAAAATGACTTTATAAAACATTGTTAAACATTTACTCTGTTCTAGAGTGACTTCTAATGAATGAAAAAAGTCTTCATGAACCTTTATGGACTTATAAGCACATTTTAAGAAATTTATGACTTATTTAATCTTAGGAAGAACTTTAATAGGCCTATACAAGACTATTATGATGATAACAATTGATTTAAACTTTTTTTGGATGTATTTAACCTTGAAATCATTTCACATCTCCAATTATCAAATAGGTTTCACTAGGCCATCATGACTTTAGGATGAATTATTATACTCTCTAATAATATCTTGCATTGGGGATCCAATTCAATTAATTAGACATGAAATGGGTCATAACAAGGCTAACAAGACCTTAACCAAATCCTAAAACACATTTTACATTGAAAACCATGTAAACAAACTATATATAAGGACTAACACCAATTCATGATCTCTAAAGATGATTTTTAGCATTATGTAATGAAGCAACATGTATAATGTAACCTCAATGACCTAAACATACCCATTCATAGGTGGACACATAATCATGAAGGTGATTGAAAGGACTGTACTTAGCTAATTTTGGCAAAAAATGACCCTATCCAAGCATGTCAATTGTTAAAGACCAAGGGTGGCTATAATAACCAACAAGTAAAACACATATAAAAGCCTAAAGTACAAAATGAATTAACATAAGATCTTATTTTCCAAGTTACAATCTAGGTCACTTTTGTACTTACTTTACACACATTACATGATTCACACACAAACCAAACATGAAATGGAGAACTACATGAGTTTAAGGCCATTTTTAGAGTATTTGATATGTAGGTAGTGCCCTTTAATAGTGAGGTCATTATGGGTCAGCTTGACACCATGTGCCTACTAACACATTTTCGCCAAGGTCACATTAAAGATGGAAAACTAGGGTTTTGTGACTTCAAAAAGAGTGATAATCTATTAACCAAATTTAAATACACCACGGCAAAGGTGATACGAAACCAATAATCATTTTGGTGGTCACATTCTATTTTTGAATATATTATGTATAGGATACTATCATTAGACTAAAATAGTAGTGTCAACACAACCATCCCAAACTAATGTAACTATCTAGATAGTTAAAGGCATTAGAGCTAGCTAAATATATTGTTTTATGCTTTTTATATATCTAGTATAGTTGTACTTTTCATTAATAACTTATCTCAATTTTATAAATTTAGTATATGGTATATTTGAGTTTAGTATTTAATTGGCATGATGTAGATCTATTGTTAACATTTATTCCCTATATTTTATATATTATTATCCCTATTTACCTAAGAAGATCCTAATCTAAATTAGGGTTAAATATTTGGTGAGCTCAATATTTAAACATCAAACCCTAAGTCAGCTAGGGATTTTTTATTTCTTTTCATGTTGCTAATCTTTGGTCGTTATACAATATGTTTAACATGGATTGCTCCTTAGAATTTGTATGTCCCTCTTATTCATCCTCATTTTGATATTTAAAACATTTTAGAAGGACAAAAAGGAATATATTCCCCTATCCAACCCTAGAAAGGATGACAACTCTCATCCCTCTAACTAGGCTTATGCTATTCCCTTTTCTAAGAGTAATGTAGACCATCCTATTATATATAAATTGGGTAACCATAAAACCATTCCAATATCCATTAATGATACATGTACATATGTTCACTCAAACATACCTAGGGCTTATGCTTGTGAAGCCTTAAAATAACCAATTACTAATATGAGAAAGATAATACATAAATTAAAAAATCATATTACTCTATTACAAAAACCTAATCAAACTATGTTTTATAATTCACTAAGGAGATAGTTTGCATGCTTACCTAAGCCTCATACTTTATTATTCCTATGGTTGATAGAGTTTCATCTTATCTCTTTCTCTCCTCCTTTATATGTTGATATAAATAGACCTCTACCCAAAGGATATGATTCAAATGTTTATTATGACTAGCAGCAAGGCCTTGTGTATTTTATGAACTGATGTAGATATAATGCCTACACTCTTCATTACAAAATCATATTATTCTATTACAAAAACCTAATAAAAATATGTTTTCTAATTCACTAAGGAGATAGTTTGCATTCTTACCTAAGCATCCTACTTTATAAATCATATGGTTGATAGAGTTTCATCTTATATCTCTCTCTCCTCCTATAGATGTTGATATAAATAGATCTCTACCCAAAGGATATGATGCAAATGTTTATTGTGACTATCACCAAGGCCTTGGGCATTTTATGAAATAATGTTTTTATGTAGATATAATGCATACACTCTTCATATACCTATTCTTGGATCTTATTTCTCTTTTACTTCCTTCAATCATCTTTGAATTTATCTAATCATGTAGGTACATTGATTGTCTTTGACACTCTTGATTAATTATTGTCTTGATTAGGCTAATAAGTCTCCTTCCATCCTAGTCTTTATTTACCCACTCCAAGACACACCAAACTTAATATATATATACTCTCTCACCTCCTTAGCATCAACATCATCCCTCTCATAATAAATTTTCAAAACTCCATTCTCCATTTTTGACTCGTGTTTGTTCATTCTCATATATAGGTGCATAGGCCTCAAAATCCTAAAACATGTTTCTAATATTATTGTATTATATCATGTGATAATATGTCATTAAACATATCTATTTCAACTCCCATATACATCCAAAAAAATCACATAATCTCAATTTTATAAATCTCACCCAACCTACTCTTTCCTCTTAAGACCACTTTCCTTATAACCCTCTTTTAGGACAAATATTGTTGGTTTGAGAAAAAAAAGTGTTATGGATAAAATAATACCACATTTTGATACCCTTTATCACCTTTCTACTTGACACGAAATTTCAATACCCAACTCTTAGTGAAAACCTACTAACTTAACACACCTCATAACCAATTAGGTCCCTTTAGTCCTAGTTTAACCCCATAATCCTAGTGATCATATTGTACAAAACTATGCCATAATAAAAACTCATTAATTCTATATATATACTAAAAACACATTATATTCCAAATTTTTATCAACTTTGGTTTGATGAAATGAAATTTATTCTAGTTTCTAATCTCAAACCCTAGGTCATGTTTTAACAAGCCTGTGTAAGGACAAAAACAAACCAAAGAGGTTATTTTGAATTTTTGAGAAACACTAAAAAACCCTATATAATTTATGAACCAACTCCTTTAAAATTTTACAAAAATTATTTCTCCTTTATTAATCACTAAAAATCTCTAACATGTAAATTTCTAGAATTTTGGGTGCTCTTTATAGGACTATGTGAAGGTTTTCTATTGTATCTTAAAATTATAATTTGAATGCATAATTATAAGGGTTTATAATTAATTTTTACTTTATTTTATACCCTATCTCAGAATTCCCAATGATTATTTAGTCTTGAACAGCCACAATAAAGCTCTAGCAAGTAACTTGAAAGAATTTTGGGTTCTCCTTTCTTGAATGTGTCAATTGGTTTGATGATAAACATTTAGTAGTTGAAATATGATTCTTTGATAGAATTAAAGAATTAAAAAAATTATTTTTAAACCATAAATTATACTCCACACCATCTCAAACCAATATGAATAAACTCAAAAGACAACCTGGCTCGCTTGTCTTCTTGACTATATCTAAACAGAGATCTCACAACTTGTGTAGTGCAAATCTTGAACTTGAATATAAGTAACAATAACATACTCTATTAAAATTATAATAATAAATAATTACTATTAAATACCATAAAACCTAATTAATTCAAAAAATTATCTCTAAAACCTTATTTTATTCCTTGATCACATTATTCTTCTGACATTCAAACACATAATTTTCCCAAAGGTAAGTAGAGTTATTATAAATTTTGAACTTTATTGTCATTGTCAAGACTCTCCTCCTATAAATTTTTTATTTATAATAATATAATAGTATAATAAAATAAAAAATAACTCCTTAAATGCATTTCCATCTTTTATATCACTCAAACATGCAAGAATAACTCCTTTTAGCCAACCACACGTAGGGTGGCAATTACAAATCCAATATTATTGATTTACATTTATTTTCCCATGAATTAAAAATTAAGAAACATTTTAAAAACTCTCTTAGGTAATTTTATTAGCCTTAAAAAATTCACCAAACTTTTTATTTCTCACAAAACCAATATATCACTCAAAAGCCTAGTTTCAATATTCAAATCTTACTTTTTTGGCAGGAAAACTTTGAAGAGATAATAACACACAAAATAAAGAATTAAAATGAATATAAAAAATAATAAGGGCTATTATAATACCTCTAATACCCATATAAAAATAAAAAATTCCACTCATTAGATTTCAAGCATACTATGCCTTATGTATTATTGTTATGTTTTGCATCAAGCTCCCTAAGTGGTGAAATTTAAGCTCCTAATGAAATGTACTTTTTATAACTTATTTATTTATTTCCAATTATTCCTCTTATAATATTATAAGATTATATTTATACTATTCCTCTTATATTTCTCATTCATTCTTAACTATTACCTTTATCTTTGTCTTCTCTCCTTGTCTTGTCTCTTATCCAACTCATCCTTTATCTCCATGAAGTATGTGACCTATTGAAACTCTTTGTTCTCTTCACATTCCATCTCCTCCATATATGATATATCTAAATTTAATAATTTTTATTAAAACTTGGTGTATTTAAATTATGCATTTAATACTTTAATTTTCAAAATTTGCATTTCTTTCAACTTGTTCTCTTGTATATGGCTACTCCTTGCCTTCATAATTTATCTTGATTTATATACCATTGCTTCATACCATTCACAAACACACACACACACACACACACACACACACACACACACACACACACACACACACACACACACACACACACACACACACACACACACACACACACACACACACACACACACACACACACACACACACAAACACACACACACACACACACACACACACACACACACACAAACACACACACACACACACACACACACACACACACACACACACACACACACACACACACACACACACACACACACACACACACACACAGACACAGACACACACACACACACACACACACACACACACACACATGTTTTATTTTTTCATTTACATCACCATATTATTATATAGTTTATGAAGGTTCAAACCACATACTTCTTATTCATTTTTGATTATTTCATGAAATCTAAAATTTGTCTCCTTATCCTCATACATTTGTCCTTTGTTTTCTCTATATTTTTCTGCTTATCCTTTTCAATGTTCATGATTACTTCACCTTTTTTAAATTCTTATCTTATTTACAAAACACTCTATTTTGTACCATTCCTTGTTTCTAAATTTTGTCTTCATTATGTGCCCAACTAGGGACCTCTTCTTGCTGCATATTAAGTTTTATAAGCACTTTAATAGGTGCTTCATATTTATATTCTAATTCATTTAATTATGCTTCCACAACTTGTTCTTGATTTTTTTTTTAAATATGTGTCAGTTTAGAAACTTTTTCATACACATCAAATTATTCAAACCCTTCATGGGGTGTTTCAAATTAATTTTTTCTTTCTATGAGCTTATCTAAAAGTTCAATTGTCTCTTTGTACAAAACATCTTCACCTTATTACAAATATATAAACATGGTTTCCAAATCATCTTATTATTTAGCATAATCATGATATTCATGCATGATTTCCTTCATGATTTCAAATTTTATGTCCTCAAAATAAACCTATTATTCATTCACTTGTGTACTTGCATACACACATGACAAGAAATATTTAGATTTTAAATCTTGAGGCTTGTTTTCCTCTATATTATCCTCATTAGGTTATTTTTCCCCCATGACTATCTCATTATACTTAAGGTGTTTCTCACCTTCCTCTAGTCTACCAACTTGTTCATCCCTCATGAACTTATTCATCACCTCCTTGAGACACTTATATAACAACTTGTTTTTCTTCTCATTATATCTCATGATAATATTTATTCTTCTCTCCATGAGTAGCCTTATGGGAAACTTAACTCTCTTATTTCTCATTACACATCCATAACATTGGATCTATTATTATTACATGAGATCCACCAAGAGATTTATCCTCTCTAGCCTTTGATCTATCTCACTCATCTCTTCTTCAACAAAAAACCTATTTATCTTTGGTTATTCCTTCTTATGTCTCTCATTATGGTACTCTAATTCAGCCAAGTCCTTCCTCTCTTTTGCCTTCACTATCTTCATCTTCTCACAAACAAGTATTTTCAACTTACTTTGGTGTCTCAACCTAGGTTCTCTCCTATACTTGGTCTATTCAAATGATTGCCCAAGTTTTTTTCACCTTGTAACTAAAACACTCTTATTAAATTATCTCTTTCTCTCTTCTTAGGAATGATATTCTACCAAAAATATTTATCTCTCTTCTTAGGGATGATATTCTACCAAAAATATTTAACTCTCTATTTTCCTTTATTACTTTATTTTTGTAACCTTTATTAGCAATCTCAACTACCTCAAATAATAACATTTAATTCTTAAAATTCTTGAATTTTCCAAGAGCTTACCTGATATGATACCACCTAATGTAAATATAATGCATAAAATCTTCATATACCTATTCCTAGCTCTGATTTCTCTTTCAATGTCTTCAATCATCTCTAACTTGCTTGATTCATGTAGGTATATTGCTTGTATTTGACACTCTTGATCAATTCTTGTCTTGATTATGCTCATAAGTCTCATTATTTCCTAGTCCTTATTCAATAAATCTAATAAACACCACACTTCATTTACCTCTAAAATCTCTCACATACTTGGAATCAACATCATCCCTATCATAATCACTTTTTAAAACTCCATTTTCCATTCTTGATTCATGCTTGCTCATTCTCACATATAGGTTCATAGGCCTCAAAATCCTAAAACATGTTTCTAATATTATTTTATTCTCTCATTTTCTCATATTTCCTTACACATATTAATTTAAACTCCCATACACATATAATCAAATCACACAATCTCAAAGTTAGAACTCTCACCCAACTCACTCTTTCCTCTTAAGACCTCTTCCCTTGTAGCCCTCTTTTAGGAAAAATATTGTTGGTTTGAAAAGACCACATGATTTATAATAAAATAATACCATATTTTTATACCCTTTAACCCATTCCTATTCCAAACAAAATTTCAAGACATAACTCTCAGTGAAAGCCTACTAACTCAACACACTTCATAACCAATTAGGTCTCTTTAAGCCTAGTTTAACCCCATAGTTTTGGTGACTATACTATAATTTTTTTTTATCATAATAAAAAATAATTAATCCTATATATATCCTAAAAAAACATTATATTCCAATCTTTTATCAATTTTTGTTGGATGAAATGAATGTTATGCTAGTTTCCAATCTTAAACCCTAGGTTAAGTTTTGATAGGCCTATGTAAGATTGAGAGAAAATAAAAGAGGTTATTTTAAACTTTTGAACACTTAAGATAATTAAAATACCTATATAATGTATACATAAACTCCCCTCAACTTATACAAAAACCATTTATCCTTGATCAATCACTAAATAACTCCAACATGTAAATTCCTAAAATTTTGGGTGCTCTTTATAGGATTGTGTGAAGGTTTTCTATTGTGTATTACAATTATATATGTAATTTATGTTTATAAAGTGTTATAATTAATATTTAATGTCTTTTATACCTTATATAAAAATTTATAATGATTATTTATTCTTGAACAATCATAATAAATCTTTAGCAAGTAACTTGACAGAATTATGGGTTTTCCTTTCTTAACTATGTAAATTGTTTGATGATAAGCATTTAGTATTTGAAATATAAGTCTATGATAGAATTAAAGGATCACAAAAATAAATTATAAACCCTCAATTATAATCCCCAACATCTCAAACCACTTAAAATAAACTCAAAATAAAATTTGGCTTGCTTGTCTTCTTAACTATATCTAAACAAAGATATCACAACTTGTGTAGTGCAAACCTTAAACCTGAATATAAGTAACCATAACACAATATATTAAAATTATAATATATATATATATATATATATATATATATATATAATGTATATATAATAATTTTTACATACCATTATTAATTAATTCCACAAATTATCTCTAAAATTTTCTTTTATTCTTTAATAACATTGTTCTTACAACATTCAAACACATAATTTTCCCAAAGGCAGACAAAGTTATTGTAAATTTTAAACTTTATTAAAATTATATAGACTCTACTAATATATAATTAGTATTTATCATAGTATAATAATATCATAAACTACACTCTAACTCCTTCCATGCATTTCCATATTTTATATCACTCAAACATGTAAGAATAACTCTTTTTAACCAACCCTACGTAGGGTGGTAGTTACAAATCCAAAATTCTTGGTTTACATTACTTTTATCATGAATTTAAAATTAAAATAAATTTATAAAACTCTATTAATAACTTATATGACCCTAAAAAAATTCAACAACCTTTGTATTTATCATAAAACCAAAACATCACTCAAAATTGTAGTTTTAAAATTCAAAATTTCAAATCTTGATTTTTTGTAGGAAAAACTATAAGATCTAATAACACACAACATAATGACTTCATATGTATATAAAACATCATAAGGTAACCTATAATACCTAATCATGTAAAAATAAAAATGGTGACTCATGAACTTTCAAACACACTACACCTTATGTATTCTTATGACATTTGCATCATGTCTTATCTTAAACATAAGATCATAGACCTTATAATTGACCAAAATATTACATATAATGATCCTAAAAATGTACTATTATAATAAAAAATATAAATAAATCCATTCCAAAATAATTTAACAATTAAATTATACTTAAGTTATTCTAATTTTGTCATAACCATATTGATCCTACACAAACAAAAACCTCTTGCAATATAAATCATTATCAGTGGCTCAGTTTTAACTTACAAGACTTAAAAATGAGGGTCTATTGGAAGGAATCCTTAGGAAACATAAAAATACCAATTTATTGTGGTCTTAAATTAATTCACACATGGGTTTTGGTTATTCCTACCACATCTCCATATGAATTTACACTAGGAACTCTTTGGCTATACCAAATGGAAGCAACAATTGACCAAAATTATCAAGGCATTTCCTTTACTTATGAAGTAAAATTAATACATATTTCAAATGATAATACACATGTAAAATTTGATGAGGAACATGAAATGTACCTTTTTAACCTATCAAATCATGATGAAAACAATGTAAAAGATCTAACTTAAGGTGGTATGGTTCACAATGGGGGGAGATATCTATGACCATTCATTAGATGTAATCACAATATGATATTTCCTCACCATAAAAGATACAAAAAAAATCAAAACATTCAAAAATACAAAAACTTTTTTGGCACATACATGTTATATTGGCTCATTGACATCTATGTGTTAATTACATGTTGAGGGATAACATATCATTTACTCCTACATAAACATATGTGTCACACTTCTACATTGAGTTTGATACAAGCATACACATATATATTATACACTCCTATTTTAAATTTTGGTATTTACCTCTACTCATGTCATATGGTCATTAGGGTCATCTACTTTTTTGATCTTGATACACATAGATTATATGACTAGATGATTAATTTACACTATCATGTTTGAGCTTACATATGTTACACTTACCTATTATCCATGTTTATACCTTGCACATGGTACTTGATATGATATGCACTTAATATTTTTTTCTAACACATTTGATCCATGGGACACTATGACATGTTTATGTATCCACTTATTTGATCTTGATACACATAGGTTATATTATTTGATGATAAATATACATTATCATGTTTGAGCTTACATATGTACTTACACATGCCTATTATCCATGATTATATCTTATACATGGTACTTGATACACTATTCACTTGACATATTTTACTAACACATTTAATCCATGGGCCAATATGACATGTTTATGCTTGTTGTTTATTCTTTACTTTATACACTTCCTTAAGTGTTTTTCATTGTTATTGTATTTCTTGTTCAAGCATTTGAATATGATCCATTATATGCATCCCATATGACTATATTTACCTTATTTGACATTTGAATATGTCATTTACTATGGTAGGTACATTTGAATATGTCATTCATTGCTTTATGGAAATTTAACTAAGTCATTTCCATTCAATTTTGCTTCATTTGAACATGCCCCTTATTTATGGTATGCCAAGACCTTTTTTTGTTGACTTGATTTTGAGTGCTCTTATGTGCGTGATTATTTGAATGTTGAGATTTTACTACTACCATCTATACATTTCCATGATATTTATCATACATCTTAGGCCTACATGTGATCACAATGGTTTTATGTGATTTAATGATACATTTACCTATGCACATTTTTTACATGCTACATGGTTACATTCATAGATTTTATAGATGTCTTACCATTTTAAAGAAATATAACTTCCAAGTAATATTTTCCCTCTCCTCAAAGTGGGACATACTAGTGTGGGAATGCTTGGGAAGAATGTACTCCACACTTTACATAGTTCATAGATTTAGTGGGGCCATACCATATGGACATGGTTTCCACACATTCATGGTTTGTAGATTATATTGGGGGCATGATTTAGAAGCATGTTCTCCACACTCATTTAATATATAATAATTATATTAGTTTTTAAATTAAATGTGGGCATGCCATATGGACATGGATTCCACACATTCATAGTTTTTAGATTCATTGGGGGCATGCTATGGAAGCATGTTCTCCATACCTATGTAATATTCAACATCTCCATTTTATGGTGGGGGCATGGAAACATGTCCTCCACATTGGTACTTATATCTATTTTATATTTCTCCATATATACTGGGGCATAATTTGGAAGCATTTCCTCCACACTTACACAATTATCCCAAATAACCAAAACACACATTTATATGATTCATATTAATAGTTGTGGAATAATTCTATACATTGATACCATTATTATACATAGTTTTAGAATGAGACATATCTAAATTACATATTCTATGCAACATGTGCCTAATATTTCAAAATCCAAATCAATTTTATATTCTAAAACCATTACATGTATTGATACCCCATGAAACTTTATGGACTTTATCAAACTAATCTACTACAGTAGTTAGTTCACCTTTTGGTATGGTTAAGGTGATCAAAGCCTTTATGTTGTATATAATTGTATCAAAAAATATTTCCAAGCCTTTATGTTGGATATAATTGTATCAACCAACATTTTTACGTTATACATATCATTTGGTTTCATGTTTGATCCAATCTCAACTTCCAGGTAGCAAGTCACTTTTGATTCAAGGTTGGGGCATGAGACTTCCAATCTCTCTCTATATGTACTTAGATATATTCACTTTAAAATATTTTATCTATATTTATCCTAATATTTGTTTCAAATACTTAAAATTATACATATTTTTCAAAATAACTTGAAAATAGGCAAGGTAATTACATTGACACATAAGTGTACTCCTAAACCTTGCTATTTCAATTTCAATCAATTTCTAGTAATTTTAACCTAGATTATATGCACTAATTTTACACTATAACATATTCTTAGATGGAGGTTAGTAATAATGAATAACTTAAATTCAACTCAAGAAAAGACAAGTTATGCATACACACCCAAGTACTTATTCCTTTCCTTTAAAATAGTAATTTCATTACTAGATTAAGGCGAGGGAAAATGTAGATGATATTTTATGATTATGTAGTACCTTAGTATTATACACTTGGAAAATTTATTTCTTGGTTGTTTCTCTTAATTCTAGTCTCCTTGATTTTGTAAGCATTGCATATGCTCTATCTTGTGCCCCTTAGCTGATCTCTTAGTTAAACTAGTCTTATATTGATGACACAGACATCATATCTTACCTAAAATGATTAAAATGTATTGTTTAAAAATCTATACAAGTTTTGATCCTATACATGTTTTACTACTCCCTAGACACTAACGTCTAGGTCAGATGATAACATTGACGTTACTGTCTTATCTCCATGTAAGTGTATAGTTACCTAAATTCATCTAATTTTAAAATGAGATGTATTATAATGGTTGGAATAATTGATTTAGTGTGAGTTATCTCATGATAGAATTGGTTTAAATATAATATCAACCCTCATTCATTCTTCACCTAGTAATCAGACCAATAGACTAAGGCACTTATAAAAAACACTCTATCAAGCATTAAATTAATTAAAATTTTCATATTTACACACTAATGATAGGTATAACCATATACACGTTTTAATTACTAAATGATCAATCATAAGGTCTTATTTTCCAAGCTACAAGTTAGGTCATTCTTTTACTTACTTTACACACATTACATACTTCACACACAAGCCAACACATAGGGGAGAAATACATGAGTTTGAAGCCCTCTTATGGAGTATTGGATATATAGGTAACACCCTTTTATATATAGGTCATTCTAGGTCATCTCAACACCATGTTCCCACTAATCCATTTTTCCCTAAGGTCATATTGAAGATGAAAAACTAGGGTTTTACCATTTTGTCAAGAGTGATAGTTCATGACCTAAATTTGAATGCACCAAGGAAAATATGAATCCAAAAAAAGAAGCATCCAATTCATTATATCCTATTCTCCAAATATTTCATACTGAAATTATTGTTATACTTAAATAATAACATCGACACAACCCTCCTAGGCTAATGCAACTGTCTATATACCCAAAGGCACTAGATCAAGAATTTAACAACTATTCAAAAATTATCTTCCCACTTGATTTAATCCTATTATATATTAAAATTTACATTATCAAAAGATATAGTTAAGTAATTTATTTTATGTTATTTTTATGTCTATCATAGTTATACTTTTCATTAATAGCTTATATCAATTTTATAAATTCATTATATGGTATATCTGAGTTTAGCATTTAATTGGCCTATCGTAGATGTAATATTCACCCTTGTACCCTATAATTTATATATTATTAACCCCATTTTTCCAAGAGTATCCAAATATAAATTATGGTTAAAAAATCATATGTCATCTAAATCTGTATGAATGTACCAATATTTGTTATATGTTTGATTTATGAATCTTTAAAAACCTTTATTTCATAATGAAAATTTATTTTTCATTGATTTGAATATTTGAAAACCATGTTATCTATATTTTTTAAACTTGTATTTTGTATCTTTGAACCTATATTTTATATATTTAAACCTTAATTCTATCCCATATTTGTTTTTCAAGGTTTGTATCTCTAAGACAAGCCCACCATGATTCCCCACTTTTGAGATGAGGGGTGTTACCTACAAGTCATTAATCTCAAAATAATAGTTAAGTGTATCATGAAAAATATATTATATTATAATATTATGTCATCATGTTAGAGAGTGTGTTATCATATAATATGTAATTGTCATTTGAAACATGCATATAACATATTTATTTCAAGGCACACAAGTGTCATGTCTACATAGATATGGAAAAAAATGTAATCAAGTAACCATTTGAAGTAGACTATGACCTATAATGCATGATGGAAATAATGAAACCACTAATAAAACTCAAAAACACATAAGCATAAAAAAAAATAATGTCACCTAATGTCATACAGTAAGGTCAAGGGTTGCATATAAGGGACATGTTCAATTATTGTATAAATAAATATTTTACTCACACAAGGCCAATGGCCAAAAGAAATGGACATGTAAAACTTTTGAAAATACAAATCTCATATAGATGATTAAATAATTTTCACACAATTGTTAATTGCCATACATAATAATTTTGATAATTGTTCTTATTGTTGAGGTTTGGAATTATTATTTTCATTACTGTCTCAGTGGTGCTCTAGTGAGTGTTATGTTTTAAAAAGCGAAAGTGTTAAAGATCATTTGGCATGGTCATGAGGTCATATGTCTTCATGAGGTTATTAAATAGTATATCTATGAGAGATAATATTGATTAGTGTTTTAAATATTGTAAGATATGATTGGTATATGTTTTTATGTCTGTATGAGTGATGTGAGGATCCTTGATGTCAAAGTTGTCAAGTGTTTGAGCCTAGTAGTGTCTTTAGAATGTATGTGCATAGGATGCCTAGTGTTATGCATGAATATGCATCGTAACATGGATGTTATTAGTCTTTTAAAGGTTATAAAATATTTATATCAAGTGTCTTTTAGGACAAGGTGTCTTTTGAAGATTAGTTATGGCTTAAAGAGACCTTATGTGAAGGTATAAGCTTGGTTACATGGTGAGATAAGGTTTTAGAAGGATGTTTGACACTTTTTGATCTTTTGTTTTGTTATGTGAGAATGTGAGTGAATTATTTGGAGCTTTAAAAGATTTTTTTATGTTAGTTCAAGGCCTAATGAGGTGTGAAGACTTAGATGTAGAAATCAAGGTAATGAGAGCATGGCCTAATGAGGCATGAGGTTCAGTTTCTAAGGAAAGTATGAATAGGTGATATTTTTTATGTGTTATAGGTTCTCCTAGGTTTATTAATGAATTTTTATGTCAATGTTTGAAGGTTAAGGCAATAAAAAGTGCTTTGAGGTCTATCAAGTGTACAAAATGAAGGGTTCTCAACCCAAGAAGGATTTTATGGTGTTTTTAATCTCATAAAACATATGAATGAGAACCTAATATATTCATGGTAGATGGGTAATGGTCCTAGATAAAAATTATAGGCATTATATTTTGGATTTAGGGGCTATGCTTTATGAACAATCATTAATAGTGGAAGTGTGTTTAAACCCTCTTAAAAACCTATTAAAAACCCAATGTTGAAGATGTTGATAAAAAAAGTTATTATAAATGGATTAGTATGGATATATAAGTGATTTTAGGTTGTATTAAATTCTCCTAGTCATCTCCAATTGTGATTGAGTTGTAAAGTGTATGAGTGGATGCTACAAGAAAGTGCTAATTTCTCAAATATTTATTGTAACAGTTAGAATTGACCAAGTCAAGGTATGAAAATTTATGGAGGATGAATATTGAGACATGTATTTTATGTATTTTTTTTACATATGTTTCCTTGATTTATGTGTTCAAATTTAGTGCTCCAAGTTGGCCAATCGCTAGCAGGCCTAATGAAGTAGAATAGTGCAAAACATAGGCAGTGTGAAAAGGTATATTTTAATGTAAATTCATGAAGAAGTGATTCATTAGAGTGAATGATGATGTTTATTGGTAATTTAATTTAACATAAATGAATTTTATAAGGTTTTATATTAAATTAAATTGGTTAAAAATTTAAATAAAAAATGGCTTATGTGGTTTTAGTGTGATTGTGAGGAGAGAGGTCAAAAGATTGGTTTTCAAGACCAATATTTGAAATTAGACCATACTAATTTTGAATTTGAATATGGTATAGAAAATTTAAATAATAATTTTAATTAATTGTGAGTATTTTAAATTTATTATATAGTTTTTAGAATGCCAATGTTTCATGATTGTGTTTTTGACAGTCTTGGCAGTTTTAAGTTACAGTGATGAAAAGTTGTATTTCAGTGTAATCTCATGAAAGAATGATTAAATGTAGTAAATAGAGTTTTTATTAATTAATTTTAATTAATTATAAAAAATTTATAAGTTTTTAAGGTTATTATAAGTGAATAAAATGTGTTTACAAAATTGCTCGTCTATTCAGGATTAGACTATGAGACTATAAGTCAAGGAATTGGTCTGTAAGACCAATATTTTCCATTAGAACTTGTGATTTTTTAATTTTAAGATGATATTAATATTTAATTGGATAATTTTAATTCATAAATATTAAATAAAAGTGTATATGTAGGTGGTTTAAGTCTAATTCCTTATGACCATGTTTTTGAGTATTCTGGCAGTTCTAAGTGAGCAAGTTCCAAAGTTATTCTTGAGTCATCATTGTTTGAGTTAAGTTATTCCAAGTAGTTTGGTATGTTAATTAGATAGTGTATTTTATGTATATATTTTTCATATATAATGAAATATATAGTAAAGGTGTGATTTAACTTCATTCTGATAAGACAATTTTTGAGTTGTACATACTTAATAGGGTAGTCTATCCTAAAGAGGGCTTCAAGGTATAAAAAATAGATGTAGATCTAAAAAAACATGGAAGAGGTAATAATAATTAATTTAAATAGTATTTTGAGTGATTTTTATGGTTGGATAAGGTTATCTATATCTAATAATATCAAGTCTCAGCATCAAGAGAGTAGACCTAATGAAGTAGATCTCCATTAGACCTAACGGGTGAGTAATACCAATGTTGGTTATTGAGTCAGAATATACCAAATGAGTGAGTACAAAATTAAGGTAATATATATTATATATTTTTTTTATGTTTTGGTTACATGAAATATAGATGATTAAGCATGAGAGAGATCAGATAGTGTTTATATATACACATGCCTAATGTGAATAGCACTAATGGAGTGTTTTAAGTGGTGATTGGACCTAAAAGCTGCCATGGACATAATATGTGTGTATTATTGGTATATTTGATTGGAATATTAAGTTTTAATTATATTTTTGGAGTTTTAAAGTGTTTCAATGAAGTTAAAGTTTAACGTGTGACTATGAAGGCCCAATAGGTCTCTGTGAGACATAAAGAAGGAATTTAGCCTATTGAGTTGTGACTAACCTAAGATTATGATTGATTCTTGTTTCAAAATTTCTTAAGGAATATTATATGGTAAATATAAGTGGGAAAGTGTGTATGGATGACCAAGATGGATATGAGAAAGAGGATTGTATAAATACAAGGTAGGTTTAGGCCTATTTGAGTATGTTTAGAGGAAGTGCATGAGAAAGAAGATTGAGGATAAAAAAAAGGTAATGTATACAGTTAGATGTGTGTATAGGATCTATAATTAATATATAACATGAGATATTATTATGAATATCAAAGTCCTATGACCTACTAAGTCTTAAAAATACCTAGTTGGGCAAAGAGGCCTAGAAGGTAGTTTGAGAGGGATAAGAGTGTGAAGAATGAAGAGGTGTTCATAATCAGTTATTTAAGAAACATAGTGTTTTAAAGATGATAAAATAAATTAGGAGGATGATTTGGTACTGAGTCATCTAGGGGGTTGGTTTCTCCTTGCAAGTGGGTACTTGCTAAAGCCTAGTCAAGTGGGTGCTTGACTAGTTGGGGTTGGTGATCCATGTGGAGTTGGTGCTTCACTAAATATTGGTTTTTGTATTATATGACTATATTACATTTTTAAATATCAGTGGGTTTTCTTCTCCTTGAGGGTTTTACACATATATGATGTGTTATCTTGTTTCCTTCTCTTATATGGTTGCTTATACTTACTAGATATATGTACTTGTATGAATGGATTATGAATGATAAGTTGAATTTAATGAATGTTTCATTGATTGATTCAACTCCCTCTCATTCATTATTCTTCTATAAATTAGTATCAGATATTGGTCCTTTAAATTAGGCCTAATAACTTGAAGGTGAACCTAAGAAGTGCAAGTATGGATTGTGATGATGATAGTGTTTATCATGATAGAAATGAAGATGTTTTCAGTTCACAAGCTAAGTGGATAAGAGAGAGGTTGAAGAAGTCATATGAGGTAAGTAATAATAGTGTTCTTGATGATGATAATGACTGTGTTGATCAATTTTTCAATGGATTTATATTCTTGGTTAAATAATCAAGTTACTCCAAAGATTAAGATAACATGTATGATGAAGAAGTCTACTATGATAATAAATAAGGAGAAGCTAAAGTAGATATTTAAGTTGAGATCAAAGTGTGCTAGATAATTTGAAGAACCAAAAGAAGATGAAGCATGAGTTGATATCTATTGTCAAGGATATTAAGGAACATATATGTACCTTGAAGAGTCAATTAGATATTTGGGATTCTCCTGAGGTCATGGTGTTTTAGTGCTCTATAAAAATGGGTGGCTCCATTAGGCTTCATAGAGACACTCTATAATTAGTAGAAGAATGGTGGATGCTTGGTTTGAGGGGGATATATTCAAGTTGTTCATAAGATCCAAGTGTAGTTGTTGACAAGCATATAAGAGGTAAGCAAAGTTGTTCTATGTTTCTAGCAATAAGTTATTGAGCTTGATCTATGTTTAAGACATGTATGTTTAGTCAATATGATTGAATTAAGATGAGATTATTTTAAGAGTCCTATTGACTCATGTGTTGAGATATGAAGGCAAAAGGGAAGTCCCAAATTCTGTTGTTGGTGTCAAGAGTGTGGTATCTTAGTGTTTGATCAAAAGTTTGATCTTCTTCAGTCATGTCGAGGAAGGTAAGTAATATTGAGTTCCTAGTTCATTTAAAGGATATATGTTTGGTTTAAGGGGGAGTTTGGTATATCTAAGTTCTTTATCAAGAGAGTGGTTATTTTTATACCAAAATAGAGGTATACATGGAATTAAGGGGAACATGTGTCTGAGATGCTTCATATACTCTACTTGTTGAATTTTAATGGATCAACTGAGATAATGATCTAAAAAGGGAAGATAGTTTAGAATGAGGGTGGAGTGACATGATTGAGAGTGGTTTCCATGGGTGGTTGCTATAGTTTTTGAAGATTGTGTGCCATCTAGTGTCTTTGAGAGGTAGTATCATCTCAAGGT
The DNA here is from genome assembly GCA_037957365.1 of Torreya grandis. NCBI lineage: Eukaryota > Viridiplantae > Streptophyta > Pinopsida > Cupressales > Taxaceae > Torreya > Torreya grandis. Next base: position 2,522,731 of record JARHVA010000132.1, read on the forward strand.
GAAAATTTTGACTCCAATATTTGTAGGTGACCCTTTTTCATTAATTTCAAAGGGGGAGGAAGATTAGATAGGGAGAGAAAAGGAAAGAGCCAAATCTAAGAGATGGTTGTCATCAAGAGTGGTTGCCATAGTTTTGTGACTATATTTTCCATCAATGACAAAGGAGAAGATTTCAGAGCATTGTTCTTGTTGTTGAGGTTTGGCACTGTTGTTGTTATTGATGTCTCAGTGGTACTCTTATGAGTGTTATGTTGTAACAATATAAAGTGTTGAAGGTTAGTTGGTATGGTCATGAGGTCATAGGTCTTCATGATGTCATTGAAGAGTGTATCTATGAGAGAGAATATTGATTAGTGTTATAATGATTTTGAGAGTGTAAGATATGATTGGTATATTTTATGTCTGCATGAGTTATGTGAGGATCTTTAATGTCAAAGTTGTCAAGTGCTTGAGCCTATTAGTGTCTTGAGAAGGTAAGTGCATAGGATGCCTAGTCTTAGTCATGAAGAGGTATGGTGGCATGGTGAGATGGATGTTCTCAAGCTTGTAAATTTTATAGAATTTTTATATCAAGTGTATTTGAGGATAAGGCATCTTTTGAAGCTTAGTTATGGCATGAAGATACATTATGTGAAGGCATAAACTTGGTTGCATGGTGAGTTAAGGTTTTATATGTATTTTTAACATTTTTTGAGAATGTAAGATGTTATGTGAGCATGTGAGTGAGGTATTTGGAGATTGAAAATAGATTTGAAGGTTAGCTTAAGGCCTAATGAGGTGTGAAGACTCAGATGTAGAAATCAAGGTGGTGAGAAAATGGCTTAATGATGCACAAGGTTTAGTTTCCAAGTAAAGTATGTATATGTGAGTTTTTTTATGTTTTTGATAGGTTGTACCAGGTGTGTTTATGAATTTTCACATCAAAGTTTGAAGGTTAAGTCAATAAAAAGTGCTTTGAGGTCTCTGTAATGCACAAAGTGAAGGGTTCTCAACCTAATAAGGAATTTATTATATTTTTTATGTCATCAAACCTCTACATGGGACACTAGTACATTCATGATAGATAGGTAAGGTTCCTAGATCAAAATTATAGGAATTAGTTTTTGTATTGAGGGGCTATGCTTTATGAATAATTGTGAACAATGGAAGTGTGTTTAAACCCTTTTAGAGCCCTAATAAGGACATGATGTTGAATATGTCAATCAAAAGTTCAAAAAATGGATTTTTATGGATATATAAGTGATTGGAAGTTATATTAAACTCTCCTAGTCACCTTTAGGTGTGACTAAGTTGTCAGGGGTGTGAGTAGACCATATAAAAAAGTATTAATTTCTTAGAGATTTGCTATAGTAGTTAGATTTGACCAAGTCAAGGTATGAAAAAGGATGGAGGATGAATATTGAGACATTTATTTTATGTCCATGAAAGTTTATAGATAGTTTCCATGTTTAGGTGTTCAAATTTGGTGTTCTAAGTTGGCTAATCACTAGCATGCCTAATGAAGAAGAATAGTGCAAAACCTAGGTAGTGTGAAAAGGTGGTTTTTTTATATGAATTCATGGAGTGATGAATTGGATTACATGGTGGTTTGTTTTGGGACTTTAATTTCTTATACATTAATTGTATAAGGTTTTATTATTAGTGAAATTGGTTGAAAAGTTGAAGCGAAAATGGCTTATCTGGTTCTGGTGTGATGATGAGGAGAGAGGTTAAAAGATTAGTCTTCAAGACCAATATTTGACATTATAAAATATTTATCTTATATTTTAATTGTTATATAAATTTTAAATAATAATTTTCATGCATTGAAATTATTTTAAGTTTCCTATACAGGTGTTAGAAAGTCAATGTTTCATGACTGTGTTTTTGGATAGTATTGGTAGTTCTGAGTTGTAGTGATGAAATTTAGTGCATCGAGTTGTTATTAATGAATTTAAAGTCATAATATTTTTTTAATAAGTTATGGAGGTTATTATAAGTGAATGTAATGTGTTTAAAAAATGGCTTGCCTTTTTAGGATTGGATTGTGAGTCTATTATACAAGTAATTAACATGTAATAATATTTTCCATTAGACCTTGTGAGTTTTTTATTAGAGGATGCTATGAATATTTCATATGAAAATTTTAATGTATAAATATTTAATAAAATTATCTACATAGGTGGTTAAAGTCTAATTCTTTATGACTATGTTTTTTAGTATTATGGCAGTTTTGAGTGAGCAGGTTACAAAGTTGTTATTGAGCCATTACTGACTAAGTGAAGTTGTTACAAGTAATTGGGAATATTCATAAGGTAATGTGTTATATTTATATATTTTTCATCTATCATGAGATAGTTATTAAATGTGTGATTAAACTTCATTCTTACAATACATATTCTGAGGTGTATAGGCCTAATAGGGTAGCCTATCCTAAAGAGGGATTTAGGGTATAAAAAAAGGATGTAAATTTAACCAAGCATGGAATAGGTAAGAATTATTCATTTACAAAGTATTTTGAGTTATTTTTTATGGTTGGGATCCAATAAGTTTAAGTTTCATTATCAAAAGAGAAAACCTAATGAAGTAGATCTCCATGAGACCTAAAGGGTGAGTAATACCAATGTTGTTTATTGAATCAGAATGTACCAAGTGAGTGAAGATGAAATTAAGTTCATATATATTCTATTAAGATTTTTTTTATGTTTTGGTTACATGACATATATATTATTAAGAATAAAAGAGATCAGATAGTGTTTGAGTACACACAAGACTAATGTGAATAATGCAAATAGAGTGTTTCAAGTGGTGACTAAACCTAAAAGGTGTTGTGGACCTAATATGAGCTTATTAGGGGTATATTTTAGTGGTATATGAAGTTTTCATTTTGTGTGTGTAGTTTGAAAGTTTTCCAAGGAAGGGAAAGTGTAACATGTGACTAAGAAGGCCTAATAGGCCTCCATGACACCTAAAAAGGAATGTAGACTATTGAGTTGTGACCAACCTAAGATTATGATTGATTTTTGTGTGTGTGTGTGTGTGTGTGTGTGTGTGTGTGTGTGTGTGTGTGTGTGTGTGTGTGTGTCATATATATATATATATATATATATTGTTATAAGGCCTATTATGTGTCAAATATAACTGTGGCAAGTGTGTATGACTAACCAATAAGAATATGAGCAAGATGCTTATATAAATACAAGGCACTTTTAGGCCTATTTGATTATGTTCAGAGGAAGTGTATGGGAAATAAGATTGAGGATAAGAACGACATCATGTATAACATAAAAGGGGTGTATGGGATATATAATTAAGATATAATAGGTGATCTAAGTATGAATATCAATTTCATATGACAATCAGTTTTAAAAAGACTAGTTGAGTGAAGAGGCCAAAAAGGCAATTTGAGAGGGATAAGAGTTTAAAGAGATGAATAGCTATTCATCATCAATTATTTGAGAAACATATTGTTTTGAATATGATCAAAGTAATTAGGTGGCTGAGTTGGTGTTGAGTCATCTAGGGGGTTGGTGTCCCCTTGCAAGTGGGTTCTTGTTAAAGCCTAGTCACGTGGGTGCTTCGATAGTTGGGGTTGGTGATCCATGTGGATTTTGTGGTTCACTAAATCTTGGTTTTTTAATTATAATACTTTATTCCATTTTCAAATATTAGTTATTTTTCTTCCCCTTAAGGGTTTCCCACATATATGATGTGTTATCTTATTTCATGCTCTTGTAAGGTTGTTTATGCTTGTTATATCGATATACTTGTATGAATGGCTCATGAATGTTAAGTTAAATTGAATAAATGTTTTAATTAGTGATTCACCCCCCCATTAAATCATTATGCTTCCATAAAATAATCAAAAAATATTTATCATATCATGAAATCAAATAAAAAGACTCAAAGGATCATATAAATGTAGATGATATTTATGGATTATATAACACCTAAGTCTTGTACACTTGTCAAACTCATACCTTGAATATTGCTAAAAGTTATATAACTTTATTTCTTTCAAAAGTCTTGCATATACTCAATCTTGTGCCCCTTGTCTTATCTCTTAGTTTGACCAATCTTATGTTGATGAACTAAATGTGATATCTTGCCCATAATACTTAAAACCTACTTATCTTCCACTTGTACAAGTTTTGAGTTTGTACCTACTTTACTATTCCCTAAACACTATCATCTAAGATAAATACCTACATTGATGTAATTTTCCATCTATAATGCAAGTGTCTAGTGCCTTAAAGTCATCCAATTTGTAAATGAAATGTATCCTAATGGTCAGCATAAGTGTTTTAATGTGATTTATTTATCCAAAGGGATTGATATAAATATAAGATCAACCCTCACCAATTCCTAAATTATAGAAAAACCTATCACAAACCAAGGCATCCTATCAAAATCATTCAATAGAGTACTCAATAAATCAAACTTCTCTATTTTCTCCTATTTACATGTTAGTCATAGGGATAACACATACATAGATATGAAGTACTAAAGGCGCATCTCAAGAGATATATTTACCAAGTTATAAGATAGGTAATTATTGTACTTAATTTTCACATATTACATGATTCACACAAAAGCCAATATGTAGGGGAGAATTATAATTATAAGATGGAAGTTTGAGTAAATGAGATTTGATTATACAATTTAATAAAAATGTCTAAACCTATAATCTACCATTAAAATCTAGAGCCAATTAGGAAAAAATGGAAAGGCAAATGGAACATTGATACCTATATTTCATCCTAAAATCTAAATGATCGAAATGAAGATTGAAACTAAATAAATGAAATCATGAAAGATTATGGATAGGGATTAGATTACTTATAATAGACTTAGAATTTCAACATGATTTTGGCTTGAAGAATTAATTCTAAATATTATGTTGATAGATTGGAAATGTATTATTTAGTTAAATTATAGTTAGTTTAGACATGGAGGAGTGGATTTTTTAAATACACAATGCAGGGAGGATTTTCCAATGAATTAAAAATTCATTGGAAGCTTCTAGAGAAGAAGACTCTAGAAAAAGGGCAGACTTCTAAGGAATTTAAATTTCCTTAGAGTTCTCTAGAAATGGAGATTTATAAAAAATGTGAGGGATGAGGAAAGATTATATAGAGTATAATACTTTAGTTAAATGTTAGGACTAATTGAGGATTAGAAGGGGAGAAAGCCTAAGAGTAGGTAGGTAGGTGGGTCATGGGAATTTTAATTTCCAAAATATTATACAAGTGGGACTAATTAGTAGATAATAAGTATTTATATGAATTAATAAATAAATGGGAGGGGTTAAGGTTAGTATGATGAAGAATAGTGAAGGGGGATGATGTTTAGCTATTTAATTAAAACTACTGTTATGGGATAAATAGTGAGATTAGTAAAATGGTTAGGGAATGTAAATTTAGGTGCATAGATTTTGCCCCTCTTTGAAAAGGCATTGAGAGTTGATGAAATGGAAGGAGTAATGTGTTTTCTAAGAAAAACAATTCAATGAGTGAATGTTAGTTCATGATGTTAGTGGATATGATGCCCCCTCGAGGGGACATGCATGGAATAATGAGATCGATGGCCACTTGAAAGAGGAAATAAGCTGTAAGATGTGATGAATAAATAATAGGATGGGATACAAGATTTGGGATATATGATGAAGAAGAAGATTGACATCAATGATGGGTTACAAAGTGATGATGCCCTTAGTAAAGACTTATGCACAGGTAGGGGAAATGATTTGTGTCATGATTGACAACACATCCCAAAGGGGAATTAGTTGTAACATGATGATGATAAGATTAAAATGTCATAAGCTTTAGAATTATATCAAATAAGGATTCATGCAAGGGAGAGTTGTAGGATATGATAGACAATGATTTGATAATATTAATGATGAGTGTAACTTAAATCTAAATTCAAGATATATGATAAAGGATATGCTAGAGAATGAATGATATGATTAACTGACCAGAAGATAAAGGGGAATAATTGGAATGAATCAAATCAAAAATCCATAATGTGATTGATAGATATGATGCCCCTATCAAAGACACATTCAAGGGAGAATGATATGATAATATAATTATGGTCCTAGTCATGCCCCAATCTATTATATATTGTCATTTATTAAGGAATAGATTGTTGAGAATTGTCATTGATTGTTGAGATTTGATATTTAATGTTTACATTGATGTTAAATAAGATACATTGTTATTTCATTGATGCTAATCTAATGTCATTGATATCAATTTTTTTTTTGAAGATGCATGGTCAAGTAAGTTTTAAAGTATGTGTTTAGTGAGTTTTATTTCCAATATAGTTAGTGTTGTTGCTATACAAAGAGTTCTATTTGAAGAATATTTTAATGTCAATTTGTGAGATTTAATTGAGATCAACATGAATGAGTACATTTCAATATGTCAAATTTCAATCATATTTTAATGCTTTATGTAAGCCTTTTGAGATGGTATGTGTAGGTAGTTTGATGGAATAAGTGAGCTTAAAAGAAGAATTTGTGTGCTCCAAATATCTATGTAAGCAATTTTGAAGATTCTACAAATATATAAATTCTATCAATAACACCTGATAGTGTTTTAACATGAGAAAGGTTGTATTAGTTTGTACATTGAGTATTGAGGACCTTGAAAATGATTATAAGATAAGATCCAAAGTTTTATATATGCATATCTAAAGATGCTATGAAGATCCATAGTTTAGATCCAAAGATCTATAAAAATCTCTATTGAAGCTTTGAATAAGAGTGAGAATATGAGGATGCTTGAGCATACACAAGAAGAATTAGAATATATGATAATTTCAAGGTGCAGCCTACAGGGTAGCTAGAATGTCAGATTCAAGGCCTAATATGATTGGTAGGTCAAGGATTAGAAAGTAAAAGAGAGATTGTGACCAAATGAGGTATGAAGATCTATTTTCATGACATGGGTGATAAAGTTATCATTTATAGAGGTGATTAAATTTATTTTAAGTATGTGCATGACTTTTTATATTAAGGTTTGCAAGAAAAGGATTGAAAACTATTTCAAGGTTTTTCAAGTGCATAAAATGAAGAGGTATCTACCCAAGAAGGTTTTTCCATTACTCATTGGCATGTGCATCATATACATGATAACCTAAGATATTCATGGTAGATGAGGAATGGTTATATCTAAAATATTCAAGCATTGTTTTTTTGAAAGAGGATTTTATGAATGATTATTAAGATTGAAAGATAGTTTAAACCCTCATACAACCTTAACAATGACCTGATGTTGAAGATATTGTTATAAAGATATCATAATAGTTTGATATGGATAGATAAGTGATTTTAGGTTGTATTAAAATCTCATAATAATCTCTAATCATGATTGGTTTCTCAAGTGAGTGAGAAGACCCTATAGGAAAGTACTTATCTTTCATAGATTTGTTATAGTAGATAGAGTTGACCAAGTCAAAGTTGTTAAGTGGATAAAGATAAAAGTGTGAGACTTGTATTTTTTTCTCATTAATATTTATATATAGGTTACATATATCATGTTTTCAAAGTTGGTGATCCAATTTGGTCAGTTACTGACAAACCTAGTGATGCAAATAGTAATAAAATCAAGCAGAAGTGAGAAGATGATTCCTTATGTGTTTTCATGTAATAGTGATGAATTTAAATGAATGATGATGTTTTTTGGATCTTTAATAATCTTTAAATACTTCTCATAATATTTTAATTTAGTGTAATATGTTGGAACATTGAAGCCAAAATGACTTGTCTGATTGAGTGGAGTTTGTGAGAGAGAAGATAAATATTTTCGTCTGCAAAACTAATAGTTTCCATAAAATATTAAGATCTGTTGAGTTTATTTTTTTTAAGTATTATATAAGATCATTTTAATTTATTTAAATCCATTTAATGTGTTCAATCATGTCTCATAATTTCATGTTTCCTTGACTATGTTTTGGAGTCATTTGGTTGTTCTTAGTGAACATCTTATAGAGAAGTGTTTGAGCTTGTTTACCCTGAGTTGAAGCATAAAATTAAGTTTATGATTATCTAAAGGTAATTATTTTTATTCATATGTAATTTTTTTCCATGTTCTTTTGAAAAAATTGAGTATGTGCCTTAGTTGTTCAAGACAAAGTTTTTGTATATGCACAGGCCTTTTATGAACAGTGTTTTGAGAAAGGGTTCAAATGGTGGTTAGACCTAAACGCTATTATGGACATAAAGTGAAGTTGGATAAGATATATTTTAGTGTTTTTTTATGTTTTCATACTATGTGAGGTGTTTGGATATGATTTTAAAATTATCAAAGGGTAACATGTTGTTAAGAAGATCGATTAGGTCTCTATTAAGCCTAAAAAAGGAGTAAGGGATAATTGAGCTATTATCAACCAATTATATTTACTGATTCATGATTAAAAAATGTTAATTAATATATTAATACCTATTTATGTCTATAAAAATATATTTGAATGTGTGGTGACTAAGAAGGATATGATCAAATGATTTGTGTAAAAGTAAGGCAGTTTAGGCCTATTTGTGTATGCTTATAGAGTGAAAGAGAAAGAGGATAAGTGAATGATATATATAATTGGTGAGTATAAGGAGGTAATTAATAAAATAAAATATATTTCATGAATATATAATAGAGGTTTTTAATATGAGGATCAAGGTCAGAAGACCTAATCAAGCCATGAAGAGGGTTAGTTAAGTGAAGAAGATTGAAGGCTAGTTTGAGAGGGACATAAGTGAGTGAAGAGATGAAAGAAAATATCATCATATTTTTTAGAAGAAACAAATGTTTTTAAATGTGATCAAATAATGAGGTTACACTAGGGTTTTCATTCCTCCCTGCAAGTGGGTACTTGTTAAAGCCTAGCTGAGTTAGTGTTGAGCTAGTTGGGGTTGGTGCTCTATATGGAGTTGGTGCTTCACTAAAGTTTGATGTTTGTCTTATAGGAATATAATACATTTTATTCATTAGTGGGTTTTATTCCCCTTTATAATTTCCCATGTATATGCCATGTATATGTGTTTCATGTTCTTATGATTTGATGATTATGCTTGTTAATATGTGCATGCTTGTTAGAATGGTTCAGTTATGGTTAGGTGGTATTGAATGAAAAGTGTTGAAGATTGATTCACCCCCATATCAATAATATTATTTTAAAAAAATTGGTATTAGAGTGGGTCCTTTGGATTAGGTTTGATATCCTAAAGGATATCCTCAAAAGTAAGGATGAATAGTCAACAAACTCAAGGTGATTTCTCTACTAGTAAGGATCTATTGTTCAATATCTTTAACTACACATTTTATAATTTTATAATGAACATACATTTCATTTCATAAGGACATGATATTTGGTAGTTATTTATGGATTGTTATATTTCACCTCCTATTCCACCAATAGATGCAGTAGGTAAGAAGGCTAGTGAAAATAACTCCAAGGTAATGAATGTCATTATTTGTGGCCTATAAAAGGTGAATCTTGTAAAGGTAATGAACCATGTATCATAAAAATATATATGGGAAAAATTTGAAACCATATATGAAGGAGACACCAAGGTGAATTTTTCTCAGTTGTAGACCCATAGAAGATAGTTTAAAAGTTTGAAGATGAAACTATTGCATCCTATCTATTAAGGGTTGATGAAGTTGTCAATATCATAAGAGGATTGGGAGAAGAAGTGAAAGATTTTAATATTGTCCAAAAGGTGTTGAAATAACTAATTCCTAGGTTTGAATCTAAGGTGTCTATAGTAGAAGAGATGAAAGATTTGGATAAGCTATAAATGGATGGGATTTATGGCATCTTAACTTCCTATGAGTTGAGAATAAATAAAGGAATACCTTTCAAGAAGGAAGCAAAATTCAAAGTTAAAAATAATTCAAAGGATAATAAGGTCAAATATGAGGTATGTTTAGATATTGATGATAATAAACTCATAAATATGTTTTCTAGGAAGTTGAAGTTTGGCTTAGGTAAGTACAAGGTTAAGTTACCATTTAAATGTTTTAATTGTGGAAATATTGGTCACTTTACAACCAAGTGTCCTAATAAGGATAGATCTGAGCATAATGAAGAACATGATGAACCTCATGGATATGATATAAAATAATATAAGTTTGACAAGAACAAGAGAGAGTTAAAGAATAATGAAGTAAAGGATCATTAAAAAATAAGAAGAGTTTCTATACCAAAGAAGATATCTCATATGATGTAAGTTATTCTAACACATCTGACAATGATGATGATAGAAATGAATCTGAACATGACAATAGTGAAACTTTATTCATAGGCATATAATCAAAGAATGAGGGTTATTCAAATGGGAAAGGCCTTATGATTGATACAAAATTAGATGAAGTATACTATGATAGTGAAGAAGGAGAAGCTAAAATGGATCCTAAAGATGAGCTCAAAAGTACCTTATAAGAGTTTAAGCTTGTGAAGAAGAAGAAAAAATTCAAGACATTATTTCAAGACTATGAGGAGTAGATTAGATTATTTGAGGAAAGGTTGATTAACATTTGTAAATAACATGAAGAGATCATCCAACAAGTAGAAACCCAAATGGATATTATGAAAACAAGCTTAAAAACTAAATAAGAAGAGTGAATCAAGTATGAAACTAAAATAGAATTTATAAAAACTAAATTAGATCAAGCATCTAGAAAGGTGAAGAGATTTGTGAAGTTTGAAAAGAAAACTAAGTTTCTAGATGATATCTTGAGTAGTCAAAAGTCTAAAAGTGATAAGATAGGTCTTGGTTTCAAATAAGACCAAAAAAAGGCATCTAAAGTCAATAAAAAGACTATTTAAGATAAGGTCAACATGAAAATACCTATCAAATAGCCCAATGTTATAAAGTATTCTATTTATTTCAATGGTTACTTTTTTGACTGTAGTTAGTTTGGTTATAGAGTAAGAGAATAGATAAGATCCTACAAGAATGAGGATTCATGGAACTATGGAAGGATCAACAATTGATCAAAGAGAGATCACAATTCACATTAGATAAATGTTATGTATAAGGTGGTTTGTTATAGATATCATAATATAAGACACATTGAAATATTCTATCATAATAGAGTTAGAATATCATCAATTCAAAAAAATAAGTTTGAAGCTCCTAGATTGCAATAAATAAGTTAAATGAATGTATGGAAACCAAAGGTAGTAAAGATAAGTCATGATAAATATACAAGCTCAAGTGGACTGATTACCAAGATAGATCATGCCTTAGATGTGAAACCAAGTAAGGAATGTCTATTGTTAGCTCACATTGATGATCAAATAGTTGATGATGAGATCAAGCCTAAAGTGCCAATCAAGTCTAGAAGGATGTTTAATAATACTAAGTCTTTTAAGAGTATGGAGATATTGGAATATCATGAGTTCATATTATTTTAGTTTTCTATGAAAAGGGGTGGATCTATTAAGCTTCATTGAGACATTATTCTATTTGTATAAGCATGAGGTTGTAATCAAATAAGGTTTCTTTAGAGAAGATTCTAGGTTGTCTATGTTGTAATAAAAGGGATGAAGATGGATATTATCCATTTATATGTTGGTATCTCCATGGTTTAAATTATATAAGGTAGCATGATGAGAGATCTAAGGCTTTTATCAGTTATCTAAAGTCAAAGTGTAGATAATTGGTCTATAAGAGGCAAGATTTTGATATCTGTTTATATGAGTAATTGAACCTGATATAAGAAGACAAAAGGGTAGTATTTATTTCTATAGTTCATATCAAGAAAGAGATAGCCTTATGTATATGGTAAAGAGTTTGATTTTCTTTAGACATATCAAGGAAGCTAAGTGATTTGAATTCCTATTTATTTTAAAATAATATATGTTTATTCTAAAGTGGAGCTTGGTAGCTCTAATTAATTTTCAATAAAGTGATTACTCTTTGATATGGATGGATTTAAGGTGATATTGTGTTTGAGATGCTTCATAGACTCTATTTTTTGAAATTTTTGATGGATCAGCTAGAGAATGACCTAATCGAGAGAAGTTTTTGAGAATGGTTTTTATAAGTTTCTAAATACTATGTGTCATCTATTGTCTTTGAGAGATAGTATCAGCTCATGGGGAGAAAGTTTGATTTTAGTAGCTATAGGTAACCCTTGATGTCTATTGATTACATAACCATGGTGGATTATTGGTTTGAGGGGGAGATATTTAGGATTATTTACTGAGATTGATATATATTGAAGTGGTCTTGTAATCTAAGTTCATTTTGAAGGAGATGATAATTATGGAAGACCTTTATCATTAATGTCAAAGGGGGAGAAAGATCAAAAAGAAAAGGCAAGATCAAAAAGGTAGAAAAAAGATAAGATCAAAAAGGGAGAAAGAAAAGGAAAGAAAAAGGTATAAGAGATTATTGCCATCAAGAGTGGTTGACATTTTTTTTAGTGTGTTTACCATCAATGATAAACGGGGATATTGTTGAACATTGTCATTGATTAAGAAAGATATTGTTGAGCATTATCATTAAGTGTTGAGCTTTGATATTTAATGTTGTCATTTATGTCAAAGGATGTGCATGGTTGTTTCATTGATGTCAGTATATTGTCATTGATATCAAAGGTTCTTATGAATATTTATGGTCAAGTAAGCTTCGATGTATGTGTTCGATGAGTTATATTGCTAGCATAGTGAGTGTTATTTATATATAGAGCACTCTATTTAAAGAATGGTTTGATGTCAATTTGTGAGATATCACTGAGATCAACATGATTGAGTATAGATCAGTATGTCAAATGTAAAGCTTCTTGTAATGATTTATCTAGACCTTGTGAGATGGTATGTGTAGGTAGCATGATTAAATCAGTGAGTTCTAAAGAAGAATTTGTGTACTCTAAAGATCTATGTAAGAAGTTTTGAAGATGATCTAAAGATGCTACAAATTTATGAATGCTTTGAATAACACCTAATAGTGTTTGAGCATGAGAAAGGTCATTTGAGTTTTTAGATGAGGTATTGAGGATGTTGAAAATAATCAAAAGGTAAGCTCTAAAGTTCTATATATGCATCTCTGAAGATGCTATGAAGATCCTTAGTCAAGATTTAAAGATTTGTAAGAAGCTTTAAAGATGATCCATTGAATCTTTGAATAAGAGTGATTGTATGAGGATGATTGAGAATACATAAGAGGAATTATAACATAGGAGAGTTTCAAGGTGAAGCCTACAGGGTGGCTAAAATGTTACATGCAAGGCCTAAAGTGACTAACAGGTCAAGGATTAGAAAATAAAAGAGAGATGGTGACCAAATGAAGTATCATGATCAGTTTCCATGACATGGATGAGAAAGTGATCATTTATAGAGATGATTCATGTTATTTTAAGTATGTGCATTAAGTTTTAGATCAAGTTTTGTAAGGAAAGGCTTGAAAAATGTTTTAAGATTTTTCAAATGCACATAACGAAGAGGTGTCTACCCAAGAAGGTTTTTATAGTGATCATTGGCACATGAAACATCTACATGAGATACTAATATATTCATGGTAGATGAGGAAGGGTTATATCTAAAATATCCAAACATTTGTTTCTAGAAAGAAGATTTAAGTTTTGTGAATGATTGTTAAGATTGAAAGATGGTCTAAACACTCAGAAAACCCTAATAATGACTTGACATTCAATATATTATTATAAAGAGATAATAAAGAGATAGTAAGAAAATTAGATATAAGTGAAAAGATGATTCCTAATGTGTTTTAATGTAATATTGATGTATTAAAATATATGATTATGTTTATCTGGTATTGAGTGATATATCCATTATTTTTATAATCTTTGAAGTTAGTGTAAGAGGTTCGAACATTGAAGCCAAAATGGCTTGTTTGACTAAGTAGAGTTTGTGAGAGAGAAGATAAATCGATTGGTCTACAAGACCATTATTTTTCATAAGAGCCTATAATATATCAAGTTTAGGTTTATTTAAGGATGATATAAAATAATTTTCATTTATTGAAATCCTTTGAATGTGTTCAATCATGTTTCATAAGTTCATGTTTCTTTGACTATGCTTTGGAGTCAATTGACAATTTTGAGTGAACATCTTGTAGAAAAGTGTTTGAGCTTATTTACCCTAAATTGAAGCATACAATGAATTATGTGATGATCCCAAGGTCATGATATTTATAAATATAATTTTTTTCTATGTTTATTTGTAAAAATTGAGTATATGCCTCAGTTGTTCAAGATAGAGTTTTTGTATATGCACAACCCTTTTATGAATAATGTTGTGAGAAAGTGTTCAAATGGTGGTTAGACATAAAAGGTGTTATGGACCTAAAGTTAATTTGGATAAGATATATTATAATGGCATATAATGTTCTAATTTTATGTGAGGTGTTTGGATATGCTTTAATAAATATCAAAGGGTAACGTGTTGTTAAGAAGACCTATCAGGTCTCCGTTAAGCCTAAAAGAGGAGTAAGGGCTAATTGAGCTATGGCTGACATATTGTATTGATTTATTCATTATTAAATAATTTTATTTTAATATTATAATACCTATTCATGGATTACCTAGGTTATTTGAATGTGGCCTACTAAAAAGGATATGATCAAATGACTTGTATAAAATCAATGTAGTTTAGGCCTAATTGTGTATGCTTAGAGAGTGAGAGAAGAAGAAGAAGATAAGAAAATAATATAGATCATTGGTGAGAAGAATTAGGTCATGAATACCATTATATATATGTCATGAATATATAACAAAGGTTTTTCATATGAGGATCAAGGTCAAAAGACCTAATCAAGCCATAAAGAGGGCTAGTTAAGTGAAGAAGGTTGAAGGCTAGTTTGATAGGGACATAAGTGAATGAAGAGATAAACAAGTAGATCATCATATATTGTATAATTAAAAACGTTTTATAAAGGTGATAGAATAATGAGTTTACTAAGTTATTTTTGAGTCATCTAGGGGGTTGGTGCCTCTTTTCAAGTGGGTGCTTGCTAAAGCCTAGCTGAGTTAGTGCAAAGGTAGTTGGGGTTGGTGCTCCATGTGGACTTGGTGTTTCAATAAAGTTTGATGTTTTTATTATAGGAATATATTAAATTTTAATAATTAGTGGGTTTTATTTCTCTTAAGTATTTCCCATGTATATTATATGCTTATGTGTTTCATGTTCTTATTATTTGATGCTTTTGCTTTATAATATGTATATGTTTTTTTAAATGGTTCATATATTGTTAAGTCGTATTGAATGAAAAGTTTTTAAGAATGATTCACCCCCCATATCAATCATCTTGTTTCCAAAAATGGGTATTAGAGTGGTTCCTTTAGAGCATACTTGATATCCTAAAGGAGATCCTAAAAAGCAAGGATGACTAGTCAACAAGCTCAAGGTGGTTTCTCTACCAGTAAGGCTCTATTGTTTAATGGATTTAACTATGATTTTTTTTAATGTTATAATAAATATATGTTTAATGTCACAAGGACATGATATTTAGTAGTCATTTATGGCTATTTATATTTCACCTCCTATTCCACCAATAGATGTAGTAGGTAAGATGGATAGTGAAAATAACTCAAAGGTAATGAATGTCATTATTTGTGGCCTATCAGAGGTATAGATTGTAAATTTAATTCACTATGTATCATCCAAATATATATGGGATAAATTAAAAAATATATATTAAGGAGACACCAAAATGAAGTTGGCCAAGTTGTAGACCCATAGAAGATAGTTTGAAAGCTTAAAGATGAAACTATTGCATATTATCTATTGAGGGTTGATGAAGTTATAAATATCATAAGAGGATTGGGAAAAGAAGTGAAAGAGTTTACTATTGTCCAAAAGCTGTTGCAATAACTAGCTCCTAATTTTGAATCTAAGGTATCTATAGTAGAAGAGATGCAAGATTTGGACAAGATAGAAATGGATGGGCTTTATGGCATCTTAACGACCTATGAGATGAGAACAAATAAAAGAAGACCTTTCAAGAAGAAAACAACTTTCAAAGTTAAAAATAATTCAAAGGATAGTAAGGTCAAATATGACATATGTTCAGATATTGATTATGATGAACTCATAGCTATGTTTTTTTAGGAACTTGAAGTTTGGCTCAGGTAAGTACAAGGGTAAGTTACCCTTTAAATGTTTTAGCTATGGAAAGATTGGTCACTTTGCAACCAAGTGTCCTAACAAGGATAGATCTGATGATAATGAAGAACATGATGAACCTCATTGATTTGATAGAAAAGCCTATAAGTCTAACAATAACAAGAGAAAGTTAAAGAATAATGAAGGAAGTAAAGGATCATTAAAAAATAAGAAGAGTTTATATAACAAATAATATAGCTCATCTAATGTAAGTAATTCTAACAGATTTGATAGTGATGATGATAGTAGTGAATATAAACATGAGAATAGTGAAACTTTATTCATAGGCATATAATCCAGTAATGAGGGTTGTTCAAATGGGAAAGGCCTTATGATTGATACAAAATTATATGAAGAAGTACACTAAGAAAGTGAAGAAGGAGAAGCTAAAGTGGATATTGAAGATGAGCTCATGAGTACCTTAGAAGAGTTTAAGCTTGTGAAGAAGAAGAACAAGAAATTGAAGACATTAGTTTAGGATGAAAGAAAAAGAAAGAACTAGGTATAAGAGATTATTACCATGAAGAGTGTTTGACATAGATTTTTGATTGTGTTTACCATCAATGACAAAGGGGGTAATTATTGAACATTATCATTGATTAAGGAGGAGATTATTGAGTATTACCATTAAGTGTTGAGCTTTGATATTTAATGTTATCATTTATGTCAAAGGATGTGCATTGTTGTTTCATTAATGTCAATATATTGTCATTGATATCAAAGGTTCTTATGAATATTCATGGTCAAATAAGCTTTGAATTATGTGTTTGATGAGTTCTGTAACTAGCATAGTGAGTGTTATTATTGTATAAAGATCTCTATTTGAAGAATTTTCTAATGTCAGCTTGTGAGATATCATTGAGATCAACATGAATGAGTACAGGTCAGTATGTCAAATCTCAAGCATATTGTAATGAATTATCTAGACCTTGTGAGATGGTATGTATAGGTAGCATGATTAAATGACTGAGCTTGGAAGAAGAATCAATGTACTCTAAAGATCTATGTATGTAGTTTTAAAGATGATTTAGAGATGCTAAAAATTTATGAATACTCTAAATAACACAAAATAGTGTTTGAGCATGAGAAAGGTCATTTGAGTTTGTACATGAGGTACTGAGGACATTGAAAATAATTATAAGGTAAGCTCCAAAATTTTATGTATGCATCTCTAAATATGTTATGAAAATATTTAGTCAAGATTTGAAGATATGTAAAAAGCTTTAAAGATGATTTGTTGAAGCTCTAAAGAAGAGTGAGTGTATGAGGATGATTGAGCATACATAAGAGGCATTGGAACATATGAGATTTTGAAGGTGAAGCCTATAGGGTGACTATAATGTTAGATTAATGGCCTAATGTGATTGATGGGTCAAGGTTTATAAAATAAAAGAGAGATGGTGATGAAATGAGGTATCTAGATTAGTTTCCATGACATGGGTGAGAAACTAATCATTGGTATAGATGAGTCGAGTTATTTTTAAGTATGTGCATGAATTTTTAGATCAATGTTTGTAAGAAAAGGCTTGATAAATGGTTTAAGGTTTTTCAAGTATAGAATGAAGAAGTGTCTACCAAAGAAGGTTTTACTAGTGCTCATTGGCATGTGAAAAATCTACATGAGAACCTATGCTATCATGGTAGACGAGGAAGGGTTCTATCTTAAATATCCAAACATTGGTTTCTAGAAAGAGGAGTTAAGTTTTATGAATGATGGTTAAGACTGGAAGATGGTCTAAACCCTCATAAAACCCTAAAAATGACATGATGTTCAATATCTTATTATAAATAGATAATAATGGCTTGGTATGGATATAAAAGTGTTAGAGGTTGTATTAAACTCTCTTAGGTATCTATAAGCATGATTGGTTTCTCAAGTGATTGAGAATAGCCTAAAAAAAAGTGTTTATCTTTTAAAGACTTATTGTAGCAGATAGAGTTGACCAATTCAAATTTGATAACTGGATGAAGATAAAAGTGTGAGACTTGTATTTATTGTTATGAATATTTTTTTTATAGGTTCTAGATATCAGGTGTGCAAAGTTGGTGATCCAAATTGGATAATCACTAATAGACCTAGTGGTGCAAATAGTAAGAAAATTAGATATAAGTGAAAAGATGATTACTGATCTATTTTAATATAAGAGTGATACATTGAAATACATGATTATGTTATTTTTGTCTTGATTAATCTATCCATGATTTTTATAATCTTATAAGTTATTGTAAGAGGCTGGAACACTTAATCCAAAATGGTTTGTCTGACTGAGTTGAGTCTATGAGAGATAAGATAAATATATTGATTTACAAGACCATTAGTTTCCATAAGAGCCTATGATATGTTGAGTTGATGTTTATTTTAGGATGATATAATAACCTATTCATTTATTTAAATAGATTTAATTTTTTTAATCATGTGTCATAAGTTCATGTTTCCTTGACCATGTTTTGGAGTCAGTTGTCAATTCTAAGTGAACATCTTGCAAAGAAGTGTTTAAGCCTATTTACCCTAAGTTGAAGCATTAGATGAATTTTTTTATGTCCTTGAGGTCATGAGGTTTTTTAATATATAATTTTTTTCCATGGTTTTTTTAAAAATTGAGTATATGCCATAGTTATTCAAGATAGAATTTATGTATATGCATAGGGGTTTTATGAACAATGTTTTGAGAAATGGTTCAAATGGTGGTTGGACCTAAAAGGTGTTATGGACCTAAAGTTAAGTTTTATAAGTTGTATTATAATGGTTTATGATGTTTTTATTTCATGTGAGGTGTTTTTATATGATTCAATAAATATCAAAAGTTAATGTGTTGTTAAGAAGACCTATTAGGTCTCCATTAAGCCTAAAAGGGGAGTAAGGGATAATTGAGCTATGGATGACCTATTGTATTGATTGATTAATTATTAAGGAATGATATTTTAATATTATAAGACATATTCATGGACTACCTAATTTATTTGAATCTGTGTCCAACTAAAAAATATATTATCAAATGACTTGTATAAAATCAAGGCAATTTAGGCCTATTTGTGTATGCTTAGAGAGTGAGACCAGAAGAGGATAAAAAAATGATATATATCACTAGTGAGAAGAAGGAGGTCATGAATAAAATTATATATATGTCATTAATATATAAAAATCGATTTTAATATGATGATGAAGGTCAGAAGACCAAATCAAGCCATGAAGAGGGCTAGTTGAGCAAAGAAGGATGAAGGCTAGTTTGAGAGGGCCAAAAGTGAGAAAAGAGATAAAAGAGAATATAAACATATAATATATAATTAAAAATGGTTTATAAAGGTGATAAAATAATTGGGTGGTTGATTTTTTGTTGATTCATTTATGGGTTGGTGCCTCTTTGTAAGTGGGTGCTTGTTAAAGCCTAGTTGAGTTGGTCTTGAGCTAGTTGGGGTTGGTGCTCCATGTGGAGTTGGTGCTTCACTATAGTTTTATGTTTTCATTATATGAATTTATTCCCATTTATTTTTTCCCATTTATATTATATGTTCATTTATGTCATGTTCTTATGATTTGATGCTTATGATTACTAAGATGTACATGCTTGTTAGAATGGTTCATGTATGGTTAAGTAGAATTGAAATAAAAGTTTTGAAGACTAATTCACCCCCTCTTAGTGATATTGTTTCGAAGATAATTGAGGGATAAATATTTAAAATTTAAATGGTGAATTTATAATTATTGATGAAATAAAATATGGGTTTTATGATTTCATCAGTCCTAATCGACAAGTTTAAGTGATTGATGAAAATATTAGAAAGATGATTGTGAGGATGGTGATTAATTATTATACTTATTAATGACTAATTGATATTATAGCTCAAGTATTTTGACTAATTTAAGATGAAAGGATAATTAAATACAAGATAGATATGATTAAAAATGATGGAGCAAGAGGAGAGAGTGGCTAACCTGACCTTATACACATTATACGACTAAGAGCTACCTACATAGTTTGAAAAGACCTCAAGACATAGTAATTGAAACTAGATTAGAGGATTATTATGAATAATAGAGGATGATTATGATTCCTATGAGACATGTTCAATTTTTAAATAGCTTTTAGGTGTGATGATGTTGGATTAAGGGTTGAGATGTAATGTTGAGGACTAGACGGAGGATAGATGATTGATTATATGATATAGTCATGACGATAAATGGCTTAAAAGAATGATTGGATAGATTAATAAACTAGGCTTACTAACTAGATGATGGGATTAATATTATGGTTAGGTAGATGATAGAGGATATGAGAAATTATGAGTGGGTATATGATCAATCCATCATTGATGTATAAGACTTTATCATAGTATAAGCAATATTATAAAATATACCACTTAGAATTATGCCCTGAGATAATTATGACCAAGAGGACATTGTGTTAAAGTGTAGATAAAAGGGGAAGATAACAAACTCTACATCATATAGGTCACCTAAAAGAATCATTTTAACATTTGGTGTCATTTTAACATTTTAACATTTGGTGTCATTTTAACATTTTAACAAGGTATGAACTTGGAATAGACTATGGACTTGAATTAGGATAGATATTTAGATATGTATTTAGATTAGATGAGGGATGAGGGTTTAGATAAGGCTACTAAAGCCATAGGACAAGATGACGAGGATGTTAAGATAAGGCAAGATGATAAGACATATAGGAATATAGATAAGATGACTAGGATATTTAGGATGTAGGAAAATATGACATATTACAAGACATCTTAGATGTTTTTTTATTTTATGGATTTTATAATTTTTAGGTTTTTTGGAATATTTTAATTTTTAGGGTTTTTGGGATATGTCTATATATTATAAAAATGGGGTTATTAGAAAAGGTAATACCAAGCATAAAAAATAGGATAAAGATGGATGGAATAATAGATGGGATAATAAAAAGATGAGGGATTTGCTAAAAAGGTGATAAGGACCAAGTAAGAATGGACTAGGGATTACCAACAATGACATCATGAAGGAACCAAATATATAGTTTCTTGAGTGTCTATTAGAGGATATGCCAATATTATTCCAAAAAATTTCTCAATACACATTCCATGTACTTAAAAAGGTAAATACTATAATAACACAATAGGATGTGTGATATGATGGCAGATGACATATAAGAATAATGGATAGAGAGATATGACATGGATGAGATTGACAAGTAATAGTTTTTCCCACAAGTGTTGAGGTAAAATACAAATAATAAATTATTATATCATGATGTCAAAAATTTATTTTCATCATGTTCCTTTCCTGAGGTACTAGAAGATTGGTTTTCACCATTAGATGAATATTTTTTTTTTTTTTTTTTAACTTTTTTGATTTTGATAGAATCTCAATTTATTAGAGGTGAGTGAGATATAAGATGCAGAAATTTTTTTGATCTTAAACCAACACCTTTTATATAAATGTATGATGATAGGACCATGTTATCACCACTATATGTATTACTATACTTGTGATGTTCATTGATTCTTGATTGAGACCCCTCTAGATATCTAGTCTAGGTATCTTCATCACCCCTACAAGAGATAATGCTACTCAAGAAGGTGATGTGAGGTATGGATTGAATTAGATAATGATGTTTATAAGGGTGTATTATAATTTAATGGATGATAGGATAATTATAGGGAGGTATGAATGGTGATGGGGATGTGGGATTAGTAGTCATGCACATTGTTGGACATTTCATATTTATTTGGTACCATATGACAAAAGACTTTAAGATATCCAAGATGCTTTAATTATGTGATTCTTCTTTGATACAATTATTTAAATGATCATAATCAATATTTATAGTGATTTTTATATTATTTTGACTTTAACTACCCCTTCGTGCTTGATTTTGTGATTCACTCAGGGAGATTGATATATGAATTGATAGAGAATTATTATTTTGACTTTGATAGTCCCTTAGTGCCTAATTTAGGGATTTAGTAAGGGAAGATATATTTATTTTATGTTGATGATTTGAATTTTATTTATTTTGACTTTTTGGATTATGTATGACTTTTTGAATATGATCTTAGACCTTTGTATTTGTGACACATATTATGTTGCTTAAGGAAAGTTCCAACGATGTATGTTCCTATTCATCTATATAGAGGGAGGTGATTAAATGGTCATTGATGGGAAGAAAAGGATCTATAATGGATAAAGGTGGGGGAGATGGTAGGATGAGGTCAATTAGTGGTGATTGGGCAACATAATCTTCATAGGGGTTCTTAGGAGACCCAATTTCAACATCAGATAAAATATCCTTAAGATCAACAAAAGGATCAGTAGGAGTAGGTATAGTATATGTATCCAAAGTAGTATCAAATTCAATCTAAATATATTCAATAAATAAAGATTATAAAAACATTGCTATGACTTCACTATCCAAATTGGGATCAAAATATATGCCTAGTGACTGATTATTATATGAATTATAGGTATATTTAAAAGGATAGACATCATCATCATCTACTAAAATATCTATGAGGGATGAGGTTTCTAATGAGGAATCTAATTCAAATACTATTGTTGAACATGTTCTTGATGCATATAACACTTGTATTGACTATGATGCTAATTCTAATGCATATGATGTAATGTTTCTAGTAGAAGATTCATTGTCTAGAAGTGACTTCTCAATGTGAGATCTTTAATAAGATGGGTTAGAAGAAGATGATGGAGGAACAACTGATTTGACAAAGACATGCATATAGAAGGACTCATGAACACTAGGGTCAAATGGAATAAACTAATCTTTAATGTTGCATTTTTTAAAAATAGGGGGACCATAGAAGATAGATATGGTGTCTTAATCTTGGCTTGGAAAAGGAAGTGCTTGATCATAATTAGGAATAAAAACTTGGCATTCCTCTTCTTATTAACCTAGGGATGTAGATTCAACTAATTAATTATTTATTTTTATGTCACCATGATCGATGAGGTCTTGGATGTAGTTTTGGAAATTATGACATTGATTAATGGTATGCCTTAGGTTTGATAATATACATAGTATTAGTGGGATTTACACTAAGAGGGCTTGGGTTTGGCATGATTAAGATGGCATATGAGTGGATAGACCATCATACCACTGATAATGAGATGTTGGAAGAGGTATTCTAGGGATATATGAACATGAATATAGGGGCTCTCTTCACTTTGTGACCCATATGTGGAAGCATTAGACTTTGAATTATATGGTTGTTGACATGACTGGGTGGGTGGAGTAGTAGATGAGGTGGATAGGATATGATTCTCTTCGTGAGGGTAGGAAGGCCTAGATGAATGACTATGACTAGTGGATGGAGGATTTGAATGGGGTTGGGTGGTGTGAATACTATGATTTATTTGACATAGATGGGTGTAGACTAGAGGTAATGTTGGTTGGATAGAGTTGAAGTTTCTAGTGCATAGAGTGCCCATCTCAAGAAGGTGAGAAATGAGCATATCCCTATTGGTGATGAAACATTGCTCAATCAGGGTATTGATCAAATATTTTTTATATTCCATGGATAAAAATGGGATAAAGTATAGATGATGTGGTTTTTCAACCTCAATCAATAGGTGTGAGGGATTGATTGAAAATATTGAGGGATGAAGATGGAATGTGTGAAATAAATTTGGTAATAGTCTTGCTTTAGTCTAATTTTAAGTTTGACTAGATGTTAGATGTGAGGTAATGTTTGATAGGATAAAACAAGATAAATTTTACCAATTTAGGATGTGAGATAGACTTTGATGATTTATATTTGATTCAATTAAGTGAGCTACAACAAGCTCTAAGATTTGATGGAGGGATAGACATGCCCAACAGACTAGTTTTGAATAGGGATTAATTGTATTAAGACTAGTGCAAGACTATGATGACTAAATCAAATGGGATAAGTTGATTGGATTGATAGATGTATAGGATTGTGATTGTGACTCAAACTTGATTAGACACAAGCAAGCTAATGATAAAGACCCTAATAAAATAATCTTTTTCTCCAAATTGGATGAGGGCCAAAGTATGACTACATACTTGATAAAGGGACTAGTATAGACAAGGGGATAAATTCGGTTGGACTATGATTAGGACTAGATTGATATTATGGTGGAGAATGTGACTAGACAAGACAAGGTTAGGATAAATGATTGGTTATGTATAAGGGTAAGTCAATGGGAGATGTGATTGGTTATGGCTAAGGTGGATGTAGTCTTGTGACACTAGGATGACTAATATGATGTTAGATTATGATAAAATGTGATTGATGGATGAGAAGACTTGATTAGGATATGTAAGTGATGGGGGTAAGACTAGAGCTATATGGATGAGACTAGGATAGTATGTGACTAATATGATAGGGTTGATGAGAGATATGACTATATGTATGATATAATAAGTTTAAAAATATGTACACAAATGTATAAAGAAAATAGTACAAGAGGATATTGATAAGGATGTACATAATGAAATAATGATGAGATAAGGATATACAAGATGATGATATGTGAAGACCTAGATAGGTGTATATAGATTTGGGTAAAAGGCTAAATTAGATAAAAAATAACATGGGTCCAATATGACACTCACCAAATCAAGCAAACCACAAACCTAAGATTAGTAAATTGATGGGTGTGTAACCTGATGACTACATCATCTAATAGATTTGTGCATGAGGCTATAGGCTAGTGACTAATTATAGAATATCCTAAACCCACTCAACCCTATTTACACATGACAATCACTTGGGAGATGATACTAACTCTATAAATAAGTCACCTATTATGGTTAATGGTCCTACACTAGGTTTGAATGGTATCTCTATGGGTGTCCTTGATATATGCTTGGCATAATGGGGCCCAAGTCTATATAGGGTGTTATCAAATGTCTAGTTTAAATAATGAACTCTTCCCCTTCATATAAGACTTGTATGGGGTCAATTGCTTATCCTAATAATAATTGTACCCAGTATTTATACTCTACTAGAACATAAAGTATGAATTAGTGCATGGTGGTGAAATCCATGGTCATTATCCTCCTAAGGCTATGGAAAGTGTGTGGTTGTGAATTTCACATCATGTTTCCCATAAAAAATAAAAATGGGAGGGTTTATTAGTGGTTTTGTATCCTCAAATAATCACCACAAAGATGTAAGGAGGAGAACATACACCACTATAGCCCTTGGGTAACACACACATAGATAAAAATATTTATTAGTTGATTAATTTAAATGTGATTTATAGAAGATATTTAGAAGATGATTTTTAAAAATTATAAAATATCTTTGACAGACAACCTGCAAGACAAGTGATTAGTAGTTTCAATTGGCAATCTTGGAGGGGTAACTTGTAAGACAAGATGTTAGAAAAAATATATGACCTATAAGACAAGATGTTAGAAATTAAAAATTACTATTAGATTCACCCTTGTATAAAACAAAATGTTAGTCCAATAAGCCTTATTAAAAACCACTAAAAAAATTGTGATTTTTCTCTATAACCTTTTTTTAGATGAGGGGACATAATGAAAGGATTTGGGGGTGGCATCCCCCAATGGGGTTAAGGGGTAGTTCCCCTTATGGATTTAAAATGTATCACCAATTATAGGGTCAAGGGATAGTTCCCCTTATGGGGTCTAGGGGTATTACCCCTAGTTTTGTCTTTGTAATGGTATAAGGTGGGGTTAAGGGGTAGTACTCCCAAATCCAAATGTAATTTAGGATTTTAGAACCCTCAAAATGACTCACAATTTACTAAAAATGATCTTAAAAATACACTCAATAAAGGACAAATAGAAAGGCAAAAAGTAATGAAAAATTATAATTGTATAAGGCAAAACTATAGATATATAGTCAGTTCAATGAAAAATCACTTATAGAGAGTACAAAATTACAAGTCCTAGGTAAAACCATAAGTATGTGCTATGTAGTTTTGAATAATGTATATTAACCTTGACTTCAACTGTATGGTTATGTAAAATTCTAATGGCTAGGCAACACCATAAGTCTAACTGTAAAATCATGATCGTAATTTGTAGTTTTTTAGGTAAAAAAACCTTAAAATTATAGCACTTAGATTAAATAAATATTAGAAATCTGATTGGAAATATGTATAGAAGATTTATAGATTAATCATATATACAAAAAGGCTATATAAGATTTAACCATTAAAATATATTTATTTATAACCAAAATGTAAGTTTTGAATTTATTAATAAAATGTTCACAAGGTAAAAATATATTAGGTGTTAAAAGGTTTTTAGATTTTTACCAGAAGATAAAAGAGATTAAAATCTATTATTTACAAAATAATGTATTATTTAATGTATTTTAGTTAAAACCACCTATTTTAAAGTAAAATCACATATGTTAAACAAAATCATTGTTCACAAGTTATGGTTTTGAACCAGGTGAAAAAAGAGGTATATATGGATGCTTTATATCTCTCCACATAGCTCTTCTTCCTCCTATCAATAGATAATAGTGGAAAAAAGATAGAAAAGTGATATATAGTCATTATTAGCAAACTAAACTATTAGATTTAATTAAAAGGTTAAAATGACTATTTGTGAAGGCAATATCATGACTTAATGTCAATATAGTAATTGTATATTTGTGATATTGATTTAAATAAATTGATTGTTAAGGTTAGAGATGATCAGTTTTAGACCTTTTCTTGCAACACAAAATAGGTTAATATGGAAATCAAAAGGTTAAATATTATTTTAAGATTGGCCATTTTGTCTTAAGAGCTTTTTTCTACAAAATCACACTTAGACTGCAAAATTACAACTTTATAGCATAATCACTATTTGTGAACTATGGTAATGTAAAAGGTCAAGGACCTGTGAAAATACTTAACTATTAGTGGTTAAAAGTGATAGCTAGTGTAAAATTGTCTTGTTAACCACCAAACTACACCTTTAGGAGAAGATTGTTTAGACCTTTCTAAGTTTGGGTAAACATGGGATTAATCCAATGTTATGGGTGCCTTGTAGATGGACAAAACATGTAATATTTTGGGCTAGCTCCATTGGTGCATCAATTAAGCTCAAATCACTAATCCTACTAACTTATTAGGGTAAAAAGGGAGGGATAAACATGAATGAAAACCTAATATAATAGAGGTGATGCACCAATATTTACATCGTCCACATACTTAACTTTCACTATGAAAATGAACACAAATTGAACTGATACACTAACTCATAATGGGCCTCTAGGCACGAGTGTTTCAATATAGAGGTGAGAGCCAAGTAAGGAAAAAGAGGAGGTGATAAATAGGTTTGATAAAAGACACTTGGTGAATCAACCTACACACTCAGCTTATGCAAGGACATGAACACACTTCATATGACTTGCCAAGATGAAAATGAATGTATAATTAGCTAATGAGATAGGACAAATGAAGGGAGTCTACTTGTTACCACTAACACTCATCAACCACTATCACTATTCATAATTTTTAAGCATATGATAAGGATAGAAACAAAATATATTCAATTTTCAAAGGTATAAACAAGTGTTTATTAGAGTAGGACTTTTCCATACTCCACCAAGGATTACATTTCAAAAAAAAAGAGGCTACCTTTATGGAGAAAGTGAGAGAATAAGAGAATAAAGACATTAGAGAGAATCAAGAACACATGTCATTCATTATGAAGTAGTTATAATAAAGAAAGAAGAGTGGAAGTATTATTATTTGTTGAGGTATGTTATTATTTTTGGTTTTATGGCATTGATGTCAAAGTCAAGATGGATGTCATTAATGTTAAGTTTAAAGTTGAGGCCATGCATGGTGAAGTAGTATGTGACAAAGAAGTCTTATGACAAGATAAAATTTTAAGGAGACATATTTTCTCTATGTTGAGAGATAATTTTAAGTCAACATGGTAATTCTTATGAGGTTGATGACATGTCAAGGTCAAGATCAAGATACAAGGTAAGCATATTTTTTAGCACTATTCTTAAGGAGCATTATCATATCATGAGCATGCATGTGAAGATGGTGGTTTGGTAAAATGGATACACACATGTATAGGTTTATTTTTAATAATTACCAAGAATGCATATTATTTTTTTAAACACTCAAGAATTTTTCCAGGTAAACATTCAGGGGTATGGTTTTAAGCCTAAGCATGCAACTAGACTAGTCCTAGACTTTTCTTGACCTAATGAAAAATATTGAGGTGTTACCAAGAATTAAAATTTGATAATATGTCTGAAATTTTTTAAACATGTGTACAATGTATATAATCTTTCATTGGAGGTTTATAGGTTAATTATTGGCTGTCTTTCCTTAAAGATACCTAGTGAGAAGACACAGTTTTGGTAGCATGATGAGATGAGAAGTCTAAGGATTGTAATAAGAATATTTTTAATGTGTGAATAATATATGAGGTTTCATGACATTATAATTAGGTTTTTATATTATTAAAATAGTTTTCAATATATGTTCAAGGTCTAAATATGGCTTACATGTTTAGACCTAGTATGCAAAGAAACCTAGTGTGGCCTAATGAGGGGTCAAGATCAGTTTATAAGGTGATAGAACTCATGAGAGAATTTTAAAATGTGTAATAGATTTTATCAAGTTTTTTTACTAAGTCTAAAGTCAAATTTTGAAGGATAAATCATGAAATATGGTCTTAAGGTTTTTTATGTGCATAGAATGAGGTATAATAGACCTGAGAAGAAATTTATTATACTTGTTGGCATGTGAAAATTTTTCATGATATAATAATAATTTAATTTAATTTTTGGAAGGTTAATATATCAAATTTCTTGTAAATTTTTTTTGGATTTTAGGGGAAATCCTTTATGAATGATTACTAAGGACGGAAACTAGTTTTTAGTGCCTTAAACCCTAACTATGACCCAATATGAAATATATTATTTGAAATGGATCCTAATGGTTTGGTTGACCTAGTGTGATTTATTTTAAGTTTTATTAAACCATCCTAATCACCTCCATGTGGATTTTATCTATCATAAGAGTGAGTGGAAGATATAAGAAACTCCTTATTTCTTGGATTTTTGATGTAGCATGTAGGGTTGACTAGATCAAAGCACAAAAATTATATGAGGATGATGTTTGAGACCTTTATTTAATGTAAATATAAGTTTATAACCATGTTATATACTTAAAATATGATAAACCATTCATTTAAGATGTCCTATCACTAAAAAGGCCTAATGAGGAAGACAATGAGAAAACCTGGCAAAAGTGAGAATGAGATTAGGGATGGGTTATAATGGATTATGGATGGATAAAAATTCATGGGGTTACTATTAAATATCAAAATAACATATAAATTTTGAATAAAATATTTTTATATTCTCATATAAAAGGATAAAGTTTCTCTCAAAGTGACTTATCTAACATAGTGAGGTTTATGTAGGATAAAGACATGATATTGGTTTGTAAGACAAATATTGATATTGAACCTTGTAATTTATGGTTTTTAAAATATGTTATAATTATTATTAAGGATATTATAACCCCATTTTAATTTCATAAATTTTTTCTCATAGGTGTTCTAAATCTTGGTTTCCATGACTGTGTTTTGGAACATTGAAGCAGTTTTATGTTTGTTAGTGAGAATGATGTTCCTAACTCATTATGCACAAATTTGAAGAATAAAATACACATTAAGTTGTTATATAGGTCTAATAGGTTAATTTTATGTATTTTTATTCATCATAAACTCCTATGAATGTGTGAAAATTTAAAGGTTCTTGACTGAGTTTTGAAGCCTATTTGCAGTTCTAAGTGAACATATGGAAATGATCAGTTTGAGGTATTTTTCCCTATGTGGTGAATTATAATGTACATTGATATGAAAATTAGGTCATTTATGTTCTATAAATGTGATATTTTTATATGGTTAAGTGAAAAAATATGAGTGTAATATTGAGATATTCAAAGTAGACTTTCTAGCATTGAGAAGGCCTAATTGCGAGTAGACCTAATGGTGTGGTTCAAGGAGTGAAATGAGATAAATGATGTTGGGGTCATAAGGTGAGATTATACTTGGTTTAATTTAATCATGTGTTAATTTTTAATTAATTTTTTCAGTATCAATATGTTCCAAGGTGATCAAGGTAAAATGTGTGCTTTGACAAGGCCTAATTGCATTAGGTCTCTATTAGGCCTAATGGTGTTTTTGGTCCTTATGGATGGTTAATGAATTATGTAATGGTTTTTTAAAATTTTAAAGTGTTTTTTGATATATTTAAATTGTGATCCAATTATGGTTAGGTTTTTGTTTGACCAAGGTGTGTGAAATCAATAGTCAAGTATAAGAAGAAGGTTTAATAGGCCTTGTTGACTATTTTGACCACAAGTTAGAATAAGTCAACACCCTATAGTTTAAAAATTGTATAAGGATATATTATGGGTATTATAGGATGTAATGGGGTGTTTCATGGTTATATAAATTTCATTTAATGTTTTATTAACCTTGGCCATAGTCAACTTTTAGTCGTTATGTCACTTCTAGTCTCATAGGGTCATATTTGAGCCATTAATGAAGGTTATATGGTTTTACCAAGTGTAAAAGTGTATAAATATGAATTTTAAAATAATTTATTTAAAAATAATATAATATGTGTCAATATATAACTAAAAAATTTTAGGTTCCTAAGTCAGATCAAGAAAATAGTTAGAAAAGAGGGAGTTTTGGTAGTTGTATAACCTATGCAAGTGTTTTGGCATGTGTGGAAGGTATAAAGATGACTATTAATATTCCTTGAGTTAATTTATAATTTTTATCTACGTTTTAAGTCTTAAAATTTACTCATAAATATTTTTATCCTTCATCTCTCTTATTGGCATGCAAAATTGGTCAACAAGTTTTATCATGGTGCGGCCAGTAGGAGAGGAATTGGGTCAAATGCCTTTCAGGGGTGTTATTAAACTTGGTATAATAATAATAATAATAATAATAATAATAATAATAATAATAATAATTATTATTATTATTATTATTATTATTTTTAATATTAGTTTATCATTGTTTATGAAACATTATTTATAAGTTAATTTCTCTTTTCTATATGTTTATCCCCACACCAAGCAAGTTTACTCCTTGTTTGAGATAGTATGTACAAAACACATGATGAAAGTTTTTATAAGAGATGTGGACATCCTTATATCTTATTTTAAATCTTTTAATGAATTTTTGGATGTGATTTGATGATCCAAACAAATAAAGTTACAATTTTAGATCACTAATGGAGTTGTAGGCATGTTAATCAATTATAGAGGTTTTTATTTCTTGAAGTGGATTTAAACTAAAGTGTATTGAAATTTCATGATATTTATGGTCATGGTAATCAATATATGTTGTATTTTTAGTATCAAATACTAAAATATTAAGGGATTAACACATTCATAAATGGCACACAATCAGCTTCCTACAAGTACCCATTTACAACTAGGTCAATGATAGTTCTTGAAGCTTGTATATCAATCATGAAGATGTAATGAGGACTTTAAATATGTTTTGAACATAATATTTAATAATGAATAATAAATCTAAGCTTTCAAATGATATGTAATATATTGTGACAACCACTTCAAACTTTATACACAGTCTTACACCATTGATGTGCACCTATAGGTGCCCTATAGGAGGCTAAGCATGCTAATATTAAGATTTTGAATTGGTTTGAACTATTTAAAGGTATAAATGATCAATTTGAGGACTTTGAGAATTTCTAGTACTGGTTTTATAAGATCACCATGAACATTATTGAAAACATACCTTAACTCCCCTATTTACAAAAAACTTTACCTATAAAAAACTCATACAAGGGATTGAGTAGTTGAAATGTAAAGGTTGAAACTAGTTTGATCCCTCCTTAAGGTCTTGAAATGTTTAAGGTGCCATGGTAACAAATAGTTAATCCATAGAGTGACAAGAAGGCTTGAATAGTCATGTTTACATGTGGAGAAAGAGTTTCAGGGATACATTACCTTAAAAACTCAAAAATAGGGCCTTGTTCATCTTTTGTGTTATCATATAATGGGTTGGGACAAAGTATTGATAGATTTGAATGATTTTATTTTGTATCCCAAGCATAGGAATGAGGCCTTGACCAAATAGAGTGAGTTTTTGGTCTCAATAAGTGATGTAGATGAGGCTTCTGTTCTTGAAAATCTTTCACTATAGGCTCTTAATGTTTTCTACAGTTATTTGAACTTCAAGTGATCTCACAGTCCTAATTGGTATTAAAATAGGTTATGTTCATATAAATTGACCCTATTGAGGTGATAATGGTACTAATATCCATCAATGAGTCATTTATTGTCTTAGAAACATGACTGGGTGTACATAATGTAGGGAAGAGCTCAAGAGGACAAGTTTGGAATCTCATATATATATATATATATATATATGAGATTCCAAACTTGTCCTCTTGAGCTCTTCCATGCTTATAATTGGATCTCAAGGAGTTAGGATATTCTGGTGAGGGTCCTAATATTTCCTTTTGTGGAATTTTTTCATAGGTTCAATGCCAAAATTTTATGAATAATCCTTAAGGGGTAAAACCACTTAAAACCCTCTAAAACCCTTGATAATGACTTGATTAGAAAGAAAATGAATAAAAGGAATAAAAAATAGTTTTTTTTTAGTTTTAAAGTGATTGGGACTTGCATAACACTTCCCCAGGATCCTTCCCATTAAGTTGTCTTATACCTTATTTTTATGAACAAAGTACAAAACTAGTTTTCTTAATAATTTTTGGTATTTTTAAAGTGTATAAGAGATTTAAGAGTATGAAGATAAATTTTAGAGACAAATTGAGACATAATATAACTCATAATTCTCATTTATTTATTCAAAAAAGGACAAAAGTACCTCTGTTACCACCATCAATTTAGGCAATCCAAATTGGCATAGTGAATGGAAGGTGATCATGAAGTGATAACGTGATATATTTAATTGGGAGGAATTTTAATGATTTAATAATGAATATAAACATAAGAGGAATATTTATAGGTTTCATACCATCCTTCTTATGGATTTCATTTTAAAATTGAAGACGATATTGGTGTCAAGTGTGAATAATGAGTGAAAGAAGGATGATAGTGACTGCAAGCAATGAGAACACTTATCCAAAAGAGGATCAATGATTAGGGACACATATAAGTAATTTTGGAGATTATTATTAATCCCTAATCATATTGAACATTTGTAAGTTATTCTTATTCTATTGTGGATTTCTCAAGTGAAGCCAATGATGAAGGCATTTTCCAAACAGGCAGTTGAAGAGTCCTACACCAAATTTGAAGAGTTTTCATGTTTATAGAGAAATTTGTGCATAGATATATTTCATGTCCTATGTAATAATACATTACTCTAAGAATATAACTCTCTCTTTCATATTGACATATTTTCTTGTGACTCTTAAGATCCATTCTTTTCTCTCTTCTCTCATATTCTATATGTACTAGCCATTTTGGCTCTTATTTTCTAATTCCAAACCATATATGTAAAATCTATGCCAATTTAATGTTGTAATTTTCCTTAATATATGAAATATTTCTTTGATTTCACAAACATATTATTTAAGTGTGCAAATTGATGTATGGTGAGGTCTAGTGATAAAGAACTATCCTTCTTTTCTCTTTGTCCTTTCATGTTTGGTCTAGGTAGTTCTCATTATAACAAGTCATATAGAGTGTAGCTAGTGTTTTTGGATTAATTAAATTTTGAAATTTTCTTAGAGTCTAAAATCTGACCTATGATCCAATTTCCTTGAGTTGTCTCATACATATCACCTCCATATTGAGATACTAATGTTAGAACATCTTAGGAATTTGAAGATAGTGTTGTAGGTCTTGTTTACTAGTGAAAAAAGTGTGATGATATTATGTAAATATTTATGGTGTATTATCCCCATATATTAGTTTCCTTTTATGTATATTTATACCCCTTTTCCCATATGTAATCAATTAGTATAGGTGATGAACACTTAAATGAATCTAGGGAGCTAGCCCTTAAACCTAGAGGTCTACCTCTACTATGGGCAACCCATAGGCTTAGAGGTATTGTAATGTTTCCCAAATATGAGATTAGGCTTGAAAAACCTCCTATAGGGTGAAATATTTGGTGACAATAGGCCTAATTTGACTAGTTAGAATATTAAGGGTATGAGCAAATGAAATATAAGTTTAAAAACTAGGTAGAGGGTTTGAATTGAGTGAGGTGTGTTGAATATGTCATGAAGTTATAATAGTGATTATACATATGATGATCAAGGTCATATGACCTAATTCTTCCAAGAAAAGGGCTAGTTGAGTGAAGAGGCCTACTAGGCTATTTTAAGGAGACATAAGAGTGTGAAGAATAAAATAAGGGGATCATCATCAATTAAGTGAGTAAAACATGTCCAAATGTGATTATAGGTTATAGGTAGTTGAGTTAGTTCTGAGTTACATAGGGGGTTGGTGCCTCTTTACAAGTTGGTGCTTGCTAAATGACTACTTGAGTTGGTGATTGACTAGTGAGGGGTTGGTGCTCCTTGTGGGTTTGGGGCCTCACTAAATATTGGATAATTACTTATAAGACTATATTAAAAGTTGTGTTTTAGTGGGTTTTATACCCCATGAGGGTTTCCCACATATCTCTTGTGTTCTTATGTTGTATATTTTTGTAGATGCTTATTTATGCATTGGTTAATGTTTGTATGTGAATGAATGCTTCATAGATGATAATTGAAATTTAATTATTGTTTTAAGGGAAATAATTTAAATCCCATCTCAGTAAATTTACTTCTAACATTATTAAATCTCCAACATACATCACTCCATCCATCATGGTCCCCAAAAGAGTGGCATAGGAGATACCTCACTACACTTGAAAGCCTTAGTGGCTCATTAAATCCTTTTTAAAATATATTATTGACTGATTAGGTATTAAAATTATCCTTCTTATTCATCACTCTCTCTTTGATATTTGAGGTTTTTCACAAGTTGGTGAAGAGTACCTCAAGGTTCATCATGATGTGAAACTCCATTTAGGGCCTATCCATCTACTTAACACCTTTAACTGATCATGGCAAGTGTGGATGATGTTTAATAAGTTCACCATGATCCCATTTAATTTATATTAATTTTTGACACTACATTCTCACTCTCTTACCTCAATATCATGATATTTCCTTCATTGATCAAGTATACCAACTAGCAAACTAGGCCTAGTTTCTTACATATGCCACTTGGATGGCCATGGACATTAAATAAAACTCCATAAATAGATGAAATACATGTGTCTAGGGTCTATTTTTCCTCTAGTATATTATAAAGACCTCATGATAACTCAATTTCTACTTCTCTTGGTCAACTAGGTAGCCATATTGTTCCTACATAATCCATTTAAGACTGCCTTTCATCCATAAACCTATATAAGTGACCTTATGAATTATTGACAGAAGTTTTATGTTTGGGTGGTTGAAGTGCATATTCACACACACTCCACTTTGATTCTCATTCACTTATTCATATCTACACCTTCAAATCTTCACAAAAACCTAAAAAAATGAAGAATTCATTTCATTATTATAGATGATTGTATAGAAAAATTGTACGATAAGAGCCCTATGGGAGTGCTTAACATGATCCAACTAAAAAATGGACAAATTAAATGAAATTATATTCATTTTATTCAATATCTTCTCCATAAAGTCACTATTAGGGTTTAAGAGAGGTTTAAGTATATTAGATTCTTAGTAATGGTTCATAAAGGTTAGGCCCCTAAACTATGCACTAATTCCATTAGTTTTTTCAGATAAGGTCTCTCAAATTTCCCTAACTACTCAAAACCCCATACAACTACTCCATATAGTTTTGATCTCATAAATATATTCCTCAGGTGATAATTGTCCGTTATGTGAATTCTAAAAGCAATTTTAGGCCAAAATGGCCATTTCCAAGCTTCCCTCTACAAACCAATGCATTTTTCACATATACAAATCTCCTAAGAATGCTCCAATGTTTGTCTTAGGTCCCCATTAAAACCTTTATTGATTTTAACCTTAGTTTTCAAGTAGCACTACCTTGAGAAAGGTACTAGGCTAATAGGCCTAATGATGGTTTTTACTATGCTTTGCACATAAAGGGACTACTCCTATCACTTGGACACTCCTAAGTATATAAAATCCATTCCATATATCCATTAGATCACTTGTTTTGTATTTGATAATCCATTTTCTTCCTCTTTAACACCTTACACAATTCTATAATTAAACCTCAAGGTGAAGTTGTAGATTAGAATTAGATTTGGAGACCCATGTGGGTAGTGAATGTCTTCTAAGTAGTTGTATTTGTAAATTATACTATGATCCTTTGAATACTTAGGACCATTTCACACCTCAATCAAGTCAATTCTGCGTCAACAACCCTAAACTTGTCTCATATTCCTCATGACTAGATGTAGGTGTTGATTTCAAGGTTTTAGACCTCTTCTTGGAATTTAACTATATAAGTTCTAAATAATCTCATCATAATTTGAATGTATTTAATATATATACAACAATCAATTCTTATTAGCTTATACTCCTCCTTCATTGGGATATTGACCCTTAGGTCTATGATGTGTGAAAAGAAACCCTTAAGCTCATCTAGGCCTTCTAAGTTTATCTCATGAAATGATACTATGTGAGGTCAATTCCTCATTCTAAGAAACTAAGGTCACTTTCCCATTTGAAAATTTTCCTTAAATCTTTTTCTCACCTCTGACCTTAGACCAAGCAAAAGGTCTCCATTTTGTTAAGCATGTAGCTTTAGTCTCATTTGGTTTGGTATATGTAGAGCTTGTGTGACCCCTATTTGGTCATTTATCCAACTTCCTTTTTCAAGTTTTTCAGAACTCTAATTAGTTATTTAAAATTTTCACACCTTCTAAAGCAATCCATTTTCACTATTATTCCTTGTATCTTCCTTCCCACCATGTATACCACTTATGTAATTAGTTTTAGGACTAACAAGCCTAAATAGGTTTAGCTATGTTTGTATCACCTTGTTGACTTCAAAGATGGATTAGGATTCATAATTTTATATGAAATCATTTACATGTGATTTTAATCCCTTATCAAACCATTTTTATTCTATGACATTAAAGACCCCTTATCATGCATATTGGCAAGCTTGTAGGATGGCCTTATGTATTCTTGACTATTGTTAAGGGGTTGTGTTTTTAATTGAAAGATTATTAAATTATCTCTTGAATGGTTTAACATGATATGAATTTTTTGGTCTTCTCACACCTATATAAATCCTCAAAACCATCACTAACTTAATGTTTCTTCAACTTACAAACAAAGCCCTATGTGTGCACTCTGAGATCTTGACTAAGTTTATCTCCTCTTGTAGTGAGTTTGGTCATCATAAATTCTAATTATATAATAATCCATGTTTTTTCATGACTTATATACTCCTCATGAATCCTCAATTCCTTATTTTTAGTTTTCATGTTCCCTCTGCATCTTGAACTTGTGGAAAGACCAAAAATCCTCTTCATTATTTACAACCTTGAAAGATTGAGAGACATAACTAGATGTAGGTGTCCATAGAGGTCTTAAGTCTATGGTTTAGATCTTGTGATACTATGAATACTTAAAATATTATTTATATACCTTGGAACTAACTTATATTCCCTTTAAATCATCTTTATCACATATTTCTTGCACAAAAGGACGACACATTCTTTTGCATATACCTCCAACTAGCAAGATCACTTCATGGATGAAGAATGTGTGAGACTAGGGAAGTGTTTCTTATATTTATAGGTTAATTTTTTCATCTAATAATACTCACATAAATAAATGGGAGTATTTAATGCTTTCCAATAGTTCTTATGACAATATTTTTTATTACCTGGTTGTTAACGCGTTTGGAAGCTCACTGTTATATGGACAAGCCTAAAACATAGAAGATCATGGAGATTTTTCTCTAGAATTGGATCAAAAATTTAATAAAATTGTGAGTATTAATATTTTAATACTTTATATACCTTTATAAAACACATACAATCACCAATTCATAAAACCATTTCAAGAATGAACTAAAGCCATTGTAAAGTTGACCCCTCCATATATGAAGAAGATAACTTTGAATCTTAAATTCTTAACCATTGTTCATAAAAAATTATCCATGAATATAAATAATAATTAAAATAATTTAAATGTCATGATATCCACTTAATATTCTAGTAATATTATCTCACCATCTTCTCTCTCCTATACAAATTGAGCAAAAACCTAAAAGGCTATTCTAAACATACAAGGAGCTCAATGGAAAAAATAATTTTTTACACCTCTCTTTATCTCTAAAACTCCATATAAGGCATGTATTTAGTCATGGGAGACATAAATTAAGCCATGTATGTGCCTAACCATGATATTTCCCTAACAAACTTGTATGGACCACTTGCAAACCTCTCATTTTAGCCTAAAAGCTAGTAATTTTTCCTTAAAAACTGATGGATATGATATACCAAGTTCCATTTAACTTTTTAAATACCTATAAAGGTGTAATATGAGATTTAAAACTATTCCCTCTATTTCAAACTTTTAATTTTCTTTGAAAATTACTTTTTTGGATGATACAAGTGACCAACAAACAAGCCAAAGTAAGATGCAAAATTTGAAATGACTATGACCACCTCATTTATTATCTTTATAAAAACCATGGGGCCATAAAATTATATTTACATACATTAGGTGACCAAATTTGACCACCTCTACCTCTTGACACTCTTTATCAACTTAAAACATTCATAAATAGGTGACTAGACAAGACAAGCTCAAAACTACATTTACCTTGATATTGTCAAAACAACCTTAAAACATGCTAATAAGGGTTACATAACCACTTTGAAGAACATATAAAATCCAAGATAACCATAGAAAAAGATAAGGAACTCATGATAAGCTAATTTTAAACTATAGGGGGTTGATATTTTGACATGGAGGGTCAAAAGTAGTCAACATCATTGGTGACTCCCAGTGGTTGACCTACCTGCTAGTCAAGAGAAACTAGAATTTCATCCTTTGGGAAAAGATTCACTTGCACTTGAATCATAACTAATAAGATACCTTTATTTAGCTTCAAGTCCTTTGAAAAAAAAAGAATAGTTGAGTGTGTTCCCAAACACACAAAATAAAAGATAACACACACCATGTAAGAAGTAAACACACCATACCACACTTGTGTTAACAAGCACTTATTAGAAACAAGAACAAAGAAAGAATACTAAAAATAACTAACTTGAACAACTCTTTTTCATGCTATATCAAAGGGGAAGTTTCTATAGACTCTTATTCTATGAGATAGGCTATGGTGTGCAACAATTTGCTCCAAGAACATGATGCGTGATGGAGTAGTCTTCATGATTTCCCACTCAATTGGCGTGCTCTTAGGTGTAATGACAGCTAAAAAAATATGACCCATGAACAAATAGTCACTTGGTATTTCAAACTCTACCTCATGCTTCTCCTAATTTCTCATGATAATTTGAAGAAATCCATTGTGCTTTAGAACTCTATTATCCTAGTCATATTCAATCTCAACAATATCAAACACAACTTGGATTTCTTCTTGAAGTATTATAGTAGGATCATTTTCAATGAATCCATCTACCAATGTAAACTTTACTTTCAAACTCCCTTCTAGGATCAAGAGGTCCTTATTCAATCTCTAAACTAACCATCATGATCTCTTGAATACCCTTAAATAGATGACTACTTGCTATAGGATGACCAAGTTCTTCTTCTTCATGCTTCTTAGGACTTACATATTATATTTTTAGAAAAGAGTTATCTTTGACAACATTTTCGATCTACCCAAGAGAAGGCATAGATTTTTTAATAGCCTCAAACTCATTTCATATGTTTAGGTACTGCTTCCAAATATACTCATCATCCTCTTGACATTTCATGTGATCATGATCATTCTCTAAAGTATCATCCACTATTTAGACATCATGTTCATTAAAAATCTTTTATTGGAAACAAGGAATGAGTTCATCAAATACAATGAAACTAGGAATCTCAATATTAACCCATAACTCTTATTGTTCATTTGAAACCTCTTGAAGGTTGTCTCTTTCTTCTACAACTATTGCAAGTTAAATAGGTGCTTCACTCTCACACTCTTTAAGACTATCATGGAAGAGAGTAGTTGTCACATCATCAAGGAAATATTCAAGGTCATATTCTCCTTGGCCAATGGGTATGAATTCTTCTTGGGGATCATCTTTGTTACCTTGATCTTCTTTAAGTTCCACATCTCTTACATTATTGAAGACTATTTTTTGTTTCTCCTCAGCAATCAGTATCCCAATGGAAATATATTACTCAATTTCACTTTAATCACATTTAAAAACTACCACCACATCTTGACCTTCTTCACTTAATTTTCCAAGGACATGTTCCTTTTCAAGAAGTGGAATGGAAGATTCTTGAAAGAATTATAGAAGAGAGGTCAAATTTAGTTGTGTTATGGATGATTCATTATTCTCATTAAGCTACTCAATTTTGAAAATAAACACTTCATTCTCCTTCTAGATATTCTCTTGAATGGACCTCCATGATGGGAATAATTTAGAATTTTGAGGATGAAGGGGTGGGGATTGAATGGTTTTATATTTCTCTTTGCTTCAACATCTTGGTGTAGTCTTGACTCATCTTCCTTTCCCCATGACCCCACTACTTGTTTCCAATTTAGAACCTCAGATTTAGGAGCTTACTATATTGCATGTGTTGTAACTTGGGGAATGAATGAATGCACCTTTTCTTGAGATTACATTACTCTTGCTTTTACCATTGATTGAGATAAATTTTCATTACCAAGTTGAACTTATTTATCTAGGTGATTTTTAAAGTCAAGTCTCATATGATTAGAGATCTCTTCAGAGTGATTAGGAAGGTAATGGCCTTACCAAGTCTTATTTGAGTCATGATATTTAGTCCTCTCAATAAGAAATTCTTCCCTTTTTTTCATACTCTCTTAAATAGACTTCCAAGTAGGAAAGGCTTGAGGAATTGTGAGGGAATTGAGATGTTTTGAAACTCACTTGATTGGGTCCTTTGAGGAAGGATGGATTTCTCAATAGAAGTCTGATATGGAGTAGGGGAGGGTACATGAGGCTAGTAATATTGGACTTAATGCCCCTCATGGACCACTAGCTTATCTTTTTTGCTTCAAATTAGGTCATATATATATATATATATATATAACATGTCATTACTGAGTCTTGAATGAATCTCCCTCACAATAGATGTCCATTATCTTTTAATTTACTATAATGAGTCCCTCACATTCTTAATTATATGACTATGGGCCTCTTGAACATACTCCTTTTGTGTAGTAATCTCTAGCATATACTTGTCATAGCCCAAGAGAGTTTGTTTAAGGCTTGAAATAGAATGATTTAGAGCATGATGATCTTGAAAATATTTCTTTGAAGGCTATGTAGGTTTCTAAGGAGGTGGACTTAGGGTTAGATGTGGCATATAGGATTGATAATCAGATTGATAATGCTCAATATAAGGCTAGTATGGATCATAATAGGATTTATAAGATTCGTTATAGGGATGAAAATGATCATGTTGAAGCTGATAGGGGTCAATATATGACTCACCAACTTGGTTAAAACAAATATTTGCTTGAAAATCAGATATTAAAACACATGAAGATGACAAGAGAGGAAGAATTCTTACCAATATGAATACCTAGACTACTACAACTAGATGAATATGCTTGGATTTTCCAATGGTGTGTGAAGTCATGCCTCCAAAGGATGGTGATTGAAGAAAAACACAAAACAACTCTTTTAATAATTGAGGTGATATTAAGGTCAACATACCCACCATTTTTTAGAAATGGTGACCCTTATGTTAAATTTTGTAAATTTGTATTTTAAAATTGAAAATTCAATTTTAAAGGGTATCACTAGCATGTTTGCACTTTTTTTATTTTGGCACTCATCCACACCATGGTCTTACTAAATTATTATTTCATGGTTATATTTTTACCCTATCTAAATTTATTAGAATTTATTCTTCATGTTCAAGTTACAGGTTTGATGAGGCCTTTTTTTAATGAGTTATGCCTGAATTTCATGATTTAATCTTAATTTGGCCCTTTACTAGCCTATAGTCTATAGAAAGTCAAGTAAATTCATTTAAAGTGTCATTTGTCAATTTACAAAGGCTATAGGTAGGTTTCAAAGACCCTATGGGGTGTCAAGATTGTTTGTAGTAAGTATGGAAGTGTTTGGTTTTCTTTTGGTCCTTCATTATGTTCATCTAGACATTTTGGTCAAGTGGTAGAAAATTTTGAGTAGGTACTTTGTTGACATCATCATTTCCACATGTAAATGGTTTAAGTAAAACTAGTCATATGGGTGTGTTCAAATTTGTGCCAAGTTTATATGCCCCACATTTTAGGTCCTCCACATAATCGTATCAAAAGTTATTAGCCTTCAAAGTTGGTCTTTCAGACAAAATATATCTTTTTCCCATACTTCATTTTTTTAGGCATTCCAATAAGAGCCTAGTAGGCATTTTCATGAATACATATCTCTCACACGCTAAAACTATAGGAAAAATAGTCAAATGGGTTTCTCACCTTTGTACAAGGAAAATGTTCGCCAAATTTGAGATCATGTGACATAATGCGTCAAAAAATATAAGTGTGCAAAGTTGGCTCTCAAGAAGTTTTAGACTATTTTCTTGAAAAGTATATGAACATCATTAAAAATCATGAAAAGGGGCTCATTTCAACATTCCATAGGTGCATTTTGAAATCTCTCAAAACTAGTTGGTTTACTTTATTAGTTCTTTTTCGTATTAAGTTCATTCCCTATAAATTCGGTGCCCTAGTGAGTTATACGATTTAAGATAAAAAATTACAAAGTTGGATAAAAATAGATGAAGATCACATGGTTGTCAAATTTAATCCCATGTAAAAATATCTATGAGCTTAAATTTGATAGTCTTCAGGATGTTAGTGATGATCGCATAGATGTCAAATTTAATCCCATATAAAAATCCATATGAGATTAAATTTGATGGTCTTTAGGACATCATGTGATATTCATATGGACCTCAAATTTGATCCCATAAAAAAAATTATATGATTTTAAATTTTATGGTTTTTGGGATGTCAAATACGATCATACGGACATCAAAATGGAAGTGAAAATAATGCCTAGTAGGCATTTTCAAGAGGCCAAATATCACATGCAGTGCATCTTCAGGACAAATGGTCAAATGGGTTTGTTAACCCTCATGAAAAGAATACGTTCAA
Organism: Torreya grandis; assembly: GCA_037957365.1. NCBI lineage: Eukaryota > Viridiplantae > Streptophyta > Pinopsida > Cupressales > Taxaceae > Torreya > Torreya grandis. The sequence goes on from JARHVA010000132.1 coordinate 2,566,160, forward strand.
TAAAATTGAGCTCATTTTCCATAATGCATCAAAATTTATGGACGTGGAAAGTTTTGCTCCAATGTATTTTCACTATTTTTGTCAGTTTTAGAGAGCTCAAATAGAACTTGGTAGGCATTTTCAAGAGGTCATATCTCACACACACTACATCATCAAGAAAAATAATAAAATGGGTTTGTTAAACCTTATATAGGGACCAATTTCACTAAATTTTAGCCCATGTGATATAACACATAAAAATTTCCAAGCATACAAAGTTGGCCTTCAAAGCATTTTGGCTGGTTTTGTGGGTCCAAAAAGAGCCTGGTAGGCATTTTCATAAAGTTATATCTCCAACATGATATAGTTTCAAGAGAAATGGTCAAATGCATGTTTGAAAATTTATGCCAATATTATATACACCAAATTTTATCTCACTTTTTACCTTACATCAAAATATATAAAGACCTAATGTTGGCCTCCTAATCATATTTCTTTGTTTTTCTATACTCAGCCACTTGTCAAACGGAACCATTGGTTTTTAAATGGAGGGTCCTGATAGTTTGGTGGAAAGGATATGCAGCCTATGATATTCTCATTAATTCAAATTTCTAAATGAAAACTATTTTTTTTTTTTAGTTGGGTTTTAATATATGTATTCTAGAAACTTTACAAAAAGGATAGCTGTCTTCATTTTTGTATATTTGTTGTCAATATGGATGATGTGTATGCTACTTTGTCCTTCTATAAAAATTAGTATTTTCATTTTATAAAGAAGATACTTTGAGAAATTATAGGATAAAAGTTTTTTAATACAACTAAGGAATTTTGAAAGGATTATCTGAATAGTGTGTTAAAAAGTTAATGTTATCTCTCAATTGCATGTTAATGCCTTATATTTGAATGGTTCTCTACATTATGAGCTACCTTTTCTATCATAAGGATGTTAATTTTTGCTAATGCTAGATTAAATAAAAATATCTTAGGTATACTTTTTTTTATATTTCTTTGCATTTGAATGTGTATATGTTATTCAAGTTACAATATCAAACTTTTAGAGTAAACTTGGTTCTTACTTGTGATTCATATATCTCCTTTAAATCTTGCCTAGTTTGTGATGAAATCTGAGTTTATACTATTTTACACCACAAATTGGTTCATGTTTGCTCAAAATGATAAGAACTTTGTCATAATATTTGGGATAGAAGCCTGTAATCACATCTTATGTTTTGCCTTACCCTCATTTTTCCTATTTTTTAATCAAAATTCACTTTATCTTATATTTCACTATAAATATCCATTTAAACTAGTTGTAGTTAAAATTTTGATCATAATCCATCATCAACAACAAAGATATACATAAATTTAGGATCAAGGTGGTTCCCAATCACCAAATCATATAAATATTATAGATAGCTCTTGCATTACTCTACTTATATTCCATCACAGATAATTAAAATTGTCATAAATTGTAACTCATGCAATGGATTTTCAAAATCCTAAAATGAGAAGTGTTCTTCAACACTAAGAGCACCTGTGCGGCAAATGGAAGCATCGATAGGAGTAGCTCCATTGGCACTAGAAAGAGGGCCAAATTTTTGTGAATTTATAGTATATTTACTGGTTTTAATGTGTTTTGATCAAAGATTGGTGTATCCTTTACATATTTTTGTGATTTTTTGCTAATTTGTGTAAAGATCATTATTCTTCATAATTTCAAATTGAACTTTGTGCTTATTTAAACAAAGATTGTTATTATTGGAAGATATATGGTAAGTTTTGGTAAGGATAGCTTAATATTTGAAAATCTAAAGTATATGAGGTTAGAATAGCTTATTTTGATCAAAGATTGGTATATCTTTCAAAAATCTAGGTTCATTTGAATGTAAGATAATAAAGATTAACCATATTTACATAGTTGGGGATATTTTTTGGCAAGTTTAGTTAAATTTTGATGCTCTTTATTATATATATATATATATATATATTTACAAAATTAGCTTAATGTGAAAGTTTAATCCTTGTTCTTTATAAATATTTATTTGACACATCGTATTTCAAACAAGATCTTCAATCTTTGAGCTAAAATTATCCAAAACAATACTAAGGTGAGCATAAATATTCAAGCTCCCAATTTACTCCACCAGCTTAAATTACTCATGTTTTCAAGGTATGGCTTGGCTAGGTGGTTATTAAATCAATGTACCAGGTATAGTGCATGATCTTTCTCAAAATCTAGAAAGGTATTTACCTTCTTTTAGGCCAAATAATATTGTTACTACTACAGAACATATTAAGTCATTCAAAGCTACTCTAAGATTGTTGAATGTAATTCATGAAGACCTAGCCTGTAGATTATTTCCATTTAATTTTAAAGATGCTACTTATGAATGGTTTCTCAACCTTCCAAAGGATTACATTACTAGCTGGCATGATTTTAACAATATTGTCATTGATCAATTTGGCAAAATTACAGTCCATGCATTCTACATCAGCAATTCATCACTATTAGAAAGGATATTAATAAAACCTCCAAATCTTTTAATGATAGGTTCCAGAAGATGTTTAACAAAACTGTATCCCCTTATAGACCCGAAGAGGCTTTAACCTTAGATATTTATAAGGATGATATAGATCCCTTGACCTCCATGCTCCTAAAAAGATATATTTTAGTCATAAACATATTGACTCAGGCCTATTATGAAGTTGTACTCATTAATGACCAAATACAACCTAAGGGTTAGATGGTGTATTTTATGTCCAATGTCAATTTGAATTGGCCCATCTAGAATGTCATCCCTAATATGCCTACTTTAACACCAGTTTAAAACCATTTTTGATTAAGTCATACATATCCTGGCCAAAAACTAAAATTACTAAATAATACTACAAGTGGATTTCATCCACAAAATTATATAACTCTAATGCTCATAGCTAGAAATTATGCTCTAATTTATGAGCCTAAAACACCAAAAAATTCAAATGACTTGATATTAGAAATGATCCATAAAATAAGCACTAATTTTTTCTAGTTCCAAAAATAAGTAAGAAATACAAGGGAAAGTTATCAAAAAAAGTATTCTTCTCAAAGGTTTGATAAAACTTTAGATGAGTTTTATAATAGTAATATTTTTTGTCTAAAGATGTACACATGAGTTTCAATGATATTATTTTGGCTGATCATTATAATATTTTTGAAACCTATAAAATTGTGCATAATCAAGACTTTGTTGTAGGGACATGTAACTTTGCAAGAGCATCTTAAGGTTTCTTATAGACCATTGATTTTTCATTTTATGATGGAGATGAAGATAAAGATGTGACAATGAAAGAAATAACATTTGAGACAACTTATATTCATAAAAATGTAAAATAAATTATAATTAGAGATCAACAAGATGTCGTCATTGATACACATATAGATGAAGAAGAAGAGTTTCTAGAAGTGGATATGAATTAAATACAAGATGATCTTTCTTCAGAAGGTAGCTAGGGAGGCAACCCACATAGGTTTATTTCTAAAACAAAGAATACCCCTGAAGAGGATTATCATTGGCAGCAATGATACTATGATTTTTTGAATGGGATTAAAGACCTAGAGATAGTAGATGATAAAATGGGACACCAGATGGATGCTTCATCTGAGAATTTCACCAATAATATAGAGATCCTATAAGATGATATTATTTGGGAGGAATCAAATGAAGACAAGCTAAATTTTGATTATGTAATAGATTTGCCTTTCTTCATTAAAGATCAAGATGAGGCATGTGAATCAAGTTAGAAGTTGTCATATGACCTCATTAAGAGGCCTAAAATATGGGACCAACATGTTTCTCATGATGATATTTTGGATGGACATCATTTAGTTGATTAGGATGAAGATGCCTTTTAGGATGAATTGGAAGATTGTTATGTAAAGATTAGTAGTACACTTCCAACTCATGAAGAATGTAATGAAGAGATCAATCTAAAGATGAAAGCTAAGCTACCATTATTGAGTGAAGATGATATATGCCAATACCTAATTATGGATGAATTATAACTAACACTCTTATTTCAAAGTAGAAAGATTTGGGAGGAAGAAGATTGGATTTTAGACTCATATTTTTTATCCAGGTACTTAAGAATGCATATATGAGCTCAAGTCACACCATCTATCAGACATAGGTGTCTAAATGTCCTTATTAACATGAATATTCCATAAAAAAACACTCATATTTTAAGATTCTATAGTAGGTTAAGTAATTTTCCATTTGATCCTAGGGGTAAGTATTTTATGAAGTTAGTATAGGGTTTAGATTAGTTTTTTTCCCATTGTTTCTTTTTTAATTTTTTCCTTCCTATCTCTTATTTGTATATAATTCCTATAAATATTTGTTTTCCTTTTGTGCCTTGTTCCTTGCTTCTAAATAAGTCTTCTTGGATAGTCCTCAGTTCAAATTTCAGTTAAGCTGCTAAAAAACTTTACAGTTCATAAGTTAAAGTATGACTTCTCAACATTGGTTAATCATAGGTTGCTGGAATGTGAGCTTGATGTTATAGTTTAGAGAAACTAGTAAATATTGGTGGATAAATTAATTATTCCTTGATATTTTAATCCTTTCTCTGATCTAATCTTAGTTTTAAAAAGGATTGCACATGTAGGATGAAGATTAAACTATTAAAACACAGTCTTGCTTACACTTAAAAAATATTAATTATCTGAGACAAAGTTTAAACCAGAAAAAATTATTTAAAAATCAAACAATTGACTAAATCCTTAAACCTAGCTAATCTAGTTCCCAATATTTTCTATAAAGTAAAAAAATGATTAAAAAAAACAAAATAAGAGCTTATTTCAAAATTAAATTCTTTCTAAGCAAAGATGATTCTGGTAATCTTCATCGAGGCTATGAATGTCTAGCTGGCAGTGGAAAAAGGTCATGAGTGGATCCAAATGCATCTATTTTAGGGCTATGTATGCCTAGCCATAAGTAGATAACTACCCAAGCCTTTCTTGATCTAAGGCATGGTTCTTAATGAATATTCAAATATACTGAAAGTCAATGTTAATGATTAATGTCATCAACCTGAAAGTTGTTCTCTAAGTCTTTTGGAAATCAATAAGTGAAATCAAAACACACACACAATAGAACTCAATTTTTATGTTTGATCCTAATTTTACATATGTAATACTTTTTTGTAACCATGAACTAGTCTAATGATGGTTCTTGATCAAATGGGATAAATAATATAATTATTAGTTTGAACCAGAGTCTTTGAATTCTAACATATTGTTATGTTTCCCCTAAAAGTTTCCATTTTTTGAGGTCAACATACCCAAAATTTATAAAAAAATGGGGAACCTTATGTCAAATTGTGTAAATTTGTAGCTTAAAATTGAAAATTTAATTTTAAAGGGTGTCACTAGCATGTTTACACTTTTTTTTGTTCTGAAGCTCATCCACACCATGGTTTGACTGACTTATTGGTTAATGGTTCTAGGTTAAACTTATATAAGTTTGTTAGTATTTATTCTCCATTTTCAAGCTATAGATTTGATGAGGCATTTCTTTAATGAGCTATGCCTAAATTTCATGATTTAATCCTAATTTGGTCCTTTATTGACCTTTGGTCTATAGAAAGTCAAGTAAGTTCATTTGAAGTGTCATTTATCAGTTCTCAAAGTCCATAGGTAGGTTAAAAATAACTTATGGGGTGTCAAGAGTGTTTGAAGTATGGAAGTGTTCAGTTTTCATGTATTCCTTCACTGTGTTCATCTAGACATTCTAGTCAAGTGGTGGAAAAATTTGAGTAGGTACTTTGCTGACATCACCATTTCTACATGTAAAAGGGTCAATTAAAATTGGTTATATGGGTGTGTTCACATGTTTTCCAGTTTTATATTCCATAATTTTTAAGGCCTCCACATAATCACATAAAAATTTATTGGCCTTAAAAGTTGGTCTGTCAGACACAATCTATCATTTTCCTATACTTAGCTATTTTTTCAGAGTCCAAAAAGAGTCTAGTAGGCATTTTCATGAAGACATATCTCACGTTATAAAATAAAAAAGAAAAATGGCCAAATTTATTTGTTTACATTTGTACAAGGAACATGTTAACCAAATTTTAGCTCATGAGACATAGTGCTTCAAAAGATATAAGTGTGCAAAGTTGGCTCCCAAGCAGTTTTAGACTATTTTCCTGACAAGCATATGAATGTCATGCAAAATCATGAAAAAGGGCTCATTTCAACATTTCATAGGTGAATTTGGAAAGCTCTTATGACTAGCAGGTTTAGTAGATTGGTTATTTTTAGTATTAAGTCCATTCCTTACAAATTTGGTGCCTTGGTAAGTTTTGTGCTTCAAGATAAAAATTACAATGTTGGCCAAAAATAGATGATGGTCACACAGACGTCAAATTTAATCCCACATAAAACCATACATGAGATTAAATTTGATAGTCTTAGGGATGTCAATGACGGTCATGTAGACATCATGTGATGGTCACGTGAATGTCAAATTTAATCCCATATAAAAATCCATACAAGTTTAAATTTGACGGTCTTTGGGATGTCAATGACGATCACATGGATGTCACACGACAGTCATATAGATGTAAAATTTAATCCCATAAAAAAATAATAAGATTTTAAATTTGACTATCTTTGAGATGTCAAATACGATCGTGTAGATGTCAAAATGGAAGTAAAAAGAGAGCCTAATAGGCATTTTCAAGAGGCCATATCTCACATGTGCTGCATCTTTAGGATAGATAGTCAAATGGGTTTGTTAACCTTAATGAACAGAACATGTTCAGTAAAATTGAGATCATGCACCATAATTCATCAAAATTAATGGATGTGAAAATTTTCCCTCTAATGCATTTTCATTGTTTTTCTTTGTCATTTTCAGAGAGCTCAAAGAAAACTTGATAGGTATTTTCAAGAAGCCATATCTCACATACACTACATATTTAGGAAAAATGGTAATATGAGTTTGTTAACCCTCATAAAAGGACTAGTTTTGTTAAGTTTTAAGCCTATATCACATAGCACATCAAAATTTCCAGGCATGCAAAGTTGGCATGCAAAGCATTTTGGCTAGTTTTTTGGGTCCAAAATGAGCCTTGTAGGCATTTTTATGAAGCCATATCTCTCACGTGCTATATTTGTAAGAGAAATGGTCAAATGAGTTTTTTCAAATTTATTCCAAGATTGTATACACTAAATTTTAACTCACCTACTACACTAAATTTTAACTCACCTACTACTGCACATCAAAAGATATGAAGACCTAAAGTTGGTCTCTTAGCCATATTTCACTATTTTTCTATAATCAAAACACTTGCCAAATGGAGCCATTGGTTTTTAAATGGACGGTCTTAGTATTTTAGTGGAAAGGCTATGTAGCCTGTAACATTCTCATTAGTTCAAATTGATAAATGAAAACCAGTTTTTTAATTGGGTTTTAATATATGTATTCTAGAAACTTTGTAAAAAGGACAATTGTCTTCATTTTTGTATAGTTGTTGTCAACATGGCTGATGAGTATGCTTCCTTGTCATTCTATAAAAGACAATATTTTCATTTTGTAAACAAGAGACTCTAAGAAATTTTTGAAAAGAAAAACATTTTAATACAACTAAGGAATTATGAAAGGATTATCAGAATAGTGTGTTAAAAAGCTACTATTATCTCTCAATTACATGTTAATGTCTTAGATTTGAATGGTTCTCTATATTATGAGCTAGATTTTCTATCATAAGGATGTTAATTTGTGCTAATGCTAGATTAAATAAAAATATATATTAGGTATACTTCATTTTATATTGCTCTATATTTGAATGTGCATATGTTATTCAAGTTAAAATAACAAACTTTTAAAGTAAACTTGGTTCTTACTTGTGATTCATATATCTTCTTTGAAGCTTGTTGGTTTGTGATGCAATATAAGTTTATACTATTTTACACCAGAAATTGGTTCATGTTTTCTCAAAATTATAATAACTTTGTCATACTATCTGAGATAGAAGCTTGCAATCATGTCTTCTTTTCTACCTTACCCTCATTTTTCCTATTTTTTAATCAAAATTCCCTTTAGCTTAGATTTCACTATAAATATCCATTTAAACTAGATGTAGTTAAAACTATGATCATAATCCATCGTCAACAACAAATATATACATAAATTTAGGATCAAGGTGGCTCCCAACCACCAAACCATATAAATATTGTGGACATCTCTTGCATTACTCTACTTTTATTCCATCACAAGCAATTAAAATTGTCATAAACTATGACTCATGCCATGGATTCTCAAAATCCTAAAATGAGAAGTTTTATTCAACACTAAGAGCACTTGTGAGGTAAATGGAAGCATCAACAGGTGCCTATCCCATCAATTGTATAGAACTATTAACCACTAAACTATACCCTTATAATAAGATTGTTCAGACCTTTTCAAGTTTGGGGTAACATGAGATTAGTCTAAGACTATGGGTGACCTGTATATGGACTAAACCTCTATATTTTAGGGATAAATACCTTGGTGCATCAATTAAGGTCAAATCACTAAGCCTATTAACTTGCAGGGGTGAAAAAGGAGAGATAAACATGAAATAAAACCTAATCTAATGGAGGTGATACACCAATATTGACATCCTTCACCTACCTACCTTGTAATATTAACATGAACACAAGATAAAATAATACACTAACTCAAAATGGGCCTCTAGGAATGAGTGTTTCAATATAGAGGTGAGATCCAAATAAGGACATACAGGGGGTGATTAATAAGTCTACTAAAAAACACTTTTTGAATCAACCTCCACACTCAACCAATGCAAGGCCATAAATACACTTCATATGACATACCAAGATGAAGGTCAACCTAACATTAGCTAATGAGATGGGATAAATGAAGCGAGTCTAGTTGATACCACTCACACTCATCAACAACTATCACTATTCACCATTTACAAGCATTTAATAAGGCTATAAAAAAAATTATTCAATGTTCAAAGGCAAAAATAAGTGTTTAGTAGAGCATGGCTTCACCAAACTCCACCAAAGATTATATTTCAAGCCAATAAAGGCTAAATTTATAGATAAAGTGAGAGAATAAGATAATAAATATTTTATATAGAGTTAAGGACACATGTCACTCATTAGGAGGTAGTTAAGATAAGGAAATAAGAGTGGAGATAGTCTTTGTAACTCTCTAACATGCATCACTCCATCCATCATGGTCCCCAAAAGAGTCACGTAGGAGAGACCTCACTCCACTTGAATGCCTTAGTGGCTCATTAACTCATTTTGAAATCATCTTCTTGATTTATTGGGGATGACAAGTGACCGTCTTGGTCAACAATCTCTCCTTGATGGTTGAGGTTTTTCACGAGTTGGTGAAGAGGACCTCAAGGTTCATCATGATGTGAAACTACCATTTGGGGATTGGCCATTTACTTGGCACTTTAAAATTATCATGGCAATTGTGGATTATGTTTATTTAGGTGACACACTAATCTTCATGTTTGACACCCACTTTTCACTCTCTTGCCTCCATATCATGAGATTTCCTTTATTGGTCAAGTATACCAACTACAACATTAGGTTTAGTTACTTACATCTTCCACTTAGATGGCTATGGATGTTAAATAAAAATCCTTGAATAGATGAAATACATGTGTGTAGGGTCTTTTTTTCCTTTGGTCTATCATGAATATCATAAGAGAATACAAATTCTACTTCTCTTGATCAACTAGGTTGCCATATTATTACTACATAGCCCATTCAAGACTGCCTTTCTTACACAAACCTACAAAAGTGACCTTATGAATGATTGAAAGGAGTTTGAGGTTTGTGAGGTTTAAATGCATATTCACACACCCTCCACTATGATTCACATTCACTTATTCATCTTTGCACCTTCAAATCTTCACAAAACATGCAAAAATGAAGCATGCATGTCATCCATATAGATGACCATATGGAAAAATTCAATGATAAGAACCATGTGGGAGTGACTAAAATGATCTAACTATCACATGGACAAAGTAATATATTTATATTAATTTTATTTAATATATTCCCTAGTAAGTCTCTATTAGGGTTTAAGAGAGGTTTAAGGAGGTTCAAGTTCTTAGAAATGGTTCCTAAAGGTTAGGGCCCTAGCCTATGCATTAATATCAATAGTTTATTATATACAAGGCCCCTTAACTTTACCCAAGTGCTCAAAACCCCATGAAACTAATCCATATAGTTATGATATTATAAAGACACTCCTTAGGTGACAATTGTGCATTCAGTGAATTCTAAAAGTAATTTTAGGCCAAAATGGCCATTTCTAATCTTTCCTCTATAAACCAATGCATTTTTCACATCTAAAAATCTCCTAGGAAGGATCTGATGTTTATCTTAGGTCTCCATTAAACCATTTCTTTCTTTTGACCTCATTTTTCAAGTAACACTACCTTGAGAAAGGTATTAGGCTAATAGGCCCAATGAAAGTTTTTCTTGTGTTTTGCACTTAAAGAGAGTGATCTAATCACTTGGACACCCATGAGAATATTTATTCCATTCCATAGACCCCTTATATCATTTTTTTTGTCTTGGATAAGCATTTACTTCCTCATTAACAACTTACATAGTCCACTAATTAAACCATAGGGTGTAGTTATAGGTTAGCATCAGATTGGGAGACCCCTATGGGTAGTCAATGTGTTTTGAGTAGTTGTATTTTCACATTCCGCTATTCTTAGTGGAATAATTAGCACCATTTCATACCTTAATTAATTCAATTCTAACTCAATAACCCTAAACATGTCTCATATTCCTCATGACTAGTTGTAGGTGTTGATTTCAAGGTTTCAAGCCTCTTCTTGGCATTTGACTATATAACCTTTGAATTAACTTATCAGAGTTTGAATGCATTGAATATATATCCAAAAATAAATTCCTATTAGCTTATTAGACTCCTCCTTCACTGGGATGTGGACGCTTAGGTCTATCATGTGTGAAAAGAAACCCTTAAGCTCATCTAGGCCTTCTAGGTTTTCCTCATGAAATGCTACTATTTGAGGTCAATTCCTCATTCATAGAAACTAAGGTAAATTTTATAATTTTAAAACTTCCCTTAAATATATTTCTAACCTCTGACCTTAGACCAAGCAAAAGGTCTCCATTGGTTAAGCAGGTAGCTTTATATCTCATTTGGTTTGGTATATTCAGAGCTTGAGTGACCCCTATTTGGTCATTTTTCCAACTTCCTCTTTCAATTTTTTCATACCTACAATTATTTATTAAACCTTTTAACACCTTCCAACATAATCCATTTTCACCATTATGCCTTGTATCTTCCTTCCCATTGTGTATACTAATTATGTAATATCCCTTCGGATACCAAGACAAAAGTTCTGAATTGCTTATCTATATTTTTGCAAAATATCTTCAAATAGATAAGTAAATCACAATATAATCTCTTATTTATTTGCTCATATGCTTACAATAGAGGTCCTCTATCAAGTATACAAAGAATATTGAAAGTATGGCCTTAATAGCCTGAGTATTTCACAAACTGGGAAAGAAATTTGGATCTGGTACATTTCGGCCTACTGTGTCAAAAACACAGTCGCCGACGTCGGTTATGCTGCCATCGTCGGTTGATTGCGGCCGTTAACCTACCGATGTCGGTGACAAGTCGGCTGATGTTAGTCTCTGTAAGTCTCTATCTACCGATGTTGGTGTCTGATCTTTTCGTTGATGTGTACGAATTTTCACGAATCTTTACGGACTTTGTACAGTCGCCAATATAGCTCAACCTGTATGCTTGATCCTGATATGAAGAACTATGGGCTAATACAAAGATCTATATCTAGATAATTCTTGTATCAAAACCAAAATAAAGAAATACCTGAAAACCCTTGTGATAGCTTCTATATGAAGTTATCTCTCAAACATGTAAACACTTGTGATAACTTCTGTATGAAGTTATCTCTCAATTTGGCAATAGATCGGCTGATCTCTCATAACCTCTAAATTACACACAATGAAGAGTTGACGTTCTTCAATGCAAATGGAATCCTAGAACCCTTAGCTTAGTCTTCATAGAAGAATTTCTTAACAAGAATCAATATCAATAATCAATCATGCATACAAACTCTCTCCCATGAGAAACCCTTATACCCTCCAAAGGTGTGCTTGCTAAAATTAGATTTCCTTAAATTAGACTTAGGGCTTCTTAAATTAGAACTAGGGTCTTAAAATTAGACCAAAATATTAATAATTAATAATTAATTTATATTTAATTAAAATTAGACTAAATAATTAATATTTGATTAAATAAATCAAATATTAATATCTCCCTTAATTCATGTCTGAACAAGCCCAAACGAAAGCCAAGCCTAGCTCCATCAAGACCCTCTATGCATCCCATCAGCCTATAAGGGTCGCATAATAGGCTAATCATCCGCTCGAAAAGATGTCAACTAGAAGGGGACATGACAATCTACCCCTCCTAAAATTGCTTGTCCTCAAGCAATCTCAACTCTGGATGCTGTAAAATATCCTCCACTAACAAATCTCTCCACTTTACCAAATATTCCTTGATAGTCCTCCTATGCAGCTATCTCTCTCTATATTCCAAGATGGATTCAGGTACTAAAATCAACTTTCCCTCATCATCTAAGGGAAGTAAAACTATAGAAGGTATCACACGGTGTCCTAACGCCTTTTTGAGGCGTGATACATGAAAAACATTATGTACCTTACTCTCTGTCAAAAGCTCTAGCTCATAAGCCATCTCTCCAACACATCTCAAGAACCTGAAAGGACCGTAGTAACGTGGCTTAAGCTTTTTTTCCCCACTCTTCTTAAGAGTAGACTGACAGTAAGGCTGTAGCATAAGATAGACCATGTCACCCACATCAAAAGATCTCTCGGTCCTCTATTGATCGGCATACTACTTTTGCTGATTCTGCACCTTAGCAATATTTTCCTTGAGAGTCCTCATAGTATCCTGACTCTCTTGCAATAAGTCTCTAGCACTTGGCACTCTACTGTCACTTAGTAGCAAATCTAGAAAACTTGGTGCCTCATACCCGTATAATGACATAAAAGGAGACATTTGAATGGTCATGTGGAAAGTCGTGTTATAGCAATACTAGCACAAATGAATCCACTTGACCCAAGCTTTCTGCTACCCTACAATGTAGTTCTTAAGGTATCCCTCCACCCATTTGTTCACTATCTCTATCTATCCATCAGTCTTCAGGTGGTAGCTAGTGCTCAGTGTAAGCTCGGTCCCACAGAGTCTGAACACCTCCTGCCAGAAGTGACTCAAGAATCGACTATCTCTATCGCTCACTATGCTCTGAGGCAATCCATGTAGTCAGAATACCTCTCAAAATAAAACCTCTGCCACCTATGTATTTGTGTATGTGGTGGCAATTAGAAAGAAGTGGGCATACTTTATTAACAGATCCATGAATACATATATGGAATCTCATCCTTGGGCTTTAGGCAAGCCCGTAATGAAATCCATTGACAAGCACTCCCACTTCCTATCAAGAATTAGAAGTGGCCGTAATAATCCTACTGGATACATGTTTTCCTACTTGTTCTACTAACAAACAGGTCACTCACGCACATATTGAAGAACATCTACCTTGAGTCCTTTCCATGTGAATATTTCCCTAATCTATCTATAGGTCTTGAAATACCTGGGATGTCCTGCAGTAGGTACATCATGAAAAGCTCGCATGAGAATGTTCTTCACCACTGATCCTAGGATCAAATAAACCTTGTTCTTGTAAATGATCAAGTCATTCACAAGAGTATATCTGGTGTCAACCATTGATCCCTCAACAATGCTGGATGCCCATGTATCCTTGGCATACTCTGCCACAATCATATGTCGCCAATCCTCTGTAATGTGGACCATAGTACTCAAATATGGCCTGCATGAAAGAGCGTCAGCCACTACATTTTGGGTGCCCTTGATGAAAGAGATGTCAAAGTCATATGCCTATAATTTTCTCACCCACTTCTTCTGATGATCATTGAGGTCTCGCTGCCCTAAGAAATGTCTCAAATTGTTGTGGTCTATTTTGATGCAAAATGTGCTTCCCATGAGATATTGCCTAAATTTTGCCAAGGCATGCATGATAGCAAGCATCTCCTTATCATAAATGCTGTAAAGTATCTCTGACCCCCTAAGCTTATGGCTCTCATATACTATGGGGTGCTTGTCCTGCATAAGCACCACTCCAATGCCCTCGCCTGAAGCATTACACTGAAGCTCAAAAGGCTTTGAATAATCAGGTTGTGCCAAAATAGGGCATGTAGTCATCAACTCCTTAAACCTTTCAAAACACTCCTGTGCTTCAGGTGTCCAAAAAAAAGCACCCTTTTTCATCAAATCTGTCATAGGAGCTGCATGTCGTGAATAACCATTCACGAACCTATGATAAAATCCACACAAACCTAGATATCCCCGTAGTTGTGTAAGGTTTGTCAGAATAGGCCAGTCTATAATAGCACAAATCTTCTTAGGATCCATCCGTACTCCCCCTAAATTGATAATATGACCCAAGTATAACAATTCAGTCATCCCTAAATCACATTTAGACTCCTTGGTGTACAAGGATTCCATCTCCAAGATGCTGAGTACAGTCTCCAGATGAGCCAAATGCTCCTGCCAAGTCCTACTATATATAAGAATGTCATAAAAAAACAAGTACAAACCTCCTCAGCAATGAATGGAAGACTTTATTCATGGTGGATTGAAATGTTTCTAGTGCATTAGTGAGCCCAAATGGCATCACTATAAACGCATAGTGTCCATAATGGTAATGGAAAGTTGTCTTCTCCACGTCCTGCTCACGAACCCTGATCTGATGACAGCTTGACCTTAAGTCTATCTTTGTGAAGTAATGTGCACCATGGATCTCATCAATAAGCTCGTCAATATGAGGTATTGGATACCTATTCTTAACGGTTCTCTTATTCAGGACTTTATAGTCAATGCACATGCATAAGGTGCCATCCTTCTTCTTCACCAGAACAACTGAAGAAGCAAATGGTGATTTGCTAGGCTGAATGTGACCCATAGCAAGTAACTCCTTAATTGTTTTTTTTGATCTCATCCTTTAACCACTTGAGATGTTGATAAGGAGTAATCATAATGGGCTTAGCACCCTCCTCAAGCTCAATAATATGCTCTATGCCCCTATTTGGAGGTCTCCCTAGTGGAATATCACTAAATACCTTGTCATGCTTGACCCTCAACTGCTGAATGTCAGGATGATACTCAGTCTTCTATTGTCCCTCATGTATTAGTGCCAATGTGCACTCAGCTGCCCACTCTACCATGTCGTGTCTCATGAGCCTCTCCATCCGATGTAAAGAAATAGTTTTGATGTTGCCATCCTGTATTGCCTTAAGAATGTGAGTCTTCCCATCAACATCAAAATGGATCTCCATATCCTTAAGACTAAGAGTGACTACCTCAATGGAATGAAGCCACTTCATGCCCAAGACTAAATCTATATCCCCCATGTTCACCACATAATAATCCACCTTGAACTCATAGTTATTCAAGCACAATGGGAGATCTTTGATCATCCGTTCACACCTAAAGGTATAACCGTCAGCTCCCTTAACTCTAATGCCCTTAAACTCTTCTGTGGTGAGTCCATGCTTCTCCACAAATTTAGTATCAATAAAATTATGTGTGGCTCTGATGTCAAGAAGGGTGATGACCCTCTGTCCTGCCAAAAATCCACAGAGTCTGAATGACCCCTCGTGCTAGATGATAGATAGGCATGCCTCTTGAATCTGGAGCTCTGACTCAGCCTCTACCCTAGGCTCTAAAGCCTCAGCCTCTGGCTCCTCAGAACAATCATGATGTTTAGAATCTTCTGATTCCTCATCTTCATAATAGGCCCACATCACCCGATTTGCCTTGCCCTTAGGCCTCGAGGGACAATCATGATTAGCATCATAGGGACCTTTGTAGTAAAAACAAAGCTTCTTCTTATGTAGATCATTAAGAGCCTCTCTATCCAAAGGTGGTGTTATTATATTGGCCTTTGAATCATTCTTAACACCTGATTTATCTATGTTGAAACCTGGTCTTTCTCTATTCCTGTTGAAGCCCTTATTGTCCCTGGATGAAGAAGTACCTCTGGAGTTAGATCTACTTGATGGGGCTGCCATCTCCATACTACATGCCATCTCCTATAATGAAGGAGAATCAAAGCCTTTGATCCAACCTCTCAATGGTTTTGTTAATCCCTCCATGAGGAGTACTACAAGTCACCTCTCTGAAATGTCAGGAACCATAACTGATAACTTCTAGAAGTCACCAATGTAAGACTCTAGACTGCCACTCTGGTGAAACTGTGCCAACTCTCAGAAATAGGACTCTGGATCCCTCTTATCAAAATGCTCTACCAGCCTATCCACAAACTCTTGATAAGATGTGATCTGATCATGATGGAGTGTCACCATCCCGTGGTGCCACCAATCGTGAGCTACTCCCTCAAGATGCAGTGTTGCATATCTGATAACATCTTCCTCAGCCATTGGTCACAATGTGAGAAATGTATCAAGCTTACTAGCCTAGGCCTGTGCTATCACCTTACCACTACCATCAAACATTACTAGTGTGAGCCTACTCGTATCA
This sequence comes from Torreya grandis, assembly GCA_037957365.1. Classification (NCBI taxonomy): domain Eukaryota; kingdom Viridiplantae; phylum Streptophyta; class Pinopsida; order Cupressales; family Taxaceae; genus Torreya; species Torreya grandis. The sequence continues at coordinate 2,582,812 of JARHVA010000132.1, forward strand.
TGCTTCAAATCATTTTTCTAGGGTCTTGGTCTCCCATTCTGTCGACCTCGGTAATGTTCTTTCCTTTGTGTGAGGAATCGATCATAATTAATCATCTCCTTGACCACGGGTGGTAATAACTCCCACTCATCAGTCACTACCATAAGTGTGTTTGTAAATGACTCCTCATGCTCCTCACTTGTTATCACCTCCTTGGCCTCATGTCTCATAAAATTAGGCCTATTGGCTATACGAGAAGTAGTCCTAAGGGATCTCTGTGATCCTACATCACTCTTGACATCATCATGATGTGGGGAATGTCTCCTTAGAGTACCCAATATTGGCAGTGTTGCTGCCAACTATTGTAATACTTCATTATTTTGCCTTTGCCCTTCTCGTAGTTCTCTAAGAGTAAGTAAAACCTCTGCATCATCTTGATCTCTAGGATAGTGAGGAATACGGGCCCTATCAATATCGTCACCCATGTCTTCCAATTGTTGTCCTAAAACTTGAGTGCCTTCAAGCAAAGCTCTACTGCATGTGTTATACCTGTGTGGTCCCAACTCTTGTGGCTACATAAGATCTATAAACCCTCAGGATGGCAGGATTTAGCTTTGATACCACTGTAATATCCCTTTGGATACCAAAACAAAAGCTCTAAAATTCTTATCTATATTTCTACAAAATATCTTCAAATAGATAAATAAATCACAGTATAATCTCTTATTTATTTGCTCATATGCTTATAATAGAGGTCCTCTATCAAGTATACAAAGAATATTGAAAGTACGGCCTTAATAGCTTGAGTATTCCACAAACTGGGAAAGAAATCTAGATCTAGTATGTTTCGGCCTGCTATGTCAAAACCACAGTCACCGATGTCGGTTATGTTGTCATCATCAATTGATTGGGGTCATTAACCTGCTAACATCGGTGACAGGTCAGCCGATGTCAGTCTCTGTAAGTCTTTGTCTGCCGATGTCGGTGTTTGATCTTTCCATTGATGTGTACAAATTTTCATGAATCTATACAGACTTTGTACGGCCTCCAATATAGCTCAACCTGTATGCTTGATCCTGATCTGAAGAACTATGGGCTAATACAAAGATCTATATCTAGATAATTCTTGAATCAAAACCAAAATAAAGAAATACCTGTAAACCCTTGTGATAGCTTCTGTATGAAGTTATCTCTCAAACATGTAAACACCTATGATAACTTTTGTATGAAGTTATCTCTCAATTTGGCAATAGATTGGTTGATCTCTCACAACCTCTGAATCACACATAATGAAGAGTTGACGTTCTTCAATGCAAATGGAATCCTATAACCCTTGGCTCAGTCTTCACAGAAGAATTTCTTAACAAGAATCAATATCAATAATCAATCATGAATACAAACTCTCTCCCATGAGAAACCCTTATAGCCTCTAAAGGTGTGCTTGCTAAAATTTGATTTCCTTAAATTAGACTTAGGGCTTCTTAAATTAAAACTAGGGTCTTAAAATTAGACCAGAATATTAATAATTAATAATTAATTGATATTTAATTAAAATTAGACCAAATAATTAATATTTGATTAAATAAATCAAATATTAATATCTCCCTTAATTCATATCCGAACAAGCCTGAACGAAAGCCAAGCCCAGCTCCATCAAGACCCTCTATCCATCCCATCAGCCTACGAGGGTCGCATAATAGGCTAATCATCCACTTGGAAAGATGTCAACTAGAAGGGGACATGACAAATTATGTAATTGGTTTTAGGTCTAGTAGGCCAAAATAGGTTTAACTATGTTTGTATCACTTTTTTGACATAAAATATGGACTACGAGTCATAATGTGTTATGAAATCATTTACATGTTTTTTACATCCCTTAACATACCCTTTCTCTTATGTGACATTCAAGACACCTTATCATCCATACTGACAGGCCTGTAAGATGGCCTTATGTATTCTTGACTATGCTTAAGGGGAATCCTTCCTTGAAATTTTATTCAATGATATCTTGAATGGTTTATCTTTATAGGAATATTTTTGTCTTCTCACACATATGTAACTCTAACTCATCACTGAGTTAATGTTTATTCAACTTACAAACATAACCCTATATGTGCACTTGGGGATCTTGACTGAGTTTGTCTCCTCTTGGAATGACTCTGGTCATCATGAAATTTTATCCTATAATCCTCCATGATTATTCATGATCCATATACTCATAATTACTCCTAAATTACTTCTATGTGGTTTTCATGTTCCCTCTGCATTTTGAACTTGTGAAAAGACCAAGAAACCTCTTCACTATCTATAACCTTGAAGGATTCATACGCATAACTAATTGTAGGTGTCCATAAAGGTCTTAGGTATCTAGTTTGGGTCTTATAATACTATTAATAATTAAAATACTCTTTATATACCTTGGAAGTAACTCACATTCCCTATAAATCATCTTTATCACACCTTTATCGCACAAAAGGATGACATAATCTTTTGCATAGACCTACAACTAGCAAGGTCATATCATGGATAAAGAGCATGTGAGACCAATGAAGTATTTATAGTTTTTATAAGTTCATTTTTCATATAAAAAGACACACATAAATCAATTGAAGTCTTTAAGGTTTTTAAATATTTCTTATGACAATCTTTTGCTCATTCACTAGGTGTTAACACATTTAAAAGCTAACTGTTATATGGACAATCCTACAACCTAGAAGATCATGGAGATTTTTATCTATAATGGGATCACACATGAAATAAAATTGTGAATAAAAATATTTAAATACTTTACATACCCATATAAAACACATGTAATCACCAAATCATAAAACCATTTCAAGAATGCACTAAAACTATTATAAAGTTGACCCCTACACAAATGAAGAAGACAACTTTGAATGCTTAGATTCTTAACCATTGTTCATAAATCATGGTACATTAATATAAAAAATAATTCCAAAAATGGATAGGTCATGATAACCCCTTCCTCTTCCCAAAATATTAGCTCACCATCTTCTCTCTCCTGTACAAACTGAGCAAAAACTTGAAAGGCTTTTTTGAGCCTCCAAGGAGCTTGATGGAGAAAGGAAATGATTTTTTGATCTCATTGGATATAAAAATCACTCCAAGTTATGTATTTTTTATTTGGATGCATAAAGGAATCCATGTATGTTCCTGATCATGATCTTTCCTCGATACACTTGTATAGATCACCTACAAACCTCTCATTTTGGCTTAAAAGATGCCAATTTTGCCTTTAAAATAATGGATATGATATGAAAAGTACCTTTAAAGTTTTTAAATACCTATATAGGTTTAAAATTATATGTAACCATCTTCCATTTGATACACACTTATCATTTTATTTAAAATTTCTTCTTTTAGACATTACAAGTGACCAACAAACAAGTCAAAGTAAGAAACAACATTTGAAATAACTATGACCACATCATTTATTGTGTTTTTAGGGACCATGGGGACATAAAATGATATTTAAATATGTTATATGATCTAATTTGACTACATATACTTCTTGACACTCTTGATTAACTTGAAACATTGATAAAAGTGTGACTAGACAAGAAATGGTCAAAACTACATTTACCTTAATATTGTCAGAACAAATTTAAACCATGTTAATAAGGGCTAAATGACCACTTTGAAGAACATAAAAATCCAAGATGACCATAAAAAATGATAATTAACTCATGTGAAGCCAAGTTTCAACTTTAAGGGGTTGACATTTTGACCTAGAGGGTTAAAATTAGTCAACACACCTTTTATACGTCAAAATTACAACTATAATATCATGATTTGTAAATAAAAATAACTTTTCACTTGTACATGAAAAATTGATCAAATATAGAGCTCTTCTTCATCCAATCAATCCTGTAAGCTATCAAAAAACTTTTAAAATAGGAAAATTGATTAATTTAAAGATTTTTTCCCACTATGGTCACCAAATACAAGATGAATGTTAGAGAAAATGAGATTTGATTATATAATTTAATTAAAACTCCCAATCATACAATCTAACATTAAATATAGAGCCAATTAGGATTAAAATGGAAAGGCAAATGGAACATTCATACCTACATTTCATCCTAAAAGCTAAATGCCCCAAATCAAGATTCAAACTAAAGAGATGAAATGATTATGGATTATGGATAGGGATTAGATTGCTTAAAATATACTCATAATTTCAACATGATTTTGGATTGAAGACTTGATTCCAAAGATTATGTTGATATATTGGACATGGATTCTTTAGTTAGATTCTAGTTAGTTTGGATATGGAGGAGTGACTTATTTAAATAGGCAATGGAGGGAGGATTTTCCAATCAATTGTTAATTTATTGGAAGTTTATAGAGAAGACTCTAGAAAAAATGGGGAATTCTAATGAATTTAGTTATTTAGAGTTCTTTGGAAATGTATATTTCTAAAAAAGTTGGAGGATGAGGGAAGATTCTAGAGAGTAGAAGCATCTAGTTTCATGTTAGGACTAATTGAGGATTGTAAAGGGATTAGGTGAGGATTATGGACTAGGCTTGTAGGAAATCCTAGGAGTAGGTACGTATGTGGTGTACAAGAATTTTAAATTACCAAATATTAGACAAGTGGGATTAGTTAGTCGATAATAGGGATTTAGATGAATTAATGAAAACGTGGGAATGGGTAAGGTTAGTATGATGAAGAATAATAAAGGGGGATGGGATTTAATTATTTAATTAGGACTATGGTTACAATATAAATAGTGATATTAGTAAAATGGTTTGGGAGAAAATTTAGGTGCATACAATAATAGTATGAGTGCCTCTTCATAGTATTGGCTATGTAGAAATCACTCATTGATAGAGGGGTCTTTGGGATGAGCTTGAAATCATGTTCCCACTAACCCAGTTTTCTAAAAGGTCACTATGAAGATGAGGAACTAGGGGTTTGTGATTTCATGACGAGTGATATTTTATGACATATATCTAAATGTACTAGAGTGAAGGTGAAGATAAATCCAAAATAATCTAATTGGTCACATAATTTTCTAGTAGGTATTAGATATATGACACTTGCATCAAGTTCAGATAGTAGTGTTGATGTAGCCATCCAAGTCTAAAACTAGTGTTTGAGGCTCCAGAGGCACACAATACATAATCTTAAGACTATTATAGTATGTTCTTCTAGTCTAATTTGTACATATTTTAGATCCAAAACTATATTAGCATCAAATCCAACTAAGTACATTATTTCTTTGTCATTTCTATATCTAATATAGTTGTACTTACTATTTTTTAGCCTATCTTAGTTTATTGAATTCAACATATGTTATATCCGAGTTTAACATATAATTGGCATACTATATATATAGTTTATCCCCCATATACATTATGTTATCTATGTACCATTTAAACCTAGATAATCCCAATCTAGATATTTTTAGGATTAACATTTGGTGAACTCTATTCATATGAATGCAAATATTTCTAATTCCTAGGGTATTCAATTAGCTAGGTTTTTATATTTCTCTAATTTTTCATTTATTTCTTATATTATTTTTCATGAAACCTAAGTGTAGCCTTAGATTTGAAGGTGTACCTATTGAACACATTGAACTTCCCCTCCTACCACCTAATATGTGTCAAACCAAAGAGGGATCTAATCTTATGGATCATGATGATACCATTATTGAGAATGAAAAACATACTAATGATGTTATCATATAATAAGATCTTGATAATGAAAATCATTATTTTGATGCACATGAACAAGTAAATCATTAGAAAGTACAAGTAATTACACTGTTTTGTGAGGGATAAAAAGACAAGTTTAGACACTTACATCATGTTTAGACACTTGCATTAACACAAGTGTCTAGAATGTATGTAGGTGTTTAGAGATTTAAAAAAATAATAATAAATAGGGATACATGGATAATGGTAGATAAAAAGGTGTAACCATAACATACAAGCCCAAGGGATAGGTATTGTTATCACTCATAGGTGCACCCTATTAAGAATGTGTGCCTATTTTAACTTCTATTTATACAATGTAAAATATCCATGTTTTGGGACCTTCTATTGGAGATAATATCTAGATGAATGGATATTTACCTTTGTTAAACTCATGTACTTCTATCTAAACTAGCTAATTTGATGTTTTCTTGACTACGAAAAGTGTAGAAGGAGCAATGCTAAAGCTAAAAATGGAATTAAAAACTAAAAATTAGGGTGATGCACCAATATTAAAGTCATTTATTCATATAATTTACATAATTTAGAATATAAATAACTTTCAAACATTCACTTCATCTTCATACAATGACTCTTACATAATTATTTTACATAAAAGTCTTGACAGACACCTACACTAGCTTGGGAGGAATGAGCAATAGTTGAATTCACTTCTAGATTAGGCGTAAATCAGACTTAAACACTTTATATGACCTTAAATAATGTTAATTTTCTTCAAAAATGTTATATATTCATACATAAACATATTAAAAACAATCATTCACTAAGTTCTATCAATGAATGAAGAACACACTTCATGAATAGCTTGAAGATGGAGGAAAAATTTAGCTCTTTATTACTTCAAAGGTGTGGAAGTATAAATGGTAGATTTTTAGTAACCCAAATACATAATATGATAATAATCATTCAAAAATTAATGTACATATAGAAAATAATTATGGGGATAAAGAAGACAAGAAGCTCCCAAACTAGGAAAGAGTTCCACATGCGAGTCAAATTAACTCTAATGTAACTCCAACTTTAACTAAAATTTGAAATCCATTTTTAATTAAACCAAAATACAACATAATATATTGGATTTTAAACCATATTTATTATAAAATGGATTGACATGGAAGAGAGGGAGAGTTGACAAGTCATAGGGTTATTCATGCATCTTTAATCTTGAGTTAACTTGTTGTGATCTTGCATGCAACTTTTGATCTTATTTAGTGAACTCTTTCTGGTATTTATTTAGCTTATCTTTGTATTTAATGCATATTAAATTTAAAATTTATTTACCTTAAATTTAATTTTTTATTTTATTTAAATTGTCTTAAATTCACACTTGGAGTTCAACTTGAGTTATCTTGCATGTAACTTGCATGCATGTTTTGCATTGTCTCTTCTAAAATTAGCCTAGATGGGGGTGTAATATAAATGGGATGTATATGGATGTTTATGAGGGATTTATTATATAAAAATAGGGATATAAATTTTATCAATACCTTAACTCCACTTATCCATCATTGTATATTTTGTAACTCCACTTTTGTAGGGCTAATTATAGGGTCTTTGAAGTTGGCTTGTAGTTGCTAAAATTAGCCCAAAATATGTATTTTTAATTATTAATTTAATATTATTGATAAATATGCACTTGATGATGACCAAATCAACTTTCGAAATTGGTTCTTCTTCTATATACCTATCTTGTACAACTTTGACAAGCTTCTTGAATGCACTGTGAGAGCTAACAACTTGATGCATATTCATAATTAAAATATAGGAGGAGAAAAAATATTATTATAACATAATAAACATGGTGGAATATACCTTAACACAAATATGTCCAAACTCTATGTACAACTCTAAAAAACATTATTTTACGCTCTCATATACTTTCTTATTCTCAAGAAACCCTAATTTAGATTAGGGGGTATAAAATGAGTTAAAAGCCTAAAAAATAATCATAATATTATTTTTATATATTTATAAATTGTTTATACTTGTAAATTTTTTTTAAAATAGTCAAAACCCTTCACTAAAGTCCCTAAGAAAAATTCTCAAAAAAGTGTCTGCTTGTTGCTTTAGGGATGAATTGGAGATATTTTTCAGTGAGTTGAACCTATTTTAAATTGGTTTTAATTTAATTATAATTTATTTATACATTTAAATTATTTATTCACACTATAAAATCAATTTTTTCTATTAGAGGGACTTGAAACACCCATTTTTAACTCCATTTATGAGCAAAAAGGTGAAGAAACCTTCATTCCCTTCATGATCAGACCTGTATATTGAAATTTAATATATATTAAGGTAAATTAAATAATTTAAAACAATTAAAAACATTAAATTACATTTAAACAGACCCCCATGTAAAATTTCAAGAGTTTTCATTATAAAAAATCAAAAAATGCACTTTTTGGTGTTGACTAGCTTGCCCAATTTCATTTTTGAACGCATATAGGTATGTGTTTTTCCATTTTATTGATTTTTATGAACTATAAATACCAAATTATTTTTTAATTAGGAAATAAAATAACAAATATTATCATTCCAATAATTTTATGTATTCAAATAATCACTTAAACCACTCAAAACTTGATTTTTCTAACTGTCTCTCTTGCTTGCTCAAAAACTTGATGCTCAATCCTTTGAATTTATCCATAATTTTCCATTAAATTTTTATTTATTAATATTTATAAATTTCTTATATTTACCATACTATCTCACAAAACCTTTATTTTTTAATAAATAACTCAAAAATGCAAACATAATATTTAAAACTGAGCAAATGAGGGTTTAAGAAGGGTTTTAGAGCACACATTCTTCTTAAATATTTTTCATAAATTAAAGAAAATATAACATTAAAAACATGTATATAATATGAGAAAAAAAATTCTTATAATTATATTTTATCCAAATCTTCTTCACTTTCATGTACCAAGTATTTAAAAATTGCCTCCACTAGCTTGCAAATAACTAGTTAGATGTATAAAATAAGCTTTTGGAAAAATTTAGACTTGTGAGTTATTAATAAGAATTATTTTCGCCTGATAAATGTTTTATTTTGTTTTTAATACCTTTTTTAACCTTTAATAAATTAATTTATTCTTCTTGAAAACCTACACATAAGCAATTCTAACCAATGGTGGTAAAATTATCAACATTCTTGATGACGTTGTAGGGATGTTTCTCTTTTGAAAACTCAATAATAGTATATATATCCATTGGGATATGGATTCATGAAAATATCAAAAAATATAATAATAAAAATATTTTCCTTAATAAATGACAACTCTTGTGCATAAGCACTTATTGAATTGAAAAATAGAACAACTACCAACTGAAAGATGTGTAAGATGGTACTTAGAGGAATGTGAAAAACAAAAATAATAAGAACACATAAAACAATAAATATCCATATGGATAAAAACAAAAACATCTTAGTTACTTTATATGTAGTTGATTAAGATGATTAATAAGTTATTATGTGAGTGCCATTCTAGTTGGATCATCTCTTTTCTTACTTGTTAACCTCTTTGGCTTCTCTCCAAGTGAATCAAATGAAGTAAGAATATCTCCAATATAAAAATAATAATCATGTGATTCAATAATTTCTTCATATTGATATTTCATATTAATAAATCTTTCCAATGTAAGCATATTTTGATTTACCCTCACAATCACTTTATCAATGTCTTTATAAGGAGATATAGGCCTACAAAAAATTTCAAAGTCTTGAGTTAAATATAATTAATGCGACAATAATTCATAAAAAAAATTTGGTACTAACTTATATATTATTAAGGTTTTCTATGAGTCACTACATCTTCTTTTGTATCTTTTTTTAGCTCATGTCTAAGACTATTACCTAGTGAAACCACTACTATAATATTATTAGCTGTTGCCATTTATTTTAGAACATCTTCGTGATAAGATTATTAAGGCTCACTTAATAATTAAATTTAATTTTTTAATTGTTCCTCAATATTTGAAACATGATATTCTTATATGTCAAATCAAAGCTCATTTGACCAACACAATTCTTGATCATCCTCTCTTGACAAATTTTCTTTTACACCTAGATGTTCTTGTGTTACCTTCCATACAATAGGCCATCCTTCAAAAAAGGATATGGTGGGAGGGAAATATATTCCATTTGGTGGCATATGAATATAATTAATTATTAGATGATATTGAACTTGAGGATTTTGGTGAAGCTTGTTTACTTCAACATGCTAATTGTTTTGAGCTAAAGGGGTAGTAATATGATCATTAGTACTTTTAGAAACCATATTAGGAACATTATAATCATGATTTACCTCTTGGGTCTCATATATATCCCTTCTGTTACATATTTTAATAGATGTAACAAAATTATTTCATTTTTTAGACTCATCAATTTGATTTACTACCATATGATCATCAACTTAAAAATTCACTAAGATTTCATCTTGTTTTACTTGTTTGTGATTTGATTCTTCTTGTATCATTTAAATAATTTCTATATTATATGCTACTAAAGCTTAATTATATACATCATTTATGTTACAATTTTGCCAAATTGAATCTTATATGAATTTTTTTTTACTAAAACAAGGGACATGGTTGAGGAAGGAACATAAGGATTAATTGCAACATATGGCTTGGATAGTATAATTACTCCTTGAGCTTGATATGGAGGCCTATTATCTTGATATTGTTACCTCTTCAACTTAACTAAATTATTACCAAAATAGTTTATCATACCTTTTAGTTAGCCAAGATCACTAGATTGACTACGAGAGGCTTGAACTTGACCTTTAAGGGCTAGAATTTGGGTTATTGATAGATCTTGAGGAGGTATAATAGGATGTAATTCTAAAAAATGGAATTAGAGGCCTAAATGCAAGTTTACTAGCTTGAATTAGACTATTTTCATCATTAATGACAACCTCATAGGCATATGGAAATGTCCTACCCCCATGGAATAAATCATAACTGAAATATCAAAATTTAAGAATCTCAAAAAGTATAGGAAAACATGTTCAAGAGATGGCCTTATCATGGGAGGGATTTTGTTCTATGTTTTCTAAAATCTAAAATTAAAATCAGTCATAAATTCCTGTGGTTATCTCTTAATGGTAGTGATCTTCTTCACAAGAGATACATGGTTTGATTTATCTTCAAATTGCCTACAAAATGGTTCACCTAAGTCATCCCAATAGGTTATAAAATTTAAGGGAAGGTTCTTATACCATTACATTGACTTTCTCTTATAGGATGTAACAAGTAAATAAATGGTAATATTATCTTAGGTAACATGGTGTAATGAACACAATTTTTACACATTTTTGATATGATCTATGGTTGTAGTTTTATCTTCACCTATGAAATATGGTAGACTTTTGAGGGTTGAGGATGGAATATCATCATATTAGGCTAAATTAAGAGGGCTTCCATTATTAAAAGTAACAAATACCAGATTCTTTTAGATAAACATGTTAATTTTTAGTGAATTTAGGCATGAAAATAATACATCTTGCTTCTACAAATATCATTTTTTAGATTTAATATGTATCTCACTGGGTGTGTCAGAAACTATTATCACTGAGAAGGGAGCCATACCAAGAATGTGTGCTTGTTCTCACTTATTTTGATACAATAAAAACTATCTAAGTTCTCGGAGCTTGTATTGGAGATAATATCTAGATGAATGGCTGGTTCCCTTTGGTACACTCACCTAATTCTATATAAACTATCTAATTATGTGCTTTCTTGACTAGAAAAAGGGTTGAAGGGAAATGCTAAAGCTAAAAATGGAATTAAAAAATGAAAATTGGGGTGGTGCACCAATATTAATGTTAATTATTCCTATAATTGAAACACTTTGGAATATAAATAAATTTAAAACATTCAATTCATATTCATAAAATAACTCTTGCATAAGTATTTCACATAGAGGTCTTGACATACACCTACACTAGCTTAGGAGGAATGAATAATGGTTGAATTCGCTTCTAGATTAAGAAAAAATAAGAATTAGACACTTTATATGACCTTAAATAATTTTAATTTTTTTCATAAATATGATATATTCATACATAAACATAGGAAAAATAATCATTCACAAATTTCTATCAATGAATTAAGAACACACTTCATGAACAACTTGAAGATGGAGGAAAAATTTAGCTCTTTATTACTTCAAAGGTGAGGTAGTAAATTTTTTTCTAAAGTTTCAATAATAAAAAGGCATAATATAATCATAATAATTCAAAAATTAATGTACATATATAAAATAATCAAAGAGAGAATAAAATAAGCTCCAAAAAAAGAAAAAGTTCCACATGCTAGTCAAGTTAACTCCATTGTAACTCCAACTTCAACTCAAAATTGAATTCCAATTTCAATTCAAAAAAATTCCAATGTAACATATTGGATTTTAAACCTTATTTATTGTAAAATGGTGTGTTATGGGAGAGAGAGAAATTTGACAAGTCAAAGGGATATTCATACATCTTGAATCTTGAGTTAACTTGTGATATTACATGCAACTTTTGATATTCTTTAGTTAACTCTTTTTAGTCTCTACTTAACTCGTATTGGTATTTCATGCATCTTAAATTTATAATTTAGTTATGTTTACTTTCATCTTGAGTTGACTGAACTTATCTTGACTTCACACCTAGAGTTTAACTTGACTTATCTTGCATGCATGTTTAGCCTTGTGTCTCTTCTAAAAATAACCCAAAGGGGGGTGTAGTAAAAGTGGGATGCATGTGGATGTTTTAGAGGGATATTTTGCCTAAAAATATTTCTATAGATTTTATAGAAACCTTAAATTCACTTATCCACCATTGCATATTTTGTAACTTCACTTTTGTAGGGATAATTGAAGGCCATTTGAAGATATCTTGTAGTTTCTAAAATTATCCCAAAATAGGGAACCCAAGTTAAAAATATGGGATAATTTGAAATTTTAATAATGCATTGAATATTATTTATAATTATGAACTTGATGATGACAAAAATAGCTTTCCAAACTAGTTCTTCTTCCATATGCCTATCTTGTGCAACTTTGACAAGCTTCTTGTATGTACTATGAGAGATATAAGCTTGATTTATATTAATAATTAAAATATAAAATGATAAAAATATGATTATAACATAATAAAAATGGTGTAACACACCTTAAAATAAAATTTCAGCACCAAACTCCATGTACAACTCCAAAAACACCATTTTATGCTCTCATATGCTCACTTGTTCTCAAGAAACGTTGATTTAGATTAGGGGGTCTAAAATAGGTTAAAAGCATAAAAAACCAATACTATATTATTTTTTTATATTTATAAATTGGGTATACCTATAAAATTTTGAAAATCTCCAAAAACCTTCACCAAACTTCTTAAGAAAAATTCACAAAAAGTGATTACTTACTGCCTTAGGGATGAACTTGAGATGTTTTTCAATGAGATGAGCATATTTTAAATTATTTTTTATTTAATTATAATTTAATAATATATTTAAATTAATTATTCACACTTTAAAATAAAAAATTTCCATTGGAGGGACCTGAAACACCCATTTCGAATTCCATTTGTGAGTAAAAAAGTGAAGAAACCTTCATTCCCTTCATGATCAGACTTATATATTGATATTTTATATCTCATAAAGTAAATTAATAATTTAAACCAATTTTAAAAATTAAATTACATAAAAATATACCCCCATGTAAAATTTTAGGAGTTTTCATTTGAAAAAATTCTCAAAATATGCACTTTTTGGTGTTGACTAGCTTGCCCAATTTCAATTCTGAACACTTGTAGATCTATGTTTTGCCATTTTATTGAGTTTTATGAGGTATAAAAAATTAATTATTTTTTAATTATTAAATTTAATAACCCATATTATCATTTAAATAATTTTATGCGTTTAAACAATCACTTAAATTACTCAAAACTTGGCTTTTTGACTGTCTCTCTTGCTTGCTTAAAACACTTATGCTTGATCCTTTGACTTTATCCATAATTTTACATTAAATTTTTATCTATTAATGTTTATAAAGGACTTATATTCACCATAATATCTCAAAAAACCTTTATTTTTTAACAAATAACTCAAAAATAGAAAAATGTTGCTTAAAATCAAGCAAATGAGGGTTTAAGAAGGGTTTTAAAGCACCTATTCTTCTTAATGATTTTTCATAAATTTAAGCCACTATAACATGAAATAAATTAGTTTAATATTAAGGTAATTTGGTCCCAAAAATTCATATAATACCTCTTAATCTAAATCCTCATCACCTTCATGTATCGAGCATCTAAAAATTCCCTTCACTAGTTTGCAAATAGTTAATTAGAGGAATAAAGAAACCTCTATCAAAATTTGAACTTGTTAGTTATTATTTATAATTAATTTGGCCTGATTAATGTTTTATTATGTTTTTAATACATTTTTTTACCTTTAATATATGAATGGATTCTTATTGAAAACTTGTACATAAACAACTTTGACAAATGGTGGCAAAATTGTCAACATGTACAATCAAGTAAAATAGAATGGAGCCAAAGAGGTCCATACAATACCATGCCACTAAACACATAATTATTGGTCAAGAGGTATTCACATATAAAATCTATATAAATTCACTATGAATTATTCTTGTACCAAATATGGGTATCTATAGTATAGAGGAAAATTGTCTTAAGTACTCAAATATGAATATTTAAGGATTTGATAATAGATTTCAAAAATTAATAGGAAAAACTACACTACATGTAATCATGGGCCCTTTAAAAATATCAATAGTTTATTATTGCATGCCTAATGACTTGAATTATAATATTCTATTAGGAATACCATGTTTTCATGAGATAAATTTAGTATATTCTAATTTACATACATGCTTAAAATTTAGTCATCAAGGATAATATATACAGCCTTTGGATCAATAAACATTCAAGTAATATACACTAAATGAACTTGATGATCACTATGTTCCACATATGCAACCCTATTCTCAAGAATCCAATTAAAATGAGGCATCTACATTTGCTTTATATATAATGTTATCACCATTAACAAATTTCAACCAATAAGGTCTATAGATTAAATATTTAAAAAAATGGGATGTGCAGGACTAGGATTAGGAAAACATGCACAAATAATTGTTCATAAATTCATAACGTCTACTCAAAAAGGATGACAAGGTCATGGTCATATAAAAAATCAAATAGGTAATAATAAAGTAACACCACCATAATCTATTATTTATATGCACTTATTCAAAATAAATCTAGGACCTACATGTGAAGTTCATCATGTATCTACACCACAATTGGTATAACCTCATCTAATTGATTACACAACTTTTCCAAATATTTGGAAATTAGATAAAATTTCAAATAATCTCTCTTAGAATACCTTGGGGCATATGATAATCTTCCTTACTTCTATCATATGAATAGGTTTCCTCACACAACTTATGCTAAGGTATGTTTTAGAGAAATCAAAGATTCCAATGTCCATATCAAAGTAGTTGTCCAAATACCATCCATAATTAACCATATATGGAAGATAGATCAATTTTAATGAACAAAGAGATATTATAATTCCTTTATATAATAGATAAGTATCTAAGACTATTACTATTAACAACTATGCTATCATAAAATGAAATAAAATTATTTCAATAAGTTATACATGATTTCCCATAATTATTTATTTGGGATTAATCTGACATGCCTAGAATTGATCCCATAATTACATTACATAATATAACATTTCACTTTATCCAAATGCCAAGTTATCTCAACAAAAAATAAAAATATGCATCTAAAAGTAGCTTTGTTGGTTAAAGATTAGATTTATAAACTACTAGATGCAAGATTTATTCAATCCATAGATTATTCTAAGTGGGTTTATAATATAGGATGAGTTAAAAATATTAATAGATAGATCCAATGTTGTACAAATTATCTACACTTAAATAAAGAATTCCCCAAAAATAAATTCCCATCAGCAAAGTTTAACATGATTGTCAATGCTATATGTAGTTTTGAGATGTTATAATTCATGGATGGTTTCTTCGGATACAACCAAATTAAAATTAATTTGATAGATAAATAAAATACTTCATTTATTACATAGTGGGGAACATTTTTTTATGTAGTATTTCCATTTAGAATAAAAATGGTGAGGCTACTTACTGGTAAGTCATGGCCCAATTTTTCATGACCATATACACAAAAAAGTGGAATACTACATGGATGATATAATTTCCAAATCAAGACAATGAAAACATCATGTTATGGATTTACATCATTTTTATAAGGTTTATAAAAATATAATGTATGCTTGAATCCAAATAAATGTGTATTTAGTGTATCTTGAGGGAAATTATTGTGATAAATCATATCTCAATCGAGCATTAAAATAAATATCCAAAAGGTCTGAGATATTTTAGACATGCCTCCACTAAAAGGACTATAAAGAATTCTATCATTATAGGGAAAAAGAAAGGCAATAAGATGTTTTATGACTTAACTTGATGATAATATGAAAACCTTCAAATGATTATTAAATAAATTAAAAAAAAATCAAATTTTAAGGCCCTTTCTAGATAAGAAGCTCATGAAATGGGATTACCCCCTATGGGGTAGATAAAGCTAAATTTTGATGGATCTAAATGGAATCTTGGTAGGGTGGGGGGAGGCAGTGCCACCACTATGGGGTGAATAAAGATAAATTTTTATGGATCATCTAAATGGAATCTTGGTATGGTAGGGGGATGTGGTGGCCTCAGGGATGAGTTAGGGACAATAATTGTAGCCTATGTCAAACCAATGGGAATCTAATCTAACCATGTGATAGAAGCCAAATATACCTTATGGGGAATTAAAATAGAAGTCTAATTAAACATTCCTAAATTGGACATAGTAGGGTAATCACTCAACATCCTTAATTCCCTAGTGAGAAAGGCCCAGCCATTCCACATAATTAGCCAAATCATGGTTGATGCCAAATGTCTTATCCAGTCAATTGAGTGTAAAATATCACACATTTTTTGTGAAGGAAAAATAGTGGTAAACACCCTATAAAATATTCATGTATTCAACTTAAACCTCACCGCATAGACCAAACCCCACAACATCCCACCTTGTATCTGGCCCTTGTTAGCTAATGATGCAAAATTACAAGCTCTACAAGCTTGTAGTGGGGATACACATGAGACTATTAATCATGATTAAAAAAAGGATTAAAGTCATTTTATGTCATAATAATGACATTAATTTTGAACTCAATGGTGAAATATGTCACTTTAGAAAAGATCATTCTTATGGTTATGAAATAAAATAAAAAATTAGAATATTGAATTGCTACTTGACCCATTAAAACCCTCATAACAGTTGTAGAAACAAAAACATCATGGGAAGAGATAGGGACTGTTGTGAATCAATATCCTATGCTAAATTATAAGTTAACAATAAATTTTGGAGGAATTTTTATAAGGGTGGACTCATGGAGTTCTTGCTCAAAATATAAGGTCATGATGATATTGTAGATAAGGATTTCACGATGGGCTAGAAACATTGGCATGTGACCTTTAGGGGTGTTACTATGGAAGTCTATAAGGAAATAATTAGGTATGTTACCAACATGTCATATGAGGGAATGAAGGCCTTCAGATATAAATGGAAACAAATAGGAGTTTATGCAAGCATTATTTTAGCTAGACATCGTCTACCATATAGACAAGAAGGGCTTCCCAAGGGTTGACCTTCCATGGAGATGGCTGGACATCTTCTTGTAGGTAATGTGTTACTTAATTTTGGAAGGAAAATTCACCCATATTTTTTCACACCACTTTTTTATATTTAAACACTTCAAAGGCCATAATATTAGTCTACCATAATATCTCCTCATGTCTCTCAAAGCCATAGTCCTATCTTTCCAAAAAAAACCCTAAGCTGATATAATCCACCAAGGATTAATTCACCTTCTTACCAAATAAGCAACCCCCATGAAAAGTCAATGAATATATATAATGGAAATTAGTAGAGATAAAATATCTAACAAGGATATTATTTTATAGGGTAAAAAAAGAGATGCCTCTCCTTCCACCTACTTGACTCACCCATGAGAGGGAGGGAAGAATGAAAAAAGAATATTGTGACCCTTATCCCCCACATAAGAGTTATGAAAATAAAGTCAAAAAGAACCTTTAGTTCCAATAGAGCATGAAAAAACCCAAATTTTAAATCCATGAGTTAAAGGTGATAGAAGTTTGGAGGAGGGATGAGGATTCAACCAATCTTTCAAAGGGCCATAGGCAAAAGTAGATAGAAAGCCATGAAATTTTGTAGAAACTAGGTAGGTAGCCAGTATCATACATGGAACAATGGAACAATTTTAAATAATAAATTTATGATTCAAGATAAGGGACATGGGAAATACAAATGAAAAATGTGGTAATATAGAGGGAACCCCGAAAGTTAAATAAATCCACACCATCAACACAAGGAGTTAAAACACAAAGAAAGGAAAATTATTAGTGGAGAAGGCTAGAGGCTCAATAAAATAAAGCAAAGACATGGTATAAGGATAGGGAAATAAAAATATATGGATGATAAGTAACTATGCAAATAAAATGACAAGTGATAGCATGAAGGAGATTAATTCCAAGTAAATCTAATCGGTTCTTGTGTTTGTTTTGTTTGGCCTAGGTCTTTTTTACTAAAATTGTGACAACTTTTTGTATCTAACAGGCTGGGTTGGCCTTGTTTCATTTTGTTTTACATGTAATTTTATTACTTAATGGTGGTTTTTATGTCCCTATAAAAATTGAGTTAAACATATCAAACAAAAAATAAATTTATGTAATTCACTTATTTTCTTTCCCCCAACACTAGACAAGCATTTACTATTATACATCTCGATCGTGTATCATGCCTTAAGGGACTTATTATCACAATATGATGATAAAAATAAAGGACATGCCATTTATTAAATAAATCATACACCTTTATTATGAGATAAATTACAATACTATGGAAAATTTATGCCTAGCCCTTATTTTTGCTACATAAAATTTACAACTCTACATGCTCAATAATAAAACAAAGGTTATCACAAAGGTGGACCTATTAAAACTCCTCATGTCAAAGTAACATTTATCAAGAAACATATTTATGGGTTATTTTTCTTATGTAATTTGATCAAATATTAATATCTCATAAATCTATAAAATGATATGTTATTACAAAACAACTAGGTGCAATTACATTAATAGACACACTACCAATCAACAATAATTTTCATGATGAATTCACTTCATATCATATCGATGATGATATTTTGACCATGTAATTTTATGGATCCAAATGTTTTATAGGTGTCATCACTATCATTTAATTCATAAATCCTTAGGGCTAACCTAAGCCATTTATATATCATTTAGTTTTTTCATAGGTGTTACTTAGAATGTTCCCCCTTAAGGTTTGATTAAAGGTAACTTTGATGGTGTTACCAAAGGGAACCCAGGGAATGCTGGTTGTGGTGGTGTCTTGAGAAACCATATGGGTATGGTTATTGATGCTATCACAACCCCCATTGGTATATCTAATTGCCACATTGCCGAAGCTACTGCTGCCCTCCAGACCCTTAAATTAGCTGTGGATTCGGGTTATCTTAAATTGTGGCTTGAAGGGGAATCTTTGAATGTTATCAATATTATCAATAATAAGAATATTGTATCTTGGACCATAGAGGATAAGGTAAAGGAGATGAAAATACTTTTGAAAAAATTTGAAGATATTAAAATCACCCACACCTTTCGAGAAGCCAATGGTGTTGCTGATTGGCTTGCTAATTGTGCTCTCCGGGAAGGTCAAATAGTGAGGTGGTATGAAACTTTAGAAAGGAATGTGGATTTAAGGGTGCTCATTCTTCATGATACCACCCATGCAAAAGAAGGTAAGATTGGAGTATAATAAAATTATAATGAGTAGAAGGAGTGGCAGCACAGGGAAAGGAATTCAATTATTAAAGAGCAAGGCCCTCAAGAGGGATAAGCAGATCATGAAAAAGCACATTCAAATTTGAATTCCCAATCAATATGACAATAGGAGGTTTCAGGGCAAAGTCCATAGCAAAAGGGATTTGAAGAAAATGAGTATGGCTCGTGAAAGGAAGGGAGAACCCCGTAAACAGGAACCCAAGAGCTGTGAAGTATAGAGAGAGAAGCATGAAGTCTGGAGAATCTTACAGAAAGGAAAAGTTACGAGCTACATGGAAAGACTCCATGGCTCAAAACCGCATATCATGATGGCCTTTTTCAAAAATTGGTCTGATGAAAGGGTCACCTTGCATGGTATATCAGTAAACTTAACAGAGGACTTTATTGCTGAGGTTACAGGGTTGCCAATGGATGGACTCAAATTTTCCAAGCAAACAAGCATTTCAAATGAGGCATTTTCTAAGTTCCCCAAAATGGACGAGGAAGAGCAGAAGTTGGTCAAAAATGGGGATTTCTATGAGCTGGACCAGATTAAAGGGATATGGAGG
Source organism: Torreya grandis (assembly GCA_037957365.1). Taxonomy (NCBI): domain Eukaryota; kingdom Viridiplantae; phylum Streptophyta; class Pinopsida; order Cupressales; family Taxaceae; genus Torreya; species Torreya grandis. The sequence goes on from JARHVA010000132.1 coordinate 2,603,071, forward strand.
GATGTCTTAAGCTGTATAAGGGAGTACTTCATCCTAGACGGAAGAAGCAAATGAGTGCACAAGTTCCATTTTGTTTTCCTCAACCATTTTAGGCATAGGGTTAGTCTGTCTTTTCCTTTTTATCTTCGCTATTCCCTGGTCCAAAGCTTATATGCACATAGGAAAAAGGAAATGCACCCTATCCTCCATGAAGGCCTTATTCTACTTATTGAAGGCTACTGTAAGAATAGGGCACTGGTTAAGTACCCCAAACAGGGGGAAAATAAGGTGTCAGGAGATAAAAAGAATGAAAGAGTTATTAGGAGAGGCAAATTCAAGTCCCCCAGTCCTAAACAACAGAATGTAGAAGAAGAAAGGGGATGGGAGAAAATTGAAGAACCCGAGAAGGAAAAACTGGAGGAAGAAGAAGGAACTGAAAGCTGGGATACTAACTCAAGTGATGATGAAGAATGTTCTGAGGAAATTGAAAAAGATAAAGTGAATAATGAGGAGGATTCTGCTAATAGAATTGTAGATACGGAGGAAAACCAGAATGTGTCGGAGGAAGAATTTGACCAGGAAGATCCTGTTGAGGACCCAACTTCTAAGAATGAAAAGGAAAAATTTGATCAGGATGATATTCAAAATAAGAATATGGAAATACAATCTGGAATCAAGGAGCGGGAACAAAAGCGTCGAGAAGATATCTTTGAAGAAGCCAGGAATAGTCTTAATAAAAAGCCTGAGGACTAGAGAGGGAAGAATCAGAATGATGAAACATACATTCCTATGACTTGGGTTAACTATAAGGCAGAGGCATCTTCCCAAATCGATTCCTGGATGTGCAGGGAGATCATGGATCTCAAGAGAAAAGCGTAAAATTTGGAAGATTCCCTAAAAATTGCTTGGAACAAAATAAACAACATGGAAAATCAGTTAAGCGAGATCCCAGTCAAGCTCATAGCTTATGAAAACAACCTCCAGGAACTTATAAAGGACAATAGAAAGAAAATGGAGGAAGTAACATCCAACATTTGTGCTGCTGCTATCAATATAGGTAAACGAGCCAATGAGGAGACCAAAGCACTTGAGGGTCCCAGCAAAAGGACGAGGCAAAGCTTTAGAAAGAAAGATACACAAAAAGGAGCTCTGCTAGAGGCTACCACCGAGGAAACTATTTTGAAAGGAAAAGAAGCCATGAACTTGATATTGGAACTGGATGAATAATCTGGTCCTTCTTGTTGGTTTTGAAATTGGTATTATTCTTTGTTTTCTTTTTGTTAGCTTTTGACTGTTGTGTTACCAAATCTATGTTTTCTGGGTTTTGACCGGATGTTTATCTGGTGGTTCTAGGACCATTTAAAACCTATTTTTGCTACTTACTTGTAGTGTTTTTTAGGCTTTGCCTATGGTCTTTGATGTTCTCTCTTTCGCTCTTTGTAATAGGGTTTCGGGGCCCCTTTAAAACCTGCTTTTACCCTCAATCTAAAACATAACAAAATACAAGGCATTGATACTTGGATTATGTAAAACATGAAAATTATAGATAATATCACTAGGGATATATGGGGATTCTAAATTAGCTATTAATTAAGTTTTATATAATTCTAAACACAAAAATAAAATTTAATCTCATAAAAAGGAATGGTACAATGATTACATACACACTTTGATCTTTTTTTAATAGAGAGGCTACTTTGAAATGACAATTGACATGTTGATACCATGGATAGTGAAACTTATATGATTATGATTTAAATAAATGATGATCATGAAAATTTTACTATCTAATAGCTATAATGTTCATCATTATCTATTGTATAAGTAGAGGCTCTAACAGTCCTTGTAGTCACAATGTAATAAGTTTAGATTGATATGATGATATATAATTTTTATACCAAGTTTCTATCCTAGAAAAATTCTACATGTAATGATAAATTAAAATTACAACATTGATGAAATATTTGGTATATTGACAAATATTTTATCTCACAATAGTGAAGGAGATGAAACGTCTCTCCACTATTCGAAGGGAAGGTTCCCCTTATTTAAAATAGGAAAAATAAAAATAAACCTATTTACAATATTTACACATTGAATTGGATTTTAATTTTTATTTAATTTAAATATTTAAAAGGAAAAATAAAAATAAGGAATATTAAGGTTCATGCATGAATGAGGAAACATAGATTTCATCCCTTGCATGACAAGAAATAATTTTAAATGTAATATTCTAGTTTGATGATAAAACATTTATTGATTGAGAGTTGAGGGATATTATTAACACAATAAAAATACACACCAAAAAATAAAATAATAAACACAAAGTTATAGATTTTTCCTTATATTCATCTTTGGAATAATGAACACAAAGTCTATTTCTCCTTTCCTTCCAAGGAAAAGTATAATGGACATCAAACCAACCTTGTACAATAGCCATATCTCATATTTTTAAAGGTAAGAGGGAATGTGTTGATATTTTGTATTCCATATTTTATCCTATTCACATTAAAATTATATATTATTTTTTATAAATTATAATTCATATTTTTATAAAAGATGAAAGTAAAATAAGGAAAAAAGGTATTCTAGGAGAATTCCCAATAAATGGGCCTGCAGTTGGAGGAGGTACATATTTGGATTTATTATAAAGGGATGTTTTATATATTTTGAATTTATCAACTACCTTAACAATTGAATACCCCTTGGTAATTTCCATATTATTTTTATGGATGAGCAAGTTTTCAGATATCAACATCAATGTACGAGGATTATCTTAAATATATTTCCATCATGCATTCATTTCCTCTAGTGAAGAATGAATTTCATTGAGTATGTTCATAGAAGATAAATTCAAGGTAACTTATTTGAACAACTCCTCCTTAACCAACTTCTTAAATTTATCTTTTATAACATCTAATAAATGCAGTCTTGAACCATCATCTTTTAGTAAATCATAATGAAGGTTTTCCATATTGTAACATACTTCATGTTGGGTATTAGTATTTACATTAGGTAAAATACTAGTTACATTGGTTTATTATTTACCTAGGGTAAATAATTCTCACTATTTTAAGTTACCATATGGGTAAATATGATAATATAGTTAGTAACATTATTGTTATAAAATAATAATGTATATTTGTTAGTATAATATATTACAAACAAAAGTTGTAATATATTATTGTTATTATGGGTTAAACAACCACATGATTCTAGGATATAATCATGGGATATTGACTCCCTAATTATAGGATATCTCTTGCCTATATATTTGGATGTATACCTATGGGTCAATGAAATAGGAAATTAAGACTATGTAATATTCAAAGTGTGATAAATAATATATTATGTGAATGAAAGTATTGTGAGTTTAGCTATATTATGGATTACATGAGTTAAAAATTGTAAAATACCTAATAGTGGTATTAGAGCAGGATATTATCAAAATAACATTTTGTCTTGTTGCTATGATGGAATAATGATTTTGTCACAAGGGTGACTCTATTAATTTTTATCCTAATGTATGAGATTCATTTGAAGATAATCAAAATCATTATTTATAGGTAGTGTGTATGATTTAGAGTGCTTGGTGTTATTTTTGTGTGAGATAAATTTTTTTCTAGCGTAGTATTGTTCACTATTTATTCATGTTACACAATCCTTGGTAGCCTAATCACGTGGTAATCCACATATAGCCTACAATACACATATAAATATTGGTAGTTTAAATATGTGATTCATTTTATAGAGGCATCCAAGGTACTATAATAATATCACTAAATATATTGATCTATTATTCCCATGTTTTTGATAAAGAATGATGTTTCTATCTATGTCTGTGAAGAAGTTTGTATTGTGAATGATTTCATACCATCATTATTTATGTCAATCATCTTACTAGTTTCAATATAGTAACAAATTACAAACTAGATCATAATCATCCACAAATTCATCACCTTATTTGGGCTTACTGAAATAGATGTGTTAGTCCCCAAGACACAAAACACACACATTTTCTAAGTCAATTCAAGCATAGATCTATTATGTGTCTCATGCATATCTATGCATGATCCAAAAACCCATGTTATATCTTAGCTATTCACATTCTTTGATAGACATGACCATGAATTTTTTTGATTTTTTTAGCTTATTCTTGTCCTCCTTAGATCTTGTGATAAGAATTCTAATTTGTGTAATTTTCAATAGGTTTATCCATGTCTTATTATCACCTTGAACCCCACTATTTACTTTTTAATGTCCAAGATTTAGCTCACTTTTTAGTATTTCATTTTTTTTCTTTATAATGTTGAGGCTTTTTGTATATAATTTTATAGTGGTGTTAAGTTGAAAAATTTATATTAAGTTTTTTAGGTTTGTATATATAGTATCTGAGTTTATAAAAGTGATATATTTTTTGGTTTAGATTTAGAGTTTTTGAAATTTAGAATTTAGATGTTTTTTTATTATTTAAATGTTGAATTCAAAAGTTATTTTTGAGGTTATGGTTATTTTCTTAGTGGTTGTCACAATCCAGTCAAGAGTAAAAATAATAAAGTTTATGTTTTTTTTTTCATGAGTTAAAAGTCTAATTGAGTATTTGAGTCTTAGAAAAAGAGTAGAAAGTATGTTATTTTTCATGGAATCAACATTAGTGTCAAAATAATGTTCTTAAAAAATCCAAAGTTTCTATGTTTCAAAATTTCATTATCAAATAGGTGTAGTTTTAGAGTCACTTTATGTCAAAAAAAAGTCAAAGTCATTTAGGCTTAGAGTCATTATAAAAAATCGTAAAAATAAAAATTTTCCTTATAGATGTATTGTTTGTGGAAATTGTTATATCCCAAATTTTCACCCTAGATAATTCAACTAGAGATTTTAAAAATTTGGATAAAGTGGAACTATATTTGCATATAGATAAGTTGCTACAAGAGATATATCTCTAGATTATGGGCTAGCTCCCTTAATCTCTCTTTTAGGCTCACACACTACACTAGATTAATCACTGTTGGGGGTGAAAAGGGAAGAAGGAAACATAAAATTAACCTATAATAATGAAGGTGATACACTAAATATAACTCCACAAACATACTTGGATTTACACTAAGAAGGTAGAATGCTAAAAGTGACCTCAACTCATGGTTCTTCTAGCATAAGATTTTTTACATGGAGGTAGATTTATATGCATATATAAAGATGGGTAACTAATAGGTCTGATATTAGGCACTACTAATCTCCTTCACACTTCAAATCACACCTAATAAAATATACAATTTATGAGACCTATTACAAGAGATGCTACTCAAATAATGCATACAAGAGTAAGATGGAAACAAGGAGAAAACATTCATCACTTATCATCCAAATGGACTAATTGAAATACTCAAGCAAGAATTGTAGACACTAAATCAGCTTTATAACTTTATTCAAAGGCAAAACAAGATGTCAAAATATAATGGATTTACCATACCAATTATGGATTGCTTATAATTCCAAAATGGCTTCAATATATAAAAGATAGGAGAGGAGAGAAAATAAGTGATGTTGAAGAGTCACCATGCCAAGTGCCAAGAATAAAAAACTAGTTACCCCGAAGGATGAAGGCTTAGAAAACAAGTCATGAAGTTCTCTTAAACATGTGTCAATTTAAAATGTAACATCTTTATGTTGGAATAGAGACACTCCATGTCCTTATTTCAAACTACCTTCTTGATGATGAGTACCCCTATCTATCTTGAACTATATTTTAAGTCCTCAACACATATACACTGACATGAAAAGGTGGAAACAATACATGTGAATTCATTATACACTCCTAAAATGATGACCCTCTCTTTTCCAATTGTCATTCGCTTCCTTGCAATCACTCACTAGCCCTCTAGGCCTCAATTCTCACACTTGTCACTGTAGTGACTTACACACACTCAAGGAAATTTATTACAAAAGTGTAAGATACCTCAACAAGACCTATCTATATTCTATTACATCAAATAGACCTCAAAATAACTCCAAACAACACTTCTCATCTTCAACTTGGTTGCTACCTTCCTCACTATTATATCCATGACTATCTAAAAAAAATAGTTTATCATTATGGCTTTCATGTATCTGAGGTAATAATTGGGTTTCAGAAGTTGAAAAAAATCTCCATATACCTTCCAAAATGGATTTCTCCTATCAATTACTTTATGCACCTTCAAATCTCTTCAAAACTTATAGAAAACATAGATTTTGGACTATCTATACAAGTGATGTATATAAAAAGTGAATTCCAAGGATCTTGAAAGAGTTAAAAGGAGATATAAATGATCTTCCATGTCAATTTACCCCTCCTAGATGCACACTTATTTATATCTTTCTCATCAAGTTCATATAAGGGTTTTAGGTCATTTAGGTTGTTAATGATGATTCATAAAGTTTAAGCCATTAAAACTTAAACTAATACAAATAATTTTAATTAAAATAACGTCATAAACTACCCATAAGTTATTTATACACCATCCATATTGTCTATATAGATATGGTTAAAAGAAAATGGCTCTTGAGTAGCTAGCTTGCATTCTGGACACCCTTGAGATAAATTTAGGCCAAAATGACCAATCTAAATTGATATCTATAAAAAAATTATTCTCATGTAATATACTCTATCCCATGAAGGATATAAAAGTGTTTTTAAATATCATATAATCATATGAGTGTCATTAGAATACATGAGGGTTCATGCCTAATTATAGGCCTATTAGACATTGATTGTGGTTTTGAGTGTGTGGCCACTTCATAGTGGTCCAAATGGCTATAATTTTTTATAAAAAATAAATAAAATTTAATTAAAATGTATACATCATCATATAGTCACTCAAAAACTCTTCCATTCATATTTTCACCCAACATGCACTAAGTATGTGGGTTGTGTTGTTCATGGAGTGTCTCTAGTCTGAGATAAAATAGAGAGAAATTAACTTATTTATTTGATCTCAAGGTGACTATGGAGGTCCTTATTAGGTCATGATGAATTTTTATTTCAATTTTGAAATCCTCACCATACCTCAAAAGGCTTTAACACTTCAAATTCTCAAAACTAGCTATAGGTATGTTTGCAAGTTGCATTGCTAGTTTCAAAAGGATTTGAGAAACTTTTGCCCAAAATTACTATGTTCATCCTACCTCTTAGAAACAAATGAAAGTATGATATCATCAATATTATAGTTTTTTAAATATGTTCACCCATATCACACCTCTGACTACCTTTCAAACTACATTCACCATTTACTTAGGCTAGTCTGTGTATGAGTCAGACTATAGGTGCTTATTAGGAAAGTTAAAGAACTACTATAAGTGATGATAAGTGTTTTAAAACTATGTTTCACACTCTTAATTTCCTCCTTAGGTCACTAGGACCATCTCATATCTAAATTAACTCATTTATGCTTTGATACCATACCTCATCTTAGTATCATCAATGCACCATATATGTTACTTGTAAGTTTCATGTTCATTTGGCTCTTAACACTGTAGTTTTATAAGTGTCCTCATTATAAAATTGAATAAATTGAAACCCCACTCAAACATCATCTCTTTTAATTATAAATCTTATATTTTTTTAGGATATGACATCTAGGTCTAGGCTATAGGAATGCAACCATTAGGTCTACTTAGACTTCGTAGACATTCACAAACCAATGAAATTATGTAGGGCAGGATATTTTTAAAATAGGTTAAGGTAAAACTTCCCACTTTGTAAATTTATTCAAGTCTATACCTATAGATGTTTTTTGAAGTGGTCTTGATTATGATTTACTATTTTTAAGGCTTCTATACATTCAATCCAGTCTCAAAAGTTGTCAAAGGCTCTATCTTGAAATCTAATTCTCATCTCAACCCACTATCTAAGCATTCCTACACAATCTTATAGGTGATATTTTAGGGTTATATTAATATATCAATTTTCTTATACCTTATATTCAATCAATGATCCTCTTGAGACCAAAAAATCATTAGATAAAATAATCATCATATTCTAAGGGGTTAAACACGGGTGCATTACCTTTGATCTGAATCTACTCATAGGAGAACAAACACTATAACTACCAAACATTATTCTATAGACTTCTTTGATATTCACTCCTCTTATAAGAGAGTGATTACACATATCTCGTCATGTTCAAACATTCCAAACTAGTTGAATCTAACATGAAAATAATGAACATACTCTATAAGTCCATAACACCACTTGGTTTACATAGACCAATGCAATTAGATGAGAAAAATTGAGATATTGGGGTTGTATAGGTATTTTATAGGTGTTAACAATAATAGTGATTATTCATATAGTAAAAACCATAAGTCTTGAAATTATGACCATGAAATGGAGGTGCACAAGGACCCCTAACATCCACCAAATGCATTCACTTCAACTCTTCTTCTCCTATCCATACCAATAGAAAATTGTTGATCCTTCTCAAACTATCCAAGGGAGTGATAGGAGATAAAAAATATTTTTTTCCAATTTTGTATTTGTTGAAGCTAATTTAACCTATAAAATTCCTATGGTGATCACAAGAGACCTTCTTGAAGCCTTCACATGTGCCATATGAGTTATACAATCTATACAACTGCCTGAAACTACCTTTTTGTAGTTGATCTTCTTATTTTAAGGTTAAACCTACAAATTTTCAATTTTAAAACCATTTTTTGACTTTACCTAATATGAAGTACATTATAAGGTTTCTTGACACCTTTTTTTTTGGTAAAACCATACATTTCACTTAGCATGACTAAAATATGGCTTAAAATGACAAGACAAACTAAACAAATGTGACCAAGGTGAAAACATATTATGTGACCTTAAAAATATAATTTGAACTTATTAATGACCATGTGACCACCTTAAAACCTAGAATGATTCTATAAAAAATTTTAAAATGCAAGGGGGTTTACTTAATTTAACTTGGGGTGAAATTTAGTCAACATTTTGGTGATTGCTAGGTGGTAGCATCTTGCTATGCTAAGGACCAGTTGCATTCTATCCTTTGGAAAAAGAGTCACCCATATAATTTAATTTACATTGATTTACCTTGAAAAGACACCAAACACACACCAAACATAATAGTAAACAAACACACAAAACAAGACAACAAAATACACCCTTGTGCTCTCTAAGCACTTAGGGAAAACACACAAATAACTCAAAGGAAAACACACACCTATCCTAATATTTACAAGACCTCAAAACACTTGAGGTGAAATATATCTTCTTCATTGATTCAACCAAGGTTAGATATAATTCTTCTATAATCATTACTAAACCATGAATATAAACCCTCATATGATGCATACTTGTCAATGAAAAATTGCTTATGGATATAGTCAAAAGACTTACCATCTTTGGAGCTTATAATAATATAAAGTGTGTCACTTGGAGCTCTCATGAACACTCCATATAGCTCTCTTATAGGTTTTTTTTAATTTAAAGCTTACTTGACCTTTATCATTTCTATTTGATAGTTCTCAATTTTATCATTGGGAGTCATGAAAACATTCTCAACTTTAGATGCATTTAAATCATGACATGTAAGGCTATGTTATTTATGACAATCAAACACTTCAAGGTTTACTAAAGTTTTTTATTTCTTGGTAGAGGCTCCACACTCTTCCTTGTGTTCATTTTAGGCATGATTGACCTTGTCATCAAGTCTATATTCCTTTTGAAGAGTTATAAACCTGATTACCTCCTCAAATTCTTACACTATGGCATTAAATTATTACCACATATCATCCACTTAATTTTAAGGTTAATGATCATGAGTGTTATCTTATTTGGCAAGTAGAAATGAATTCTCACTAGGATTATAATACTTTGTTATAGCTAGAATACTAACATTATCCTCTAAGTGAAAAAGGTAGTCTTCCAATGCAACTTGTTCTAGAGTGTCATCAAAATTTGCCTCATATGAGCTATCAAATTATTCATGGAGGATGTATGTACCAGGGCCTATTTCTTCAAATCCATATTATTTAGCTCCCCATTCATCAAGGTATAAATCATCTATGCCATTAATAAGTGTTAAAGGTTATTGATCACTCAGATGATCTTATTCATCACTAATATTGAAATTCATGTTATATTAATAAGACACATATGGTTTTACATGAAAAATAGATAGAGTTTCATATTTTATTAACACCTTTACACTATACCTAGTGTAAAATTCCATATAGGACCAATCCAAAGTCAAATATCTTCCAATATTAGCAGTAAACTCTCTTGATAAATAAAGAGTAAAATGAAGTGGCACATCCACCACCACAACATCTTAAAAATTTGTGAAAGTAGGATAAGCATGAAGAATAAGCTACAAACCTTTGATTATGTCAATTTTCTTGGTAGCTAACCCGTTCAATTGCAGTACTCCTTTAGAATGAGGCTCATAATTCATGTTCAACTTATCAACTACTTGCTTAAGCATGACACAAGTAATTTCATTACTATTAATAAGACAATTATGAACTAAATCATCTCCAATAATTATGGAGTGATATAATGGAGGAATTTTATCAACTTTATCAACTTTGTTTGACTATATTTCACTAAGATTCAAAGTTTTTTCAAAGCTACCTCTTTCTCACTAGGTCATTTGGTTGTCAAATTTAGCTTGGACAACTCTTCTTGGAGTAGGTCTACTTGTCTAGGTATTGTAATTATATCCCACATTGATACATTCACATGATCCTTCTTCATATTCACTATAATGTTAGTGAAAGATACACAAACCTTACCTTGTACAATACTAAGAATGATGTTTCCTATACCTTGAGACTTTTGAGGTGTGAAATTACTCTTACCATTATGAATTATTTGATATATTTGTGCACTTAAGACTATATTAGACATACATACACTTTGGGATCTTATAAAAATCATTGATGAGCCATTACCAGCCCCTTAAACCACTTCAATTACCTTCATCTTTGCCCTTGTGTTTATAGATATAGGTCTTGAATCTTTATTTGACTACCCTTGGTAATTCATAACACATGAATCATATTATTTCCAATTGACTAAGGTAGAACCCACTTGAGCACTCTTCCCATTATTATCTCCTCCATTAGGCATATCATCTTGAGTCATGACTGGCATTATTCCTAAATTTTCCATGAAAGTTTGATTTAAGGACTCATTAACATAGTTATATGGATCATAAGGTTGATCCCATGAAGGCTGACTATGATGCTCTTAAGCAATATTATTTTGAGTTGGCACTAATGCTCTTGAGGTGGAAGGAACATTGGGATCATTACCATTTTATGAATTTGATTAAACTAGTTATCTTTGACCTTGATAATGACCTTGGAAGGGTGGTCTATTGCCTTGATAGTTAGGGTAGGAATTATTATGCTAATAATGGCTTTGGGAAAGCCTTACTTTCTATTATTGTATGGTATTTTTCAAATCTAAGATATTTGTCTTAAGAGACCTCATTATATCTACCTCATTATACTTATTTGGTTGACTAGGGGTAGCAGGCTTATGTTTAGGTGTAGGAATGGGAGCAAGAACAAGTGTAGGGGTTTGAAAATTATGAAATATAGGCATAGGTAGTATTGGGGAAATATTCCTAGCTTGAATCAAAGAATTCTCACCCCTGATGGCCACTTCATAGGCATTAGGCAATGTGTTACCTCTTATAGATTGTACCATCATTGAAATATCACTATCAAAAACGTTAAGATAGTAAATGAAAGCATGGTGTGTAGTAGGTCTTAACAAGATTTGGATCCTATCCCATGTCTTCTGAAACCTTATGTTAAATCTTGGATAACCTCTTGAGGTGATCTCCTTCTACTAGTTAGCTTCTCAGTCAATGACAAGTTATCACTCTTATCTTCAAGTATTCTCAAACCATCTCCCAACTCATCCCATATGGTGATAGATTTATGGTCTAATATACCATAACAATAAAGATCTTCCCCTTGAAAAATATAGCCAAAAACCTAATTTATATGTTCTCCTCGATGATGTGATGTATATTGAAAAATTTAGAAATGTTTCTAATATGTTTAATAGGGGTAATAATAGTCTCATCGGTGTATGAGGGAACACTTTTGAGGGTAGGTATGGGAATGTAATCATAATGGGCAAATCTTCAAGGACTATATCCATTGAAGGATACAAAATCTAGGTTCCTTGCCATGGTAGCTTTAGAAATTTTTAAAAATGGGCAAATCAAAAACTTTCTTATAGGTTTATGAGTAAGGTATGATCTCTTTGGGTAAGGATGGGTGTTAGGAAATACGTTTTCTTTGTATGAATAATGAGGAATCTCTTAGAACTCAAAAGGAATGCCTTTAGTGAGAGAGCTTGTGTTTATCTTAAGCATGAAATAGTGTACTAATTTTCCACCAAGATTTAATTATTGGAGTCACCACATACTATAGGAAGTGGACTATTATAGGCTCCTTATTATCAATACCAACATATACCTTGAACAACCTTCTTGGACTTTAGGTCCTACTAGGTGTGCCAAAACTGTTATATCCCAAATTTGCACCCTAGAGAAGTCAACTAGACCTTTTCAAATTTTGGATAACATAGAACTATCTCTACATATAGATAAGCTACTATGAGAGATATATATATAAATTATGGGATAACTCCCTTGATCTATATTTTACATTCATACGCTAACTAGACAAATCACTATTGGCTACTAAGAATGATCTCAACAAAAGGTTCTTCTAGCATAAGTATCTTTACATGGAGGTAGATTTTTATGCATATACAAAGGTGGGTAACTAGTAGGTTTTATATTATACAATGTTAATCTCCTTCACACTTAAAAACACACCTAACAAAAATATACACTTTATGAGACCTATTAGAAGAAATGCTACTCAGACAATGTATATAAGAGAAAAATGGAAGCAAGGAGAAAACATTCATCACTTTTCATCCAAATGGACTACTGAACATACTTATGAAACAATATTAGAGACTAAATTAGATTCATAACTTTATTCAAAGGTAAAACAAAATGTCAAACTAGCACGGCTTTGTCATACCAATTATGGATTATTTAGAATGCCAAAATGGCTTTAATATATAGAACATAAGAAAGGAGAGAGAATAAGTGACATTAAAGAGTCACCATGACAAATTTAAATACCTAAAAAATAATCAAGATGCAAGAGGAGGAGTTATAAAACAAGTTATGAAGTTCTCTTGAACATGTGTCAATCTAAAACATATCATCTTCTTGAGGTTGGCATAGAGACACTCCATGTCCTTATTGAAATTGCCTTACTGATGATGAGTCCACTTATCTATATTTAACTATATTATAATTCATTAACACATATACACTAACATGAGAATATGGAAAGAATACTTGAAGTCATTATACACTCCTCAATTGATGACCTTCTCTTTTCCAATTGTCATTCACTTCCTTGTAATCACTCATTAGCCCTCTAGGCCTCAATTCTCACATTTGTCATTGTATTAACTTAATAAAACTCAAGTAAATTCATTAAATAGGTTTGATACACCTCATCAAGACCTCTTTGTCTTCAATTACATCAGATAGACCTCAAAATAACTCCAAACAACACTTCTCATCTTCAACATGGATTCTACCCCCCTTATCACTGTTATATCCATGACTGCCTACAATAAATAATATAAAAGATGGGTTTTAATTTATAAGTGTGGTGATAACTAGGTTATAGGTGTTTAAAAACCTATCCATACACCTTCCACAATGGCTTTCATCTATCAATTCCTTTATGCACCTTTAAATGTTTTCAAAACTTATAGAAAACATAGATTTGGCCTATCCATACAAGTGACAATACATAACAACTTAATGTAAAGGATCCCAAGAGAGTTCCACACATGTCCAAATCATCTTCTAGGTTAATTGACCCCTCTTGGATGCATAGTTATTCATAACTTTCTCATTGGGCTCATATAAGTGTTTTAGGTTGCTTAGGTTGTTAATAATGAATCATAAAGGTTAATCTATTAAACCTTAAATTATTAAACTACCTCTAAGTTATTGAGACACCATACATATTATCCCTATAGATATGAGTAAAATAAAATGGATCTCAAGTAGCTATCTTGCATTCTAGATACCCCTGAGATAAATTTAGGCCAAAAATGACTAATCTAAATTGATCTATATAAACCAATTATTATCATGGACTCTAATCTCTCCGATGAAGGTTCCTAAATAAATTTTAAATATCATATGATCATATGAGTGTCATTATAATCCATGAGGGTTCATGTCTATGTTTAGGCCTAATAGACACAAACTATGGTTTTGAGTGTGTGGCCATTTCATAGTGGTCCCAATGGTTTTAGGTGTTTATAAACACTCAATAAACTTAAATTCAACCTTAGACATCATCCCATAATCATTAAGAAAGTTTTCCATTCATATTTTCACCTTTCATGCACTAGATCTGTAGGTTATGTTGTTCATGGAGTGTCTTTGGTTTGAGATAGAACAAAACACACTTCCTCTATTTGTTTGATTTGAAGGTGACTATGGAGGTATTTATTAGATCATGATGACATTCTATGTAAATTTTGAAAACATTACCACAACTCAAGAGGATTTAACACTTCAAATTTCCAAAACTAGCTATAGGTCTATATGCAAGTTGTAGTGTTAGTTTCAAAAGGATTTGATAAACTTTTGCCCAACCTTACTCTATTCAACTTGCCTCTTAGAAACACATGAAAGTGTGATATCTTCACTATGATATTGGTTTTAAATGTTTTCACCCATATCAAACCATTACCTACCTTTTAAACCTACATTCTCCATTTGTTTAGGCTAGTCTGTGTATGAGTCAAACTATAGGTACTTATTAGGAAAGTTAAATAACTACTAGAAGTGATGATAAGTGTTTGATCATTGAGTTTCACACTCTTAGTTTCCTCCTTAGGTCACTAAGACCATCTCATTTTTTAATTAACTCATTTATGCTTTGATACCATACATCATCTCACTATCATCAATGCACCATATATGTTACTTGTAAATTCCATGTTCATTTAGCTTCTTAACACTGTAGTTTTTTGAGTGTCCTCATTACAAACTCGATTAAATTAAAACCCCACTTAACCATATTATTTCTTAATGATAAACCTTATCTTTATTTAGGATATGACATATACATCTAGGATATAATAATGACACCATTAGGTCTACTTAGACTTCATAGACACTCACTAATAGGTGACATTGTGTAGGGCAGGATCTTTTTCAGAGAGGTTAAGGTAAAAGTTCCCACTTTGTAAATTTATTTAAGTCTACACTTGTATATATTTCTTTAAGTGGTATTGAATATTATTGACTATGTTTAAGGCTTATATACCTTCAATCAAGTCTCAAAACTTGTTTAAAGGCTTTGTTCCAAAGTCTAAATCTCTCATCAACCCACTATCTAATTTTTCCTACATAGTCCTATAGGCGACCATTTTAGGGTTATTTGATTATATCAAGGGGCTTAGACTTTGAATTCCATTAATGATCCTCTTGAGACCAAAACTTTAATGGAAAAAATTGATCAACATATTCTGAGGGGTTGAACACAAGTGCATTACCTTTGATCTAAAGCTACTCATATGAGAATAAACACTATAATTACCATACACTAATCTACAGACTTAATTAATATTCACTCCTAGCACAAGAGAGTGATTATACCTATATATTCATGTTTACACATTTAAAACTAGTTTAAACCAACATTAAAAGGACGAATATACTCTGCAAGTCCACACACACCACTTGTTTCACACCAACTAATGCAATTAGATGAGAAAAACTAATATATTGGGGTTGCATAGATAGTTTGGAGGTGTTAAAAATATTAGTGATTTTTCATATAGTATAAAACATTGAACTTGAAACTATTACAATTAAATGAAAGTAAACATGGACCCCTAACATCCACCAAGTGCATTCACTTTAACTCTTCTCCTATTTGTACCAATAGAAAACCTTTGACCTTTCTTGACCTATCCAAAGGAAAAATTGGAGAGAGAAACCAAATTTTGCCATTTTTAGATTTTTTGAAGATAATTTAACCTATAAAATAAATATGTAAATCTAAATATACCTTATTAAGGCCTTCACACATTTTACATGAGTCATACATTATATAAAACTACCTGAAGCTGCCTTTTTTTATAGTTGATCTTATTGTTTTAACATTAAACCTACAAATTTTCAATTTTAAACCTACTTTTAGTTTTAAAACTATTATCTTAAATTATAATTGACCACTTTCTAGTCCTAAACCTAGAAAGGGGTCAACCTTATACTTTAATTCAATATCCATATTTAGTACCATGGTTGTCAATCATATCATGAGTTCAGATGGTTGTTTAGATAGTTCACTATTTTGTCACATCACAACTTTGCCTTGATAGTCCTTATGTGCCTTTGTATCTATTTTCAATCTTGAATCAAGTGAAGGATGATGATCAAAAATTCTTGGATAGTCCTTTATCACTTTTAAGGGTCTATAACATGTGAAAGAAGCCATGGTAAAGGTAAACTAAGGAGGCAGTCTGATAGAGGCTCATAAACACATTGGTTCTACCTGATAACATGAGGTATACTTATTTTCAAGATTTAAAGAATATAATATAAGGTGTCTTAAGGTTTAATTGAGGCTTCATAGGTCATAAGGGTCTTTTATATATATTAGCATGATAATTCAATTGATATGCCATTCTAAGGTCATAGATGTGAGTAAAATTAATGTTTTTTTGGTCATAATGAGACCCAATCTAGCCTTAATAGACCACTAAGTCACCCTTCACTCCTTTATTAGAACTCATAAATATCATCAAGCCATCACTAGACTATTTCATGCCTTATTTAATCCATTATCACCATGGTCAATGCCAATTCCTCCCAAAAGGGCCCCACATGTTGATTTGTGACTTCAACTCCCTCAATTCACACCATCAAATTAAAAGTGTCATGTGTCTCCTATTTTCCCTCCAAAAAAATTGATAACAATGTTTTAGATCTGAAAAAAAAAAGGATTTGTAGAGAAAATGATAATTTTTATAAGTTTCTCTAGTAGTACGGATCCGTACTAAATGTACCAACCCAGGTGGAATCATGAGTTTGCTAAGGGAAGTCATAATTGTCAAAGGGTGAAGAGAGAAATGATTTTAAATTCCATGAGATCTCAAAACCATTCCTCTCTCCCTCAAGCTCACTTTTAGGCTCAAAGAGATCCTTAGGTTTCTACTCATACCATACGAAAGAGAGAGAGAGAGAGAGAGAGAGAGAGAGAGAGAGAGAGAGAGAGAGAGAGAGAGAGAGAGAGAGAGAGAGAGAGAGAGAGAGAGAGAGAGAGAGAGAGAGAGAGAGAGAGAGAGAGAGAGAGAGAGAGAGAGAGAGAGAGAGAGAGAGAGAGAGAGAGAGAGAGAGAGAGAGAGAGAGAGAGAGAGAGGGAGCCCAAGTTCATAACTAGATAAAGTAGACTCATGCAGCTTCCACCCATGGGAATTTATTTAGAGATTAGTCTCTTAACCTTCATGAACATTCCTTGAGAAGTTAAGGAATACCTATGCCCTTCTCATCTGCATAAGCCCATTTGGAGTAAACAATTTTCAAAGATTTTTACCTTGTCTACTCAGACTAATCATGGATGTTGCTTCTCTAAGTCTTGAATGATCCTTCCAAATCATTCTTAGAACTTGATTCACACATGTGAGCTCACATGTTTGTAAAACCTTCATAACTAGTTATTTTTTATGTTTTGTATACAAGTTTATGTAATAGACATAGGTTTGATGCCTTCAACAGATGTTATAGACTGCATTAAAGAGTTTATAGAGGTGTTTCAAGGCTTCTAATGCCTTTTTGATTATATGAAAAGTCAAATGACCAATTTTTACCTGATAATACCTCAAGGAGATAAAATTTATGCATGTTTGAAGACCACTATATGATAAGAATGTGTGTATGGATCAATGGTACCTACAAAACCTCCAATGTAGCTCAAAACATGTAAAATGGTGTTAAAGTGATAGTGGAATGTCATCAGAGACTTAAAATAGCCTTCCCAACATTTATGGATACCTCACAAGCTTAGAAACTATCCTTCTCACCTCCCAGTTCACTCAATCACCTTTTAGCTAAGTTTAAGGTCATTTGTGAAAATTAAGGTTGTTCTAAGTTTCTAAGGTTTCAATTTAAGACTATATATGCTTCATGTCTACCTTCAAACTTCCATGTTTGTTTAAGTACAGGTGTAGAGGGTATGAAAAATTAATATGGATGGTTTCATAAAGTTTATTACCCCCCATTAATGTAATTTTTATACTACTATTGTTTCCCCATGTTGTCACTACCATTTACACTATATTACCCACTATTTTCATACACCACACTCCATATATCTCTTCTCTACCACCCTCCTTCACTCCTCCACCATTCAATCCCAGCATAGATAATGTTAATATACCTCCATACATATATTCAAACCATTAGGATAAATGAGATAATATAACCTTGGAGCCATATGGCCATATGGTGGACTGAGAATGTAAATGTGCACCTACAACCAACCCTTTTAGGGCTACTGGAGCATGGTCCCAAGAAACACTTTGTAGACTATTAAAAAAATGAGGATTAGTATTATTATCAAGGTATTTACATCTCAATAAATTGAATTCTGATATTAGATACTCACTTAGGAGTTATAATCAATATACAAACCACATTCTTCCTCTACAGGCTTGGTAACCAAGCTCCTATAAACAGTTATGTTGACAAGAAGTTATATGTAACATTAATACTCTATATCAATGTATTCATCTTACTTGAGATAAAATTCAAGGTCCATAAAATAGAGGTAAAGGCTCATACTATTTATAATGTAAAATTTTTGGCCAGTACCACTGAGAAGGTAGAGTAACACCTAAACAAGCTCAGAACGACACGAGCATATGCAGATATGAGACCTGATTCTGAGCAAAAGGTAAGGTATGAAAATAAGGAGTATTTTTAGACCATTACTTGATAATAATAATTACCTTGATAATTTTATTTTTATACCAATTGTCCCAAATACCTCAAGATAAATGTTGAAGGCCATACTCAAAATTTGCATGCCTGAGTGCACAGTCAATAGGCAATTTGAAGCTAGTTTGAGCCTAAATGGTGATTTGAAACCTATTTAAGCATGGATAATCCTTAGAAATTAGTAAAATTGGTCATAATTACCAAATAAATTCACTAATATGTTTAATTTTGATATAATAATAGTGGGTATACCCACTATTTTGTCTTAGACAAAGGCTTGTCTGTCATAGTTTTTTAGTGAGTGGAAGGATGCATTCATGCTATATATGGCCTATAGACTATTTGAGACCCCTATAAAGTTTTTATATAGTATTTTATAATGTTTAAGGGTTATTTAAAATTATATATTGATATAATACCTATACCAATGGTTAAAACCCTTGGAGATTGGCCAACATAGTCAAGCATATAAGCCTGTACATAGACCCTAGTGCCATCTTGAGGTTCCTTCAGGATAATATAACAATTTTAATGGACAATGTCAGATGTAGGAGGATGTTTAAGACTTTTTAAGAAGTTTTAAATTTCATGTAAGCGAATATAATGGTTTAGATGTATTCAAACCTTGTTCAAGCCATTCAACATATGCATAGTCATTTCAAGAGCCATATTCAAATGCTCACCCACTCCACCACATGCATGATCAAGGCCAAAAAATATAGAAAAGTTTAATTATCCCTATGGAAACTATGGGATAACCTTTATTAATGATCGTTAATAAAATAAGCACTCATAATGGCTTGTAAACAATCCTAACCTCATCTTTTAACATTCATATCTCTAATCACCCTTTGCATGGGAACCTAGATAATTCATGTAACATGAGGAGGTTATTAACCTAAAACTACATGGTATTTTTTTATAGGTTTGGATGTTCATATTCGATGAACCATCATTAATATGGTGTACATCTAAAACCTTGCACAAACCCCAAAAGTGACCCGATAATGGAATTTGACCTCAAAACCCATCTAGATGAGATAATTTGGCCATGAAATGAAATTTATGGTCATATAATGTCATTTTATAATCATATTGACCTAATAGTTGGAATTTTTAGGGGTAAAGCTATACAAAATGACTTGAGAGTGTTAGTTTGAGTTTAAAAGCAAAGATATTGTGAGTATTTACGTGCACAATGAAGTTGGAGAGGGAGAGTTAGTCCCAAATTATATAATCAAACCCTATATAATCCTCCATGTTGACCTCTATGATTGGTTCATCAAGAAAAAATATATAGGTATTGAAATGCATGGCTATATGCACCCAAGGTAGAACAAATGATGTAATCAATCTAATGATGCTACTCTATGAGGTCTCTAAAGTGATTTTTAAGTTATATATGATGACTCAATGCCTTATAACCTTAGTTTTTATACCAATATTCATTAATAAATTATGAATATAAAAAATCCACAACCTCCATGATGATTGTGCCTTAAAAAGGTGAAGTAGAGATCAATTTGGGAAGTGTGAACATTTCTAACCCAAGTGTTGAGGGTCAGCATGATGTTCTAAATCCATTTGGATAATTCATACCCCTGGAGAAGCCATCAAAGGAGATGATTCTAATTTTATACATATAGAGGTCACTCAAAGGGCATGTTATTCACACAAAAATCATCTTCAAGTTCTCACCACAACTTGAATCTTATGCAAGGGGAATCCAAAATTTTAAGGAAGTTAAGAAGGTATATTGGCTTGATTTTGATGTAGTTGGTTCAAAGATCCAAGATTTTATCTCTATGAATGACCCCAAAAACCCCTAAGCATTCTTAAACCTCACTTAAACCCTAATAATAACTTGACTAGAGAGTATTATATAAAAGTGAGTTTCAATGCATAGAAGTTGTTTATCCAACAATTAGATCTTATTTTTAGCTTAGAGGAGCTCATGTTCATGGTTCCTAATAGTATGAAAATTGTATTAACACTTCTTAAAAAGGAAAATTTATAAGGTTTAAAGGATAACTTGTGTTACAAATCCTAACTAAAAGTTATAAACTATAGAAATGGTAAGATTAGGACTTATTTTACTGATTTAATGAAAATATGATATATGAAATGGATTGAAATGATCGCTGATACATCTATCTAAACTACTAGTCTATGAAGTAGTCTAAATGGCATAGTCATTCAAGGATAATATATATTTATAGTAAATAAAACTCGAAAGATCTCAATTACAATACATAAGGGGTTATTTAAAGATTATCCAAGTACTATCAGATGAATTCAGAGCCTAGTTCAACTATTTGATCATTTATGTAATGAATATGAGTAGAAGGTTGAAGGATACAAAAATATGCCTACTAAACTTACAAGTAGAAAATTATAGTAGGAAAAATTTGGTGTGGAAGCATTGATTAAACATTTTAAATCATTTTTAACTATCATCTAAGGAATAATATCTCAAAAAGGAAGCCATTATGATAGGTTAGAGGCAATTTCATGGAACATTAAACATGCACATTGAATGAAAGGCTACCCATGCCTCAAGGAGACCTATTCACACTCCATTTTCATTGATTAACTACCATTGGAGGGAATATTAGGATATTTTAGGAATTATTTAGGCTTAATTAAAGTCAAATGAGGGATTTAAAGCCTCCATATCTTCCCCAAATGCCAAAGCGGACCCATTAAATGCATGTTAATGCATGAGAATGGTGAATAGGCTAGTGTAACTACCATATACCACATTGGCCTCATTTATGGCCTCTTCCTCACCTATAATATTCCCTCTTATCCTTAAAACCTTTTATTTAAGTAAACATTGATCTCTTGCTTTGGCATCCCTCAACTGGGTATAGAAAATCTCTACCAAAATTGCATTGTAACTCTTTTGAATTAATAGAAGACATTTGTAGACTTCTTATTGAATGTTAGTGGATATATGGAAGTTTGATTTTTATAATATGTATTATGTTGTCATATATAGGTACTTTCATGTACCTATCTTTAGGTTGTTAGTTTATTACTTGTTGTATGAAGTGTTAGCAAATAGGAATGTTCTTGAAGTATCATAGATCACTAGTATCTTATGCAGATTTAGACTTAGTCCTTCAATTCATATAATGATATTCAAACTGCACACCAAATATTCATGATTAGAACATAATCAAAGAGAATGATCAGTCATTATCTCCATCAGGTTCATTACTAGGTTTTAAATGATATAACTAAGATTGGATCTTTAATCAATTTGTCCATCGCCACATAGAGTAGGTTTTCCACTAGTTTTCATAGCTCTCTCCCTTTTTACTATGAAAAGTTTAGGTATTAGAGATATTTTAATTGATAAACTATGGGAGATATCTCCATAAAATCTAGAGGTGTAACCTGAATATTAAGTAGTCCATAGTCTATAGGTCATTATCATGTTGGACTAGGTTTGACGAAGACATGAATTATTTTTCCTCATCAAGGCTGAAATTTAGATCACCAAAATTTATGTCACACCTAGTGGGACTAGATATTAAGTGACTTAGATACATAATTTGAAAATCTTGATAATGTGGGAAGACATTTAGATGGATAAGGATAATCAACAATAGATTAGTATGTAGTTTTATGCACCAAGTCTCCACTAGATCAACTTCAAAAGGAAAGAAGATTGAGTTTGTTGAATTACCATTGGAAATAGAAAGGATAAATAGGTTTCCTATAGTTAATCCAAATTCCACACCTAGTTCTTCCAAGTATCCTAATTATACCAATTCTATCCATACACAACCTACTATAAGTCCACCAATCCTAATGGCAAAGCCTAGAGTACAAGATTTTTTACCCTTTAATGGTGGTATCCATATTAACCTCAACCAATATGATGATATTCAAATTATTTCCTTGAAGATTTTGTCATATTTCATAGGGTAAAGTTCCACTACTCTTGTATAACACAAAGTTGATATTACAAACCTATGTTCAGTACACAAGATCACCTAGGAATATGTAGCCATGATGATCTTAATAAATTCCTTGAGAAGAAAATTTGTTAAATAGTATAGAGGTATGAATCTTGACTCAATAAATACTTGGGATGAGTTTAGTGAATGCCTTTTCAAACACTTTGAAGATAAAAGTGACCATATGTCAGTAGTTGAGCAACTCACTTCAAGCAAGATAGCACCTTAAGAATCTATGATTGATTTCAAATATATATTTCAAAAGTATTTGGATAATATCCCTATCATTATCAAACCTACACATAATTATTCCTTTCTATATTATTTAAGGGCCTTAAATCTTGATGTTGTTGTAATGATCCAATTTATGGGTGGGACAACATTACTAGAGGCCTATAAAATCTCTATAAGGGTAGAAAATTACTTGATACAAGAAGGGAAGTTGAATAATAGACCCCTCATGCCCTTAGTTCTTGAGATATAACCTACTCTACCCACCATTTCTCTATTTATTATTCAAAATAATCAAGGACAATATGTTGATAAGGTTTGTTAAATCCCAAAACAATATGTTAGTATCCTTAGAGAGGTAGAAATAAACCTCTTATAGACCATATAAATCCCCCTATTAGGATACATAGCCATATTATCCTTATGATATACACCATTATCGATCAAATCCACAAGCCCAAGGTCAAATCACACAAACCAGACCATATAATATTTATAACCCCAATATTGAAAGAAACTTAAGAGAATTGGTACCAACATAAAACAATATATCAAAAGAGGGTAAATGATCTTCTCCATGTGGGAAATCAAATGAGATAGTGAAATCTACAAGTGGAGAAACATATCAAAATTCTAGTTTAGATCAGGCTCCTCCATTTCAAGCTCATGACACTATGCCTCCTCTAGCATAAGGTCCTCCAATGCCTCATGGTGAAATGAATTCCATGACACCAAAAAAAACTATAACACAATAAAAAACAATTTTGGAAAAAACACTTATTGACACCACCTTTTTTAATTTATAATAAGGAGAGCATACCTTTGAACATGTGGCAATAAATCTAGGGTAGAATTCACTAAAGCTAGATGATGTAGTTACACCCACAGAAGGTCTAAAAGGAGAATGGTGGATGATATATTGGGGAATTAAAAGGCTTCCCCAACACATCCTTGAGTGACTCATAAAAATTCCAATCAAAGTGAAATAACTAAGACCTCTCCAACTCAACAAACATCTCAAACTCATGGGCAATATTAGAAGACTCCTTTCATTCATCAAGTTACTCAAGTCTCAAGTGATGCTTTCACTACTAAGTTGCAGTCATGAGTGCTATTAATCCATTAAAAAATTCGGACTACATGAAGAGATATAATGTTAGAAATAGTATGTATGATGTTCTACTCATTTTGGGGTAGAAATACATTATCGAACAAGAGTTTTCCAAGTTATTTCTCATGAAAAATCAAGTTACAAGGTAAATACAGTTTATGTTAATGATTGTTAACCTAGTAAAGCCCAAGATCCCAAGGTAATTAATCTACCCCCATTCTACTTGTCAGTCATAATAGGATATTGTCTTGTGCATAATTGTTTGATAGATAGTGGTGCCTCAACCTTAGTCATGCCCAAGGCCATAACACATAAACTAGAACTCAAGTATGTGCCCAATGAGAAAGGATTATTGTAGTTAGATGGATCTCCCACAAAGATATTAGGTGTCTTAAATAATTTAAGAGTTGTGTTCACATCCTTCCAAAATTTCACTATCACATATGATGTCAATGTTGTTGATTTACCTCCATAATTTGCCCTATGACTATCTATGGACTTCACTACAAATATTGGGGGTTTCCTTTAATATAAATGGTCATACATGGTATTTAGGAGTAGATATGATACTATATTCAATAATAGGTCTTTACATATTTCTAAATTCCACTTATAACACTATACACCTAATCTCTCTATTGTAAGCTACATTATACTTGATGAGGATGAGAATGCTAGTGAATAAAAACCTAAGGGTCATCTTGAAGACATCTCAAATTTGATACATGATGAATCAACATATAATAACTAGATATTTGACCCCTAAAATACCATTGAGGAGGTAGACTTAGGGGTGTACTACATGCATGAGGAATGGGTTATTATTCCTAGTCTCATAAGCTCAATTCAAGAACATGATGGCATATGGACCTTGTCATTTGATGGATCAAGGTCAAATAATGGTAGTGGAGCTAGGATAATGATTTTTTCTCCTTAAAATAATAATTACTACTCAATAGTGAGTCTCTAATTTATTTATACTTCAAACACAAGTGATTATGAAGCCCTTTTACATAAGATACAAGAAGCAAGGATGAGAGGCATCAACATTTAGCAAGTGAAAGGTGATAGAGATATTTTAGTGAAACAAGTAAGGGGGTTTAGTGTAGTAAATAACCATTTATAAATGCCTACAAGCATTGAGTATGGGACCTTCTATATAACTTCTTGTCATTTGACATCTAGTCCATACTAAGAGAGTCCAATCACCATGTCGATAGGCTTGCAACCATTAGTACCCAATATGACATTACAGATAGAGTCAAGATCACTCAAAGAAAATAATAATTAAGGTCATATGTAGGACATCTATACTTGATAATGAGGTAAGTTGGAAAGTATTTGATAATGATGAGTAGATTGTGTGGTTTCTCATGTAAAAGGCAAAATTATACCATAATAATCAAGGTAAATTACAACATTAGTTTGATGATTAGATAGTACATCTAAGGTCTAATAAATTTAAAAAAGGACTAGTTATATTATAAATCATCTTCAATGAATATGATTGTATGATAAGGGACAAGGTAGGTATCTTAGTTAAAGAAGATAGCTATGAGAAGATAGTCATTTTGAAGGACAAACTACTTAAGTTGGGAAGGTAAATACAAAAGAGGAGAGAGATACATTCATTACCTTATTTCATGAATATGGTTATGTTTTTTCATGTGAATACCATGATCTTAAGGGTTTTGACCCTAATATTTCCCAACATACCATAGAATTGGAAAATAATGCAAAAATGATAAGGTAGAAACAAAGGCCACTCAATCCTAAGGTGGAAGAGATCATGAGCAGAAAATTGTTAAAATTGATTGAATATAAGATAATATTCCCCATAAAACACTCCTCATGGGTAACAATCATTACACCTATAAGTAATATTAATGGAGAGATGCACCTATGTGTTGACCTTAGAGACCTTAATAAGGTGTCTTTGAGGGACCATTACCTATTTCCCTCCATGGATCATATACTTCATAAGGTTTCAAGATCTCAAAAGTTCTTTCTTGATGGTTACTCTGGTTACAATCAAATCTTGGTCAAATAGGAGGATATACATAAGATTTCCTTCACTATAAAGTGGGGAAATTATGCATACATGAAAATGCCCTCTAGATTGTCTAATGTAGGGGAAACTTTTTAAAGGGAAATGTATGTTTCCTTCCAAGGTTTAATCAATGAGATGGTGATCATCTACCTTTATGACATAACTATTTTCTCAAAGGATCCAATAGACCACATGGTTCATTTGAAGTTTGTCTTTGATAGGTGCAAGAAATTTGGAGTGTCCTTAAATCCTAAGAAATACATCTTTGTTATTCATGAGGGTAGAATGCTTGGGCATGTAGTGTCAAATGATGGTTTTTATATATTACATGAGAGATTTGAGTCAATCTTGGCCTTACCCCTACCAAATCATGAGAAATATTTACAAATCTTATTAAGGAAGATCAGCTTCATAAGGAGATTTGTCCCAAGTTTTGTAGAGTCAGTCAAGCCTCTTACTCACATGACTAGGAAGAATAAAGAGTTCACATGGAGAAAAGAAGTAAAGAGGATATTTAACAAAATAAAATAGGCCATATATCAATCCCTTACACTTATTAATCCTAATTTTATAAAATATTTTCTATTAAATCTTTCTCTACATCAGATGCAATTTCTACTATGCTTATGCAACAAAATGATGAAAACTTAGAACAACCAATTTCCTTCTTTAGTCAGGCCTTGGAAGGATATGGATAAATATGTAATTTTTTGGAAAAACATGTGCTTTATTCATGAGAGGATTGAATAAATTTAGTCACATGGTGTCAAACAAAAAGATCATAGTCATGGTGATACACCAAAGCATCAAAGAATTCATACTCAATAGAGATATAAGTGAAAAGAGAGTTCAGTGGGTAACAAAATGTATGGAATATGACATTAAGGTGAGACTTAAAAATATAATTATAGGCATATTTGTATGTGATCATATTTAAGCATAAGTAAAGGAAGGCAAAGACCAAGTGTTGGCAGTCCATGACAGTTAACATGCAACTATAAGTAATAGTCCTCTTAGTTGGACTAATGATGTGGTCAAATTGATTTGAATAGGACAATGTACTATAGTATTATATAGGACAAAAAAGAGGAAATTTATATTTTATACTATACCTTGTGTCCTAATATATGGATTTCTCTTTAAGAAAGACGTAGGAGGCATGCTTTTGATATGTGTTAAATCAAGCCAAGTTAACAAGCTGCTTGAATAATTTCATGATGGCCCTGCTAGTGGTAAATTTGATGCTAAGATAATAGCCTCAAAATTCATTAGATATGGATACCTGATATTCAAATAATTGGGTGATAAATTGCTCAAAGTGTGCCATTTTTATTGGCACGTAGAATTTAGCTGCCCTTCCTTTTTAACTAATACAAGTTGAATAAACCTTTATGTAGTAGGGATTGGATTTCATAGGAATGATCCATCCCCGATCTAGTTATAGACATAATTGGTCCATAATATCTACTAAATACTTCACAATGTGGGTGAAGGTAGCTACACTCAAGGAGGCCAATGAGAATTCTATCCTAGAGTTATATGACAATATTGTGACCAGATGTGGTGTGCCTTCAACAATCATCTATAATAATGCCTTAGAATCCAGTAGTACTAAGGTATGTGAGTGGGCTCTTAGGCATGGAATTTACCTTAAGGTATTCTCCAACTATTACTAATATGGAAATGGACTAGCAAAGTCCACAAATAATAACTTGATAAGGATCATCAAAATAATCATGGAAGATAACCAAAGAGAGTGGCATACAAGATTGGGAATTGCCTTATGGGAATATAGAGTGACACTTAAGAGTTATATTGGACATTATCCATACTTCATTTTCTATGTTAAAGAATTAATATTTCCTATTTCCCTTGAGTTTCATACCTTAAAGCTTGGGAACCAACTTGAACTCCTAGAAGATGATGTTATGCAAGTGAGAATGAATAATGTGAGATAGTTAGAGGAGACAAGAGACAGTTTTGTGAATTACATATCATATAATAAACATGAAGTATATAATTCATTTGATAAAAGGAATTCCTCTAGGACGTTCCAATAAGGATATGTAGTCCACAAGTGGGATGAGGACCATGCAAAGCCAAGAAAACACTCCAAATTTGATAGCCTTTGGAGTGGACCTTACATCATCACCTGCTATAAGGAAAGTAATTCATTTAATATTTTTAGATTGAATGGTAAATAAATATTCATCCAATTTAATGGGAGGTTCCTCAGGTTTTGATATTAGTCTTTTTCATGTTTCTCTTATACATAGGTAGATAGAGTTTGTCTTTTCCCTCTAAGTGCTTCTGCACATGTGTTATGCTTATTGATTAGTCTTACTATTGGTAGTTATGTGTTGTATTGTTTTTTAATTTTTCATTGATTTTTTGTGTCTCATTGTTTCAAATTTTATAAGTTATTAGGAAAACTTCATGTGTAGTCAAGTCCCATTTACTAAGACATCAAGAGCAAGTTCAAAAAAAATTGAGTTCTTTGACCAATAAGCTGGTCAAGTCATCTAAGTCACCATAAATGTTCACTTTATAGTCACGTACCTAGAAAGGGGTCAAAATTATACTTTAATTCATGATCTATCTTTAGTACCATGGTTGCCAATCATATCATGAGTTGAGAGCGTTGTTTAGATAGTTCACTATTTTGTCATGTCACAACTTTGTCTTGGTAGTCCTTATGGGTCTTTGTATCTCATTTCAATCTTGAGTAACATTAATAATGAAGATAAAACATTCTTAAATAGTCCTTTATCACTTTGAAGGGTCCTGAGAATGTGAAATATGCCATGGTGAAGGTAAATTGAGGAGGTAGTCTGATAAAGGCTCATAAACACATTAGTTCTACCTAATAACATGAGGTATGCTTATTTTCAATCTTTCAAATAATATCATAGAAGGTGTTTTAAGGTTCAATTAAGGTTTTAGAGGTCATAATGGTATTTTTTATGTATTAACATGATAATTCAATTGATATCTCTTCTAAGGTCATAAATGTGTGCAAAATCAATGGTTTTTGGTCATAATGAGACCCAATCTGTCCTTAATAGACTACTAAGTCACCCCACACACCTGTAATATAACTCATAAACCTCATCAATCCATCAATATAATGTTCATGCCTCATTTAAACCACTAGAACTATGGTCAAAACTAATTCCTCCCAAAAGGGCCACACATGTGTTAAATTGTGACTCTTTAACTCCCTCAATTCGTACCATAAAATTCAAAGTGTCATGCGACTCCTATTTTCCCTCCACATACACGTCCGAAAAAAAATTTAGATCTAAAAAAAGGAGGATTTATAAATAAAATGATAATTTGTATAAGTTTCTCCAGTAGTATGGATTTGTGTTATACAAACCAACCCATGTAGAGTCATGAGTTTATAGAGGCAAGTTATAAATTTTAAAGGGTGAAGAGATAATTTATTTCTAGTTACATGGGATATTAAACCCATTCCATCTCTCCCTTGAGCTCACTTTCAAGATTAGAGATCTCTTCAATTTTCTACTCATACGATACATATGAGAGAGAGTGGGGGCCTAAACTCATAACTAGATAAAGTAAACTCAAGAAGCTTCCATCCATGGGAATTTTTCAAGGGATTAGTCTTATAACCTTAATGAACATTACTTAAGAAGTTAAGGAATCCCTATGCCCTTCTAATCTGCATAGGCCCATTTGAACTAACTTTTTTTAAAGATTTTTTCCTCGTCTACTCAAAATAATCACAAATGTTACTTCGTTAAATCTTGAATGATCATTTCATAGTATTATTAGTACTTGAGTCACACGTGATCTCAACTAATTAGAAAACCTTCATAAAAATATTGTATGTAAAGTTTATTTACATGTCTATGAAATAGATAGATGTTTGATACCTTCATCAGATGTTGTAGACTAGGTTAAAGAGTTTTCAAAGGTGTTTCAAGGATTATAATACCTTATTTATTATATGGAAAGTCCAATGTCACCTTATTACCTAAAAATAACTCAAGGAGAGAAAGCTTATGTATGTTTGAAGACCATTGTATGACAAGACTATGTGTATGGCTTAATGGCACCTATAAAACCTCTAATGTAGCTCAAAACATGTAATATGGTGTTGAAGTGATAGTGGAATGTCATAAAAACCTTAAAACAACCTTCCCAACTTTCATGGAAGCCTCATATACGTAGAAACTATGCTTCTCACTGCCAATTCCACTTAATCAACTTTTAGCTATGTTTTTTTTTGTGAAAATTAAGGTTGTTTTTAGTTTTTGAGGTTTCAATTTAAGACTGTATATGCTTCATCTCTACCTCCAAACTTCCATGTTTGCTTAAGTATAGGTGTAAGGGGTCTATAGAAATAATATGGATGGATTTTGAAAGGTTATTAAAATCCATTCATGTTATTTTACTACTAATGTTGTTTCACCATATTATCACTACTATTTACACTATATTACCCCCTATTTTCATACACAACACTCCATATATCTATCCACTACGACCCTCATTCACTTCTACAGCCTTCACTCTTAACCTAGATGATGTCCATAGATATACATACCACCCTTGAAACAATTAGGAGAAATTAGATCATATAACCTTAGACCCAGATGTCCATATGGTGCATTGATAATGTGAATATGAACCTATAGCCATCCCTTTTAGTGATACTTAGCAGGGTCCCAACAAACACTATGTAAACTATTTAAGGCATGAGGATTGGTATGGTTATCAGGGAATGTAAATCTAAATAAATTAAATGGTGATATTATATACTCACTCAGGAGTTATAATCACTACACAAACCACCTTCTTCTTATATAGGCCTATTAATGAAGTTCTTGTAGACACTCATGATGACAACATGATACATGTAACATTACTAGTCTATATTACTATCTTCATCAAACCTGATATAAAAGGAAAGGTATATAAAAGAGAGGGTAAGGTTAATAATATTGTGAATATAAACTTTATGGCCACTACCATTAATAAGGTAAAGTAACCCCTAAATAGGCTTAGAACCATATAAGTATATGTAGAAATGAGACCTAAATTTGAGTGAAAGGTAAGGTATGAAAATAAAGGAGTGTTGGAAAACCATCACCTAAGAATAATAATTAACATAAACACATGATATAAATATCCATGGTCCCAAATACCTCAATAGATAATGTTGAATGCCATTCTCAAAATTTGCATACCTGAGCGTATAGTCAATAGATAATTTGAAGCTAGTTTGAGCAAAAATGGTGATTTGAGACCTTTTTAGGAATGGATAATCCTTAAAAATTATTATGAATAGTCATATTGACCCATAAAAGGAACTCATATGCTTAATTGTGCTAGAAAAATCATGGCTATACCCACTATTTTGTCTAAAACCAAGGCTTATCTGTTATAGTTTTTCAGTGAGTTGAGGGATGCATTCATACTATATAGGGCCTAGAGACTATTTAAGACCCCTAGAAGGTTTTTATATATTAATTAATAATGTTTAAGGGTTAATTAACCTACTCCAAAGGTCTAATACCTATAAAAAAATCAAAATTCTTGGAGACAAGCCAACATAGTCAAGTATATAAGACTGCACAATAATCCTAGTGCCATCTTGAGGTTCCTTCAAGCTACTATAATAAGTTGAATGGACAATATGAGATATAAGAGGATTTTTAAGACTTGTTAAGAAGGTTTAATGTGTATTTAAGTGAATATCATGGTTTATATTCCTTTAAACCTTGATAAATGTAGTCAACCTATGCATAGTAATTTTGAGGATCATCTTCAAATGCTCACCCACTCCGCCACATGCATGCCTAGGTCTAAATATTATAGGTAAGTTTAAGTCTCCCTATGGAAAAAAATTTCATGAAGGATTGGTTGGAAATTAGGAGATAATCTTTATGAATGAACCTTAAGAAAATAATCACTTAGAATGGCATGTAAACAACTCTAACCTCATCTTCTAATGTTCATATCTTTAAGCAACCTTTGCATGGGAAACATTCTAATTCAAAAAATATGAGGAGGTCATTGCCCTAAGCATCCATGGCATTTTTTCTAGGTTTGGATGTTTGTACTCTATGAACTATCACTAAGATGGTGGATGTCTCAAACCCTACATAAACCCTATAAATGACCCAATGATGGAATTTGACCTCAAAATCCATCTATATAAGATAATTTAGTCATGAAATGACCTTTAAGGTGATATAAGGTCCTTTGAGCATCATAATGACCCACTGGTTGTCATGTGTAGGGGTGAAGCTATACAAAATGGACTTGAGAGTGCTAGTTTGAATTTAAAAGCAAGGATATTGGGAGTATTTGTGTGCATAATGAAGTTGAAAACGGAGAGTGAGTCCCAAAGAATCTATTAAAACCCTTTAGTAGCCTTGATATTGGCATCCATGATTGTTTCATCAAGTATAAAATTATAGGCATTGAAATGCATGGTTATATGCATCCAAGGGAGGATAAATGATGAAATCAATCTAATGATACTACTATATGAGGTATCTAAAGTGATGTTAAAGTTATATGTGATGCCTCAGTGCCTTGCATCCCTTGGTTTTATCATGGTTTAGGTCTATAGATAGATAAATCCATAACCTCCACCATGACTATACATTCAAAAGGTGAAACAAAAATCAATTTGGGAAGTGAAAACATTTAAAACCAAATTATTAATGGTAATTATGGTGTTATAAATCCCTTTGGATAATTTAGTCCCCTAGATAAGCCATCATGGTAGACCCTTCTACTTGTAGACACATCGAGGTCACTCAAAGGGCATGTTATTCACACAAAGAACATCTTCAAGTGATCATCACATCTTGAATTTTATGTATGGGGAATCCAAAAATTCAAGAAAGGTAAGAAGGTATATTTTCTTGATCTTGATATAAATGGCTCATATATCCAAGC
The DNA here is from genome assembly GCA_037957365.1 of Torreya grandis. Taxonomy (NCBI): domain Eukaryota; kingdom Viridiplantae; phylum Streptophyta; class Pinopsida; order Cupressales; family Taxaceae; genus Torreya; species Torreya grandis. The sequence continues at coordinate 2,636,413 of JARHVA010000132.1, forward strand.
TCTGATCTCTATGAAGCACCCCTAAAACCCCTAGGCATTTATAAACCTCCCTTAGACCCTAATAATGATTCAAATAGAGAGTTTTAGAGAAAATTTAATTTAAATTCATATAAGTTTCTTATCAAACACTTAAATATTATTTTTAGCTTAGAGGAGCTCATTCTCATGGATCTTAATAGTACAAACACTATATGAATAATTCTTAACTAGGTAAATTTATAGGGTTTTAGGAATAAGTTGTATTTTAGATCCTAACTAAAAGTTATAAACTATGGAAAGGTTAAGCTCATGACTTATTATACTAATTAAATGAAAATATTATTTATGGAATTGACTAAAAATGTCTCTACTATCTCTATCTAAATTTTTATTATGTGAAGTAGTCCAAATGGCCTAGTCATGCAAGGCTAAAATGTGTTTATATGTAAATAACACTTGAAATATATAAATGAAAATACATAAGGGTTTATCCAAAGATAATCTAAGTCTTATCAAATGAATTAGGAGATTATTTAAACTATTTGACCATTCAAGCAATGGATATGAATAGAAGGTTCAAGGAAAAACAAATAGGCCTACTTTTCTTGAAAGTAGAAAAGTTTAATAGCCAAAAAGTGGCATCATAGTATTGACTAACCATTACAAATAATTGGTAGCTATCATCCAAGAGATCATATCTCAAAATAGAGGCCATTATAATAGGATATAGTCAGTTTCATGGACTATTCAACATACACATTAAAGGAAAATCTACCCAATGTCTCAAAGAAGCCTATTCACACTCCATTTGCATTGAATAACTACCATTGGATGGAATTTTAGGATATTTTAGGCATGATTCAGGCCTGAGTAAAGTCAAATGAGGGATTTATAGCCTCAACATCTTCCCCAAATGCCAAAGTGGACCCATTGAATGCATGTTAATGCATGAGAATGGTAAATAGGCTTGTGTAACTACTATACACCATATTGGCCTCATTTATGGACTCTCCCACACCTAGAATACTCCTCATTATCCTTCAAACCTTTTATTTAAGTTAACATTAAGCTCTTACTTTGGCATCCCTCTGTTGGGTGTAGTAAAACTCTGCAAAAATTGCCTTGTAACTCTTTTAAATTAATAGAAGACATTTTTAGAATTCTTGTTGAATGTTAGTGGCTCTATGGAAGTTTGATTTTTAGAATGTATGCATTAGGTTAAAATCTATAGTTCTTTTCATGTACCCAGCTTTAGGGTTTTAGTCTATTATAAGGTTTTTCGAAGTGTTACCAAATAAGAAAGTTCTTGAAGTGTCACAAGTCACTAGTATATTGTGCAGATATAGGCTTAGTATTTCAAGTTTTAGAATAATATTAAAACTATGCACAAAATATTCATCCTTATAACATAATCAAAGATTCTAACCAATAATTTTCTCCATTAGGTTCATTAGAGGTTTTAAATGATATTTCTAAGAGTGAATCTTTAATCAATTTGTGTATCACCACTTAGATTAGGTTTTTCACTAGTTTTCATATCTCTCTCCCTTTTCATTGTGATAATTTGAAGTCTTATAGAGAATTGAATTGATAAATTATGGGATCTAGACCCATAAAATCTAGAGATGTGACTTGTATAATAGGCAGCCCAAAGTCTATACGTCACTCCCATGTTAGACTAGGTTTGAGGAAGACATGAATAATATTATCATCATCAAGGGTGAAACCTAGATCACTAATAATTACCTGACATGAATTACATTGGAAGGCTTATTTTCACTTTTGGTTTTTTGTATAAAACCATAAATTTCACTTAGAATGACCAAAAGGTGGCTTAAAATGACATAAGACAATCTAGACAAATGTGACAAAGGCAAAAACATATTATGTGACCTTAAAAATATAATTTGACCTCACTAATGACCATGTGACACTTTCAAACATAGAATGACCCTATAAAAGTTTGAAAATGTAGGGGGCTTGAATTAATATGACCCAGGGTGAAATTTAGTCAACATAAACCAACATCCAAAGTGGTATATATAGTTTCACATTGAGGGTGGAAGTATACCTAATGTGGAAACTATGGATATTCAATGCCCAATTTACTGAGTAACTTCATATGAATAAGGTTGGAGGCATTGGAGGATGGAATCCTTTCAATACTTTCATTATCCACTAGATATGGGGCCACTTATGATCTGGTGGCATGTGTTTTTAGCTGTGTGTTATGGTAGATAGATTTATTTTTTCAATATATATATATATATATATACATATATATATATATATACATATATATATACATATATATATATATATATACATATATATATATATACATATATATATACATATATATATATATATATACATATATATATATATATACATATATATATATACATATATATATATATATTAATAATAGCATAGGTTCATTCCTATTCACTTGTGATTATTTACCTTGTAACCCATTTTGTATAAGCATTGTATAAAGTTGATAAAAATGTATTGTAGCAATCATGATGTAAAATTAATTGGTAAACCTATGAAAAACCATTTGTGTAATGTTATTAGTGAGCTTAGAAAACAAATTATGTAAATTTTTTGGTAAACTTGCAAAACCAATTGTGTAAGGTTATTGGTACACCTATAAAACTAATTGGGTAAGGTTATTGGTTGAATCTAGGTAAAACCATCAGAGGACAAGTGTGGAGTATGAATAGAATCATAGGTATTTGTTCATGTATGGGTGGTGGATATATCCATACATGAAAGCCACTTTTAATAATAAAGTGTGTTAGATTTTTTTACAAGCTCAATGCTACATAGTTGAAAAGAAGATTATGAGCACACAGAGGTGGAATGATACAATAATATAATGATATATGTTATACCATGTAAAAACTAAGGGGGGAATGTTGGGAATTAGTATTTACATTGGGTAAAATACTATTTACATTCATTGATTATTTAATGTAGGGTAAATAATATTTATTTTTTGTAAGTTAAAATATGGGTAAAGACAATAATATAGTTAGTAACATTATTGTTATAAAATAATAATGTGTATTTGGTTAGTATAATATATTATGAATAGAAGTTATAATAAATTATTCTTATTACATGTTCAACAACCAAATGGTTCTAGGATATAATCATGGGATGTTGAATCCTTAATTATAGGCTATCTCTTGCATATATATTTGGATTTATACCTAAGGGTCAAGGAAATAAGAAATTAAGAGTGTGTAATATTCAAAGTGTGATAAATAATATATTCTATGAATGAAACTATTATGATTTTGGCTCTATTATGGATTGCATGAGTTAAATATCTATTTAAGCTCACATAATACCTAGCACTTTAGACATCTTATCTCATCCAAATTTGTACTAATCCTTCAAGTGATGTAATACTTTATTCAAAACTTCACCATCTTATCTACGAGACATTATAACTAATCAAATGATATGTCATTTTCTCTTTTATCAAATATTTCTATTATGAAAAGAACATTTGCATCGATTCTTACCATATCATCTATATAATGCAACCCATTTTTACATAAATTTATTTCATCTTGATGGAAATTTGTTTATTTTCCAACTTTGAATTATTATAAATCAATATTTTCATAGAGCTTCAATATCCCATCAATGTACTTCAAATCACCAATAAAAAAAATCTACCTAGTATTTAGGTGTCTTCTCTTAACTATTATATTTAAATATATTCTAGGGACTTGTGTAGGTGCTTTAACTTGGGTAGTGGTAGGGTATTATTGTAAATTTAAGAGATAATTCACATAAAATGTGAGCTATAAAACTTGATCCTTCAGTTGTTCTTATGTTAGTTCATAGTCACTCAAAGATTATACACATCAATTTCATGAGTGGTATCACCCATAAAAACTCTTGTCAGGGTATAATCAAACAAAGTCATTCCTCCATCATTCTTCTTGATATTTGGCTCTATAATCTCAATAAATTGAGCATTAGATATATTTGTGACCAACTGAGAGGTGGTCTTGGTTGTATTAGGGAGAGGATTGAAAATGATATTTGGGAAGGCATAAGAGTATGGAAATTATACATCTACTATCTTTTTTAATTTTCCTAGTAAGGGTGACATCCATTAAAATGCCACATTACTAGTACTAATCATCTATGTATCTACACTATTTGATGAAGCAAACATAGAATATTTCCTCAATGGGTTAAAATGTGGTGAGAGTGAGATATGATGAGAAGATGGAAACAGGTGGGAGATTATTCCTAGTGAAGTGCAACTAGGTACCACTCTTACACCTACTGATCACTCCGTTCCTTAAACAAAAGCATGATATTTCTCTTTAGTGTTTTCAATAAAAAAAGAGGGATATCCTAATGGGTAAGAAAATTGTTGCATTAACACTATTTTATTTTATTTAAATTTTGTTAACACAAGGGAGCCTTCACCATGATTCTTGTTTGCCTACTTACCTTGGTTTTGATCTTCATCATCACCTCCACTATTAGCTTTTATACTTGGATTATATAGAGTACCAAAACCACTAGAACTAGTTGACCTAAGATTAGATATGGGATATTGTTTTGGTAATGTCGAAGCCTTAAATTTCTAGAAACCACTAGCTCCTATGAACTCTAATTTATAAAACCAATTCAATGCTCCATTGAACATAAACTTGGTTATTTCTTTCAAGTTTTACACACCATAATTTGGTCCAGCAAACACATGTACTATGTCTTTTATTTCTCTTTCATGAGAAGGTATTAAAAATGAATGTGAGTCTTGTTCACATGGTCATTTTGGTCTTTTTATCTTTTTTATGATTTATTTTTCGTATTTTATAGACCTCCAATTATCCTATCTCACTTGATCCTAGTCACATGCCCCCCCAACCTATTTTCCATAGTCAATACTCACTTTTTTGGTCTTAAGACACTAGTGTGATGTGCTAGTGTCCACCTTAACACTAGTTTCCAATGGTCACATTTTGAAACTATTATGGGTCCTTACCCTCCCTTGAGTATTTGCTTTTGATTTTGTCTTTCTTTTTCACATTGTTAACCAATAAACAAGGGTATCACATCTAAATTAAAGTTATTTCTATATAAATATCCTCACAAGGACATTTAAATCTAGCATTAATTATTTTGGCACTTAATGACATAAAATTAATCGTTATTATATCTCAACACTTAGCATATTAATTAACAATCACATCTAGATATTCATGCTTAATCAAAGAAAGGCCTAAGCAAAAGTTATTCTAGTATATCGTGTGTGTTTATTGTGCATGTTACCTAAGGGATATCTACATGTGATATAAGACCCCTATCATTGGGTTTAGTGTAGGTAACTATCAATAAAATATGGTTTCTATATCACATGAACATAACATCCAAAAACCCATCTTTTTCCTTCTTTTTGTATTTGATCTTATTGTTGTTTTTTGTGTGTAGATGTTTATTAGGGTTTAAGAGAATAAAAAATAAAAAATGACACAAAATAATGATTAGAATGCCCTAAACATACCTACATAACCCTAGAGCCTCCTTGCAACATCCCTAGAAGTCGCATGACCCCTATCCATAAAAGGACACTCAAATGGTGCCTTGGACACTAGCACAGTGTGCTACTATCACTCTAATTGCACTACTATTTAAAAGTATTTTTTAATCTATTTATATAATGAAATGACTCCATAATGATAATGAAAGGACTCCATAATTATTTTTACCCCTTTTCTAACCTTCCCATCTTTTGGTGAAACCTATTTCAGTCTAGATATATCAATTTTCTAATTACATGTTATATTTCAGGTAAATCAATTCGATAGATCTATTTATAATATTTATATGTATTTACCCTCTATACCCAACCCTTTTAAAACCCAATATTTACATATAACAAGCAATAAATATTTAAAACATTTGATGAGCCTGACTTAAAAATATTTGTTGAAACTAACTTACTTTGAATATTGCTTAAATACTATAGTTCTACTTTAGAGTTTACTTTTTCCATTTTTATACACTAAATTAGGGTTTATCAAATTATATTTTTTATTTATTTTTTCACATCCTAACTAATAAATATCAATTCCTTTATTAGGGTTTCATTAATCTAACATATCTTAAATTTTGTTTACAAACCCTTCAAACCCTAGATCCACATACTAGGCACTCATTCACTCAAAAAATTAGTCCTTAGGGTTTCAAGTAAAATTCAAATTTTTTCCTATAAATTGCGTTGAATATTTTAGATATTTTAAAATATATCTATTTTATATTGTCTTTTCCCCATTATTTTCCCATTTTTCATTTTTGACATTCTCTTATGTGGTAATTTTAAAATCACTCCTAGGAAACCTCTTACCCCTCACCGAATTGACCAATTTCTAAACTTTTCACATATTTATACAAATGAATGGACCAATTTTCAGAATTATATATTAACACATGATAATGAACATGATTTAATTATAATTATGACAATGATTATTATTTTAATGATGGATATGATAATTACTATGAGCTTGATAATGAAAATGTGGATGAGGAATATTAGATGCACCTTCTTCTCTTTATCTCCTCTCTTCCCCTACTTATAAAAATCACATTAAAAACATAAGGTCAAAATAAACCCTTATAAATAGTTCTTTTTTTGGATGTGATCCTCATTTTTCAACCACTTTTACTAAATCATTACTTAAATTAAAATAATAATAGAACAATAACATCAATTTACCTTTTTATGGTTCAAGTAACATTATACATGTTATTCCTAGCATATAAAATCAAAATGCACATCCCTTACCTTTTTCCATTAAATTAAAAAAAATAATGTACAAATGATGTTACACCTTTTATAAATTCACAAACTAAAATAGATGATATTATTTTGTCACCTTCTTTTACATTTCAAGCTCAACATAGTGATTGTATTCAAAATGTAGAATATTCAAATATCTCTAACTCTCCTACTACATGTAATAATATGCCAAATGAAAAAATGGTTGCTACTTATTCCACCTTTGACCCCATTATTTAACATAATGATAACGTGGGCATTCTACTTATAACTAATAAAGACACACATTGCATTTCACCTACACATAATGATATGTTGTATAGTCATAAAAATCTAAAATATTCATTTATTCCACTTTCTGAGGATACAAATGATAGTTCTTATACTCCTACTTGTACAAGTGAATTAAATTATGATTTTGATGAAACTTGGAATAATAATGAATCTATGACTTTAACAAAGAAGATATTAAAATTGATTACCTATTAAATTCTAGTTCAAATGATAATATGTCTTCGAATAAACACATGTGATCTTATGATTATGATCATTGTTAATATGATCTACATTCCAATGATTAAAGGGTGTCTTTTTTTCCATTAACATGTGATACTACATTACTAACTAATAATATAAGTGATACCATTGAATTTCCCTCACCCACCTTACTATATTAGAACCTATTTCTCATCCTAACCTCTATGAGGGTGATATCCAATTTACCTCTCAGTAGGTCCAAGCTATCACCCCTCCAAAGGCTATAGTGAGAAAACCAAAGGTCCACAATGTAGTGTACCAATGGCTAGAATTAATAATAAGATTTAGTAATTAAATGAACCTCTTGATGACGTTAATATATCATCACAAGAGGTAATTTATTTGATGCATGTCATAAGTGATTTATAATAATAATTACACTAGATCACATTAAAAAAATATAGCATACCACTCTTGGGTTGTGTTAGAGGTATAATCACTAAGAGGGGGGTGAATCAATGAGCCTAGATAATTAAACTTCAACTCTAAACCTTTCAAACTCTTAGTCAATTACCACCAACATTTATGAAGCGTACAAATCATTCATAGTAATGAACAAGAGAGATATTAAAATATCAAGCACATAACACATAACGTATTTGTGAAACCTTATTTGGGGAGAAAACCCACTAGAGCCTACAAATTGACTACTATATTATAATAACAAGATTCAATTTAGACCAACTGTAACTACCATTCCTTATTTAGTGAGACTACAATCCCACAAGATGATACCACACTTATCTATCTGAGCTACCATAACAACTATACATTTATCAAGTTTCATCTTTTAAGGAGGATGCAACCCCCTTAGATGTTGATTTGCCACAACAACACCTATGAACGCATCCACATAAGAATTGATGTCTTCAACACCTAATGATGGACCTCTAATTATCATTATTTAAGAGCACTATTATATCAATATAATTATGACATATTGGTCATAAAAATATTCCTCAATCTGATCTACTTATTAACTCATTTACTAGGCACTCTACATCTCCTTTGATCCATAATTCACACACATAATCCTCTCTCAAATCTATCTCACAATTCTAGAAACCAACACATTTAGTTTCACCATTTATAGAGCTATCATGATTATAAAAATCTTGGTTGGTAATAAGGAATTCCTTAACCCTTAATTCATATATAATATGAAGACATAGCTGAATACAATGTTAATAGGTCATCCATAACATCTATGGGTTACCCTTAAGCAGCTACACCTTTCAATTAGGCCCTTATAGCTCTTATAGGTCTCATGGAGACCTATTCACCCATTTAGTATTTAATTAAAAAAAAATTAACATAAGAACACATAAAAATTCATGGTTTAACTCATTATGTCCAATTTTACATCCTCAAATGATCATAGTCAACTCTATTCACCTATACATATGCTTAAACAACTCAAACATTGACCTGGTACATAGGAACATCATGAATGAATACATAATAAAATTATTAAGATTTATTCATACTATACATGAATGGTTAAATCTTAATAATTAACATATATGGTATTCACAGAGTCTAAAACACTCCCCAATAGCTAATTCATCACGAGATATATATATATATATATATATATATATATATATATATATATATATATATATATATATATATATAAACAACATCAAAACAAGCTTGAACAATCTTCTTAGGTCACTTGTAGAATATAAATGAACACACAGTCAAATTTTAACATTTAAAACTATGATTATACACATTTTTAGATCTTAAAATATATATTTACATATTTAACTTGGATTCCTCTACAAGTTTTGTTTTTACACCATGAGCAATTTATGCATAGGTTGAAAGATATTGCTAAAAAGTAGAGCATTGGTTTTTCCTTTGTTAAATTCAAATATTGAAATGCAAACGATCACAATTAAACCTCAAACACTATGATGAAATATCATTTCATCTATGATTATATAAATCACACACAATTTATATTATTTTAAGGAACTAAAGCTTTACCATTTAGTGGTCATCGTTAGATCTTTTTCTTGACTATTTGACTTAATGTGATATGTTGATCTCTTGTACATTGTTTGATCTTTATCTCTACTTAACGATAAACATGAAAAACTTATCCTCATATAAATTCTTCCAAACATATTTGAATTAAGACACTCCATTTATTATTTTTTAAGTAAATCTATCTTTACTTAGTTTAAGCATCAAACACTTTGACCCATTTCACTTACTATGCACTGTAGATCTAGATGTACAAACTCCCACAAACCATTGATCCTTAGAAGAAGTTTGATATTTATCTCTACTCAATGTTAAAAATTAAAAAATTAGAACCATATTAATTATTCCTAACATCATGTATAAATATACTCCATTGATATTTCTCAAACTTTAGCTTGTTCAAAAATAACTATGGGAACTATTGCAATCTTCCTAGAAGGCCAACTTTGCACAATCATATCTTCTACCTCACTCACTCGCATGTTCTCAAATTTGAATAATATGATATCCTCATATAATATAATCCAAAAATGTATAAAATTTATCCTAAAACCTTCACATGTGTGATATATAATTCCATTAATATTCTCACTTAGATTTTTATGTCATAGAGTCAATAATGTCCATAATTACTTGGAAGGCCGATTTTGCACCTGCATATCTTTCGGCGCACTTTGGAACATGATCTAAAATTTAGTTAAAATAAATTAGGAACAAAACTAAATAAACCCATTTTATAAAAAATTACCTTAAAAATTCCTCATGTGTGAGATATATCATCACCAAACTACTTACTCAACTCTTTCTTATCTCATGCAATTTTTGCTAAGTATGGGAAAACACTATCAAACTATCTGGGAGTGCAAATTTTCACTTGCATAAATTTTTATGAAATTTGTCACATGATATAAAATTTATCAAAAAATAAATTAGGGACTAATGTGATCACAACCATATGACCAACTCGCCCTGACTCATCCATACATGGTAATGGTGATGTCATCAAACTACCTACTTAGATTTTCTAGTATTGGACTCAAAATGTCTAGATGAAAACTATGGACTACCAGATGAATTAAAATTATGCACATAAGAAATAAAATCATAAAAAACATCTTACGTACCTATTTTACATAATAAAATCACCATAATCATCCCTAAAAATTTCTAACCATGCCAAAACTAAATATAAACTAGTCATACTTCAAGCATACTAGAACAAGCACATTACACACTTTGTCATTGTCACATAGACAATAAAGGCACTTCATCCACTCATTTTTAAAACTCCATGACATCACTATAATAACATTGAAAACTCTAAAATAATATCCCCATTTGTCATTGATGTCGCCAACCATCATATAGTAAAATACAATTCAACTTTCTTCTCTCTCTTCAATCACACTCACAATAGGAACTTTTCCCCCCTTTGACACAATAAAAAGGTGTGCACCAACTAATCCAAAGGACCTAAAAATAATACCAATAAAAGAGAACCACCTTATAAATATGATAAAAACTCCCCCTTACCTTTATCCTACCTCTTCTTTACTCGACAATATCGTTCTTTATCCATGCCAACACTCTCTTTTACCAAGCACTACAACCAATAAAAAAAGGAACACACAAAGTACTAAAAACTTGATGGATCTCACCAAGAAACATCTAAGATGGACACCCCTTAATATCTCTAAGCCATTGAAAATATTAAACATCTTTAGATCTCTACACACCATGAAGACCCACCACACATGTTTACTAGCCTTCTCTCTCAAGCTACCTCAAGAATCACCAACAAAACTTTCATGAAACTCCATCATTATTATTAAGCCACTTGAAAACACCCATTCTAATCATGTATTATATCTCCTTCACAAATCTCTAGAACAAGTTCATGATCTTGTTTCTTCCTCTTAACTAAATACCTTGTTTGATTGGCATTATCATATTGATCACAAAACTTTACTTCATAATAAAATATGTCTCCTAAGAAGCATAGGTAGAGACACCCTAATTCACAATGTCTTAAAATAATTTAAAACCAAGAGTTTCCCACAACTTTGCATATTCCTTATCCTAATTGGTTATATAATACTTGTAGTTCTTTTTCTTCTTCTTAGGCTTAAGAGAAGAAACATGCTCAACCACCACAAAATTATCCTTCTCTTCTAATATCTAATTGATAATACATGGAGACAAAAAATATTCATGACATGCCTTTCAATGTGAAGAATCCACCTTAAAAGTTGGAACCTCATCACTAGGCACAAGAAATTGATGTTTTTTGGATGATACATGCTCAACAATAGTATGATGTTCACTTGGATCCATACACACCTTAGAACTAGCCTCAACCAGTATCTTGGTCTTCTCCTTGAGCTTGCTCTCTTCATTCTCAACATGAGCAGATAATGAGACCTCTTATCAATATTCAAAATTTTTAGCTTTCTCCACCAGAGAAAATAAATTACTTAAACATGCAGACTCATCATGACTCACACTTGTTACTTTTGGCTTCCATATCTTAACTTTCCTTCTTCCTTCCACTCTAGGAGCCTAATTTAACTCATTTTGACTTGATGGCCTTTGTTTACAAAATCTAGCAATGTGACCTCTTTATTGACACTTGAAACACAATATACCTTTTGTATGAAATGCATCTTGGCTTACCTTTTTTGTACATGAATATTCAATGTGTCCTATGTCATGAAAAATGAAACAACCTCCTTTTTGTGAAGAGGACTCACCTTGTCTATCCTTTTATGGACAATCGTTTTCAAAGTGTCCCAGAAAAATATAGTTAAATAACTTAATGTTATTCACACCTTTTGACTAAATATATCCATCATAGTACCTTAAAAACTCATTTTTAATAGGTCTCTTGCATTCTCTATCCCAATGATCAAATTTATTACATGTGTAATAATAACCATTGAATATTACATACCTCATGGCATAAGGTTGTCTGATTTGATTTATCTTCACTATGACAATACATTCATTCCTTGTCTGATGATTTGTATTCAAAGAATGATATACCTTCATCTCATTGATATTCATGTCAAATTGAGTATAAACTTTTGGATCTTCGTTAAAACTAATCCAAATTTATCACTAGCTAACTTTTGACTCTATAAGAGATCATCCAGATCATTAAAACTTTTATCAAACTTGAAAATTTATTTCACCTTCATTTTATATTTATCCAACTCATCTTTCAAAGACATAATCTTAGAAGCATACCTTGATAATTATTCTTCTTTAGCTCTTATACTTTTAGACATTGATTCCAGCTTAGAATTAAGAAACATGACAACACCTTCATGCTCCCTAGAGTTTTCAACCAATCTTGCCTTAAACACACCTGAATTAATCCACATAGTCCTTGAGTTTAGATGTAATATTTTTATTAATCTTGTTGTCCCTCTTCATTTATTCCAAAGCATTCATTAATACAATCTCATGGTCCACCTCATCTTTATCATCATCTGAATCACTCCAAGTAGACTCTTTTTGATGTGAGTAACTTCTTTCCTTAGCCATAAACATTGCTTCATCTTTAGTAGGACCATCGTCTTCATGATCATATTCTGAGTCACTATCTTCACTCTCATTTGATGAGCTACAATCTTCTTTGGTGTAGAGACTCTTCTTATTCTTGAAGGAATTCTTCTTATTGTTATACTTTCTTAATCGTTTCTTCTTGTAAGTCTTCTTGTATTCATCTTGGCCTTCACCATGATCTTCATCAACATTTTAATCATTATTATGAGGGAAATTATGGGGAAAATATCCAATCTCTCCACAATTGAAACATTTAAATGCTAGTTTACCCTTATACTTCCTTGAGCCTGTGTTTAATTTCCTAGTAATTGAAGCAATTAGTTCATTCTCATCACTATCAGATATGTCATCCTCTTTGGGTTTATTACCTTGAAAATTTTTATTTCAATTAATTTCTCTCTTAATTTATGCTTACTTATATGGTGTTATATCATCATTTACTATCATATCATAGGCAATAAAGGTGCCATGTAATTGATCCATCTTCAATTGAGTAAGATCACGAGTTTCTTCAATAGCAAAAACTTTTGGATCAAACTTGAGAGATAGAGACATTAATAAATTTTTAACTATATTAGCCTCTTCAAGGTTATCTCTAAGACCTCTGATGATGTTTATAGTCTCATCAACTCTCTATAAAAAGGATGTAATAAAATCTTCTTCCTACATCTTGAAACTTTCAAATTACCTTCTGCGAGTCTACAAATTAGCAAGCTTGACCTTTGAATATCCTTCATAAATTATATACATCTTATCCCATATCTCATTAGTATATTTAAAGTGGATTACCTTGGTGAAATAAATCTTTTTAAGACCATAAGTGATGGAATTATTTGCCTTAAAATTATTCTCAAACAACTTCTTATTTGTATCACTAGATGGAGTAGTAGGAGAAACATAACCATCCACAATATATTACCATACATAAAACCCTAGGGACATAATTTATGTACTCATTCTTACACTTAAAAAATCATAATTGGATCCATTAAAAATTAGTGCTTACTTAGTAGGGAAACTTCATTAATGATTTCCCATATTGTACCTTCGATCACCTTCAAGCTATCAAGTCTTTACCAAAGGAGTTGCTATGATACCAATTAATAGATGTACAATCATTGAGAGGAGGGGTGAATTAGTGAGTCTAGATAATTAAGCTTTATTTTAAAACCTTTCAAACTCTTAGTCAATTACCACTAGTATTTATGGAGCATACACATCATTCATAGTAATGAACACGAGAGACAATGCAAGATCAAGAAGATAGCATATGACATATGTGGGAAACCCTCTTAGGGGAGAAAACCCACTGGGACCTAAAAATGGACTACTATCCTATAATAACAAGATCCAATTTATACTAGATGTAATTGATCAAGGAACTACCATCCCTTATTTAGTGAGACTATAATCCCACAAGGTGTTATCATACCTATCTATTTTACCTACCATAACAACTAGATCTTTAACAAGTTTCACCTTAAAAATAGGTTACAACCCCCTTAGATGTTGAGCTTCCACAACAACACCTATGAATACATCCACCTAAGAACTGATGTCTTCAACACCTAATGATGGACCTCTGATTATCACTCTTCAAATTTACTCATACTCAATCTATAAGAGCATTATTATACCAATAGAATTATGACCTATAGGTCATAAAAATAGTCCTCAATCTAATATGCTCATCAACTAATCTACTGGGCACTCTACCTCTCCTTATCTCCACAATTCACACACATAATCCTCTCTCAAACCTCTCCCACAAGTCTTGAAACCAACACATTTAGTTTCACCATTTATAGAACTATCATGATTATCAACATTTTGTTCAACCATTAACCATGCCTTAACCCTTAAGGCATATATCATATGAAGACACAACTCAATACAATCTTCATAGGTTATCCATAACATCTTGGGTCACCCATAAGCAGCTACACCCTTCAATTAGGCCCTTGTAGATCTTATAGGTCCCATAGAGACCTATTCACCCATTAATCACTTCCTCAAATTAAAAAAGAACACATGACCACTTACTCAAGATATACCATCACCAAACTGCTTACTTAGCTCTTTCTTGCCTCATGTAAATTTGGCTAAGTATGGGAAAACATTGTCAAACTACCTGAGAGCCTAATTTTATACTCGTATATCTTTTGATATGATTCGGTGCATGATTTCAAATTTAATAAAAAATAATTAGGGACTTATGTGTTCAAAAACATATGTGGTAATGGTGATGTCAACAATCTGCCTACTCATATTTTATGCTATTGGACCCAAAATGTCTTGATGAAAACTATGAACTACAAGGTGAATTCCACTTATGAACATAAAAACTCAAATAATAGAAAAAATATTAGGGACCTCTTTCACATCCTTAAATAACCATACTCATCCTTGAGCATCTCTAACCATGTCAAAACTAAAGATCAACTAATCATACTTCAATCATACTAGAACAAGCACATTGCACACTTTATCATTGTCACTTATACAATCAAGGAACTTCATCCACTCACTTTGACACCTACATGACATCAATATAACATCATTGACAACTCTCCAACATGTTGATTCTAGTGACATCCATGGTAATCCTATCACACACATAATATTCATTACAAATGTACTAAAGTAGTTTTAGATACAAATATTATGAAATTTTAATGGACACAGAGATCCATATGTGCACCTCAAAGCTTATAAAAAGGCCATGACACATGATATTGTTAGTTTAATCCTTTTTAAAATATTTACTTAAACTCTATAGGGCGAGGAATTAAATTGGTTTCATTATTCTCTCCCTATTTGTTCACTCCATATATATGATGAGTTAGAAAAAATCTTTCTCATGTATTATATTCATAATAAGGGACCTAAATTAACATATGTGAGGTTATCTTCAATACGCTCAGGTGAGTTATAAATAGTAAATTATTACAATCTATGATTCAAATCCATCATGGAATAATTGATCTACTAGTTGATAGATTTAGAGGTATAATACACCTTTGATGGAGGTCTCATTTTCGATCATAAGGATAAATTATTATATGAGACATCCAAATCATTATGTAATCTATATAACATAGCTATGGCACTATAGAATAAGTTGGTAATATTTGAGATACATTCAAATATAGACTTGGATTTAGGTCTCTCATAGGCATAGTCATCTAATATGACAACAAACACCTGATACAAAGATACCTAAGGAAAAATGAAATAGAACCCACTAATGAATCTACTTGACAAAGGCAAATATCCACTTCATAGATAATTTACTATAGTGAACAAAGCACAAGACACCAATAATAGGGCCATAAAATTCTTAGACATAGATAGTCCTCATGATATATTATTTACACTACTAGATAGAGTGATTGTCACCCTTCCTCCTACTTAGCATCATCCAACACATCATTTAAAAATAATAATAAATAAACCATATTGTAATTATCACATAATCAATGGACATTAGGAAAATAATTATTATGTAATCAAAGATCATATTGACCAATGTGTTGATAGAAGCATTATATCATTCACATAGGGGGAATTAAGATATCATTCTTCACACTCTCCTAGATGACACTCCTATATAAGTGAGTTATCCTTTCAAGGAACCATTAGTTACTCATCATATGAGCCATGTGGTTTCTTAGAAAACTACTTAAGAGATATCTCATGCACCATGGGTTCAAAATTAATTGAAACCAGCTCAGATATCTCAAACTAATTATAGAAACATGGTAAAAAACGGAGAGAAACTCAATCACTAGTTTCAGTTAAACAACTAATTAAGATATTTAGTAGAGATCATAGAGATTAGAGAATAGTGTCAACATGAATACTAGTTTCAATATAACAAGTAATGAAGATATTTGGTAGACATTAGAGTATAGTTTCAGTACAATAGCTAATTAGGATATTTTCTACAAAATCTACACATCTAGCTACCAATAGTGCACTGTAACTAGTATTAGTTCTAGAGTCTACTTAAACACCTATAAAACATGATTAATATGGTCATTATTTTAATCTACCTTTAGGGTTTAGATAGTATAGGCTATAGTTTCATGATCACCACTAATATATAATACAATACTTATAAAACAACTACATAAAAAAATAACATTCCTAATCAGATATACATATCTAATCAACCACACACACACACACACACACACACAAACATTTATATATATATGAGAAACTAATTACCATTCACTAGCCAAAAAAACACATTTCCATCTCAACACATCAGAAATACATACAATCAAACACTTAATCAAGTAAATAATGACACAAACTAAAATGATAAATAACATAATACCCACATAAAAAATATCCATGTATATATATAACTCAAAACAACTTTTAATATAATAATACAAAGTCACTCAATAATTTGAGCTTGGTTATTAGGACTAGCCTCCTCACTCTCACTCTTAGATACATACACACTAGATCCAGATGATCCTACACCCAGCCTAGATCTACATTGATTCTTATGTATCCATGTTCTATCATATACCATAGACACCTCAACCAAAAACTATCCATGCTCTTTATGTAAAAAAATGTAGTTATCCATGATATTGCTACCTATCCCACCAAAAACATTAGGTGTACGCATAACTCACCCTTGTAACTCGACATGTGCCTCATCTCTATTAGTAGTTCCTCACCTATATATAGTGGTGGAAACTTTCACTTGATCATAAATATGGGAACAAATGCCTACAAATCATATGACCCTCTACACTAGCCCATCATCCAAGGCATCATCAGGGATATGTCATGTTATCCATCACAATGTAGCCCCAATAATGGTCTCCTAATATTCATTATCTCTTAGACCTATGCACACCAAAGCAATGCATTAGATTCATAATCAATAACTTATTTAATAAATTAAGCCAAACATAAAATAATATAATAAAAAATTACACTCAACTACCCTAATGGGATCCAAATCCAACAAATCCTTCATGATAGCCCCATCTCTAAAAATAGAAGTGACCATCAATGTTGCTTGTACCATACTATGAAGACATCAATCATCCCCATGTCATCTACATGAAGTATTTATATCACATAATATATTTTGATCACTAGATTTAGATAAAATTCAGCTATGTATGGTCTTTTCTACCACCTAGCCGTATTGGGTCTCAATAAATCCTCAACCACACCCATGGTGTGAGTGCCACATCCTAAAAAATACCAAACTATAATATCACTCAATCATACTTAAAATATCTCAAAAACATTGACCCAATGGTCATGTAAAAAACAACTCACTTGATAGTGCATTGTGCTCCTTGTTGACATAGGAGATGTGCTAGTCCATCTCTTTACAAACACTTGTGGGTAAGCCCAACTCATACATGGAAACCCCATAGGTCTAGCCACTATAATGTGATCATAATCCAAAAAATACAACAATGTCAAAGATCCAATACTCCACAGCATAAATTTTAATTAAAATGGTACAAATATTGATACAAGTGGGTTATCATCATACGACCCCATGAGTATATGATCATATGCTCCTTTATATCTTGCACAATCCCATTCATCATGTATGAAATAGATACACCACTATCATCCATAGTGATGAATGAAGCTAGTAACACCATAATAATCTTATATAATCATGGAACATTATCTATAGTGATCACTAATAATAAAACATCATTATAGCTTTATTAATGATGGGTCTCCATGGGTATGACCCCAAAATACCTAGAGGCTCAATATATATATCTACCTCTAATTACCTATTATAATATAGACCATTGACCAGTAATGGGAACTCTTAGTATCCTATAGAAATCCTCTAGAGTCATAGTGATCTCCTTGATGGGCAACCAAAATGTATAGGTATCGACATTCCATCATTTGCACAAGGTAATCATTATATGGCTATCACAAGGCATTGGTACAAGATATGACACATAACCCAAACCAACCCTATCAATCATTGTGTTATCATCTATCAAGGGTAGTCCATGTAATTACTCCATCTAGCCACTAAACAAATACATCATGCATACATCCACCTATAAAATACAACAAAATCTAACATTAACATCTCCAAATGACATAAAAACATGAAAAAATTATCATTAAACACAAATTTAATAAATTACAATTTTTACTCCATAAAACACTAGAAATATGGCTAAGACACTAGCACTAGATAGTAGAACAACTCTTACATGGTATTTTAATAGCCTAAGACACTAGCATGGTCCTTGAGACATTGTCATGACCCTCTTAAAAATGGCCCTAAACTACCTAAATTTCACTAAAAATGATAAATAAATCATTTTTTTTCAAAAGCATAGAAAATGATAGGTTCTTTACTAAGGTAACCTCCTCATAAGCCAAGATGAGTGCCTCCACCTCTTCATATAAGGTCACATTCACTCCTCATTTACTCAACATATTCACTAGGCTCAAAATTATAATTCACTTAATTCAAAATGTTTAAATGAATTTAAAAATAAATCAATCAACCTATTTAAGCTATATTTTAACAATGCCACTTACTTAAGGTTGACCCCACATGCAAATTTTACCAATTAATAACAAAATATTCCAATCATAATATCTAAAAAATCA
Organism: Torreya grandis; assembly: GCA_037957365.1. Taxonomy (NCBI): domain Eukaryota; kingdom Viridiplantae; phylum Streptophyta; class Pinopsida; order Cupressales; family Taxaceae; genus Torreya; species Torreya grandis. The sequence goes on from JARHVA010000132.1 coordinate 2,655,956, forward strand.
TAGCTTTAAGTTATAATCCATTTATTATGTGCAGAGATTGATGATAATATTCCACACATCATACCGGTTATGCTTCTATCCTAGTAAATTTAACTCTACAAATGAAAAAAATCATATTTCCTTAACAAAATCAATATAGACCACATGTTAATCCTAGACTCAACTTACAAGCGATTCCTCTATAATTGCCAAAATATTCAATCTTACATTTCTATCATCAATGTTAACTAACACTAATATGCATACTAATATTAATTTTAGTTTGATACATATACCCATGTTTTATCTCTCTCACTAAAAGGGGGAATATATACAACTATTTACACCAATACAGTTCAACTCAAACAGATAGTTTGAATTAGAATTATTGATTTAGATACTTAGATATACATTGGTTTAGATACTTATATATATAATGATTCATATACATATATACTTAGGTACATAGGTTAACATAGATACATAATTATCTCAAATTTCTTAATTCAGTGACTCTCTCTCTCTCTCTCTCTCACACACACACACACACACAGTTGTCTCACATTTCCTAATTTAATGACTTAGACATATGAATAAACAACTATCTTAGATTTATTGATTTAGTGTATTAGATACTTAGACATATAGATTATATTAGACACACAAATATACTTAGACACTCAAGCTTAGATATAAAACTACATGTGCACTTAGATATTTAGATACATAGGTTGACTTAGATTTTTAGGGTTCCACAACATTGGTTAAGATTCTAATATTTTATATAGGATTTAAACACAATTTTAGAATCTGATTATGACTATGGGGGAAAGCACATAGTACACCATCCCTATATGGACACAATTTTATACACAGGATTACTAAAGTATTAGGTTCAGAGGTATGATGTAGGGCATGTGTCCTTGATCCTATAGGATTTCACCAGATTATATAGATGGAATGGAAATTTATAAAATTATCTATGCACTGAATATCAAATCATATGTAGATTGTCACTAGGATGTCACCAGGTTGGTCCATATAGCTAACTACAATAGTTGATTCATAGTTGTCACCAGACCTATATTATAAAGATTGAGTGATAGTTTTGACCTCTAAGAAGATTAATTATTAGAATCATTTCACACATTAGAGTGGAGGTAAGTAGGGCTTGTTTCTCTATAATTACAAATATTTCTCAGACTCAATTCACAGATCAAAGTGGGGGAAAGTAGGGCTTGTTTCTCCACAAAATAGATTACTTTCTAGGCTCAACTACATATCAAGGTGGGGAGAAACATGGATTTTATTTCTCATAATCTATTCAATTACTTATATTTAGTATAAGGGACACCCAAATTATGCATTTCTTTTTCATAGATAGTATTTCACATGCATGTCCACTTCTTTGGCCAAGAAGTGGGTTGGGTCCACAATCTCATCCTCATAGGTAAGTATAGGTATGAATTTTATTTTACTTTTACTCTACTACTTTCATTTACATTACATTACTAAAATAAAATATGGGAACATACACACACCCTAATTTTATTAAGCAAACACAAATACTATGTATTTTTTTGCTCTTTCATAGGAAGGTCTTAACAATGAATGTGAGTCTTATTCACATGTTCATTTGGTCCTTTAGTCTTTATTATTATTTTTTTTTCCTATTTTTTACACCTCTAATGGTCCTATGTCATGATATCCTAGTCATAGGTCCCCATGGCCTATTTTTCATATTCAATACTCAAATTTTTAATCTCTAGACACTAGTGTAGTAATAGACACTAACATAGTATGCTAGTTTCCACCTCAATGATAGTGTCCATCAGTCACATTTTTAACTTGTTATGGTTCTTAACCTGCCATTGAGTGTCTTCTTATGATTTTGTCTTTTTATTTCACCTTTTTGGCCAATGAACGAGGCTCTCACTCTCAAATTAAAGTTACTTCTATATAAATGTCCTCAAAAGGCATTTTACATCTAGCACTTACTATTTTAGCACATAATGACATAAAATCAATTAATAGTATAGCTCAACACTCAGTATATTACTCAACAATCATATCTAGATTTGCATGCTTGATCCAATAAGGGCCCAGTTGAAACTCATTCTAGAATACTATACACATTGATTATGCACATTCCCTAAAGTATAACTATAAGTGATCTGAGACCCCTATGATTGGGGTTAATGAAAGAAATAATTAAGATAAAAATGGTTCTATATCACATGATCATAACATTCCAAAAACCATCTCTTTCCTTTTGAATTTGATCATATTATTGTTTATTATGTGTAGGTGTTCACTAGGGTTTCAAAGAAGAAACAACTAAATAGTGACATAGAATAATGATTAAAATCCCTTGATCATATATACATAACCTTGGATCCTCTTAAAAACATCCACAAAATTATTAGGACCCCTTCCCTAAAAGGACACTAAAATAATGTGTTAATGTCCTTCTAACTATGCTACTATCTGAAATCAATTTTAGATATTATTCTATAATGAAAGGACTCCAGACTAATTTATATACCTATTCTATCCTTCCCATCATTTGGTGACATCTATTTCACTCTAGATAAGTTGACTTTATCATTACACATTGTATTTTAGGTAAATAAATACAATTAATCTATTTCAAATATTTATCTATATTTACCCTCTATACCTAGCCCTTTAACAACGTAGGATTTACATCTACTAATTACTAAATAATTCTAACATAAGTTAATGATCTCATAGGTTAACCAACTTATCAATCTTATAAGTACCACTATGAATCCTTTAATATTGCATTTCTCAAATATTTCACTACCATCAATCATTATATTAGGTACCCATTTATTAGTAAACATTATGATTTTATCTATCCTTAAATTCCCCCAATCACATTTTCAAACCTTGAATTATTTATCATAGTTATCACAATAGTATTTGAGGGACATTTTATTTACCTAATAGTACAATAAACCCAATAGTGATCTTATTTCCCTTTAATTGAATGATCTTGCCATATGATTAGTTGGTTTTAGTGTTATATGTCCCTTCAATTTCCATGATTTTTATCTCCAAAAAGAAAGATCCTTATATGATGATAATATTTCCTCAGTGTATTGTTTTTTGAATTTATCTACCTATTCTAGGAAAGCAATGATCTATTCATCATTGCTGAAAACCTACCAAGGCTATGAGTTATCTAGGATGTTTGTGTGGTATACTATTTCAATACTATACCTATCCTTTTCAATCATGGATAGAGAATAAACAAAAATGTGGATAAGCTAGTGCTTCTGCATTATATTTTTAATCTCTTAAAACAAAATCAATGGAAAAATATTTAAATGATTCAATGTAGTCCTAGACCCTATTTCTATAATGCATTAGCCTATCATTCTTTACTTGGTATTGATCTCATAGTCACTTTACAATTAGCTCAACATTTTTTTGGGTTATGATATTTTGAATTCCAATATCCTTTACTACTTATAATCTTATAAGTAGTGCTTCATAATTAGCTTTATTATTGATGCATTCAAATTTGGATTTTATAAGAGAAAGGAAATAACTTGTTTTAGGGATAAACCAACGCTACCCCAACACCTAAACATGTAGTTGAATAAATTCCATAAAAATTCTAAGGTTCGTTTATCATTTTAAATAAGTTTACTAAGTTTTATATTATTTTCATTTATCATCATATAAGTACTTAGACCCATTTCCTCATATAGAATATCTACTCGAGGATCATTTGAATTTTGCACTAGGTGTTTATATTTTGGTTCCAATATCAGTTTTTCATTGATTCAATTTAAAGGAATAGTAACATGTGTCTATTCTAGTTAATTCTCACCTCCAAGGTATTTTTAAAAAGTTTTGGTTAATAACATTTCATAGCTTAGAGGGATGTCTGCCACTAGAATAATCATCTTGACTCTTTTTGAGAAAATACTGCTAGAGCTTTCTAAACATATTTTATTTATCTAATTAAAGGCACTTGTTTTACCTCCATGTTGAAATAATGACCAAAAATTTTGGTGCATTTTATCTCTAAGGCATTTGGTACCTTGGCTGAAATTACATTACCTGAAGCTTGGCAAGTCTTTTGATTATTTGACTAGACATAACCATGTTATTCTAAATGGTATAATTATTTAACCCTAATTTTAGATGATTCAATATCGTTTAGGGATAATAATATACAAATAAACAAGCACAAGGGTGATAAATAAATCTATAACAAGACAATTAATTACAAACTTAGATAAATAAAATTTTGAATTTAATACTAAGATATGATAAAAGTAGTAATTAAAAATTTAGATTGATATTGTAATATATATTAAACAAGATTAATTAGTTAATTTAATATGGACATGTAGATCTGATGTGGAACAAGTTGAAAACAAACTAGATGTAGATTTTGGACTAGTCATCAAATTCTAAAAATTTGACCTCTGTGGCTTCACACACTTTCATTGTTCATGGATAGTTGCATTAAAACTTCTATTTGAATTGGATGTAGGTGTCCAATAAATAATACCTACTAGGTCTGAATGTGAATGAATATAATAATCTTGGTTCTCTATCACTTTTGCTTTGGCGCATTCAAATCTGGATCACTGGCTATCACTTTTATCAAATCATCAAAACCATAACTCTTCATCTTTATAGTGACCTTAGAAAAAATGGGTAAGTGGGCTCATGGTGTCAAGATAACTCCAATGCCCCTATATCAATGGGTGTTTCCTACATAGAAACTACTCTGAAAAGGGCCGTAAACTAATATAGCTTTCCCCTAATGTGTTGTATTGTGTGTGTACAAGGGTGAAATATGTGGAAATCAAGTACACAAATTACATATCTTGTAACTTTAAAAATAAAACAAATGGGATTATCCTTTAGTAATCTATAACTATAGATGTGTTCCTATGGGAAATATGATAAAATAGGGAAGCTTTTCTCACTTGAATATTTTTGGTAAATTTCCTTGTGAGAGGTATGAATTTGATAGGTGAGGAATGAATGAAGATTGATCATACATATATACCAATCCTTTAGGGAAATATATTGAAAGTATTCACTTAGGCCAACCATAAGGCACTAAAATCCTACATTATCACATGCCACTTATGTCTATGTAGGCATCTAATTAGATGCAAGTGTTCAGGAAGATGGAAAATAAGTACATGTATAGAACTTGTAGAGATAAAAGTGTTGATAGGGGTTTTATACACACCTCAAAAAGTTTAAATGAGTTATCCTCTAAATTTTTTGGATATATATGGAATAAGGTTCCACATTGGGGCATGTGTTACAAGTATGTTAAGCCTATGGACTGTTTAACCAGGTTTTGTGGATAGATGGATGGAATCTAATAGAAATTAATCACTAGGTGATTTGGATGGGTGAAAAATTATTCTATGGTGGGTAGATGTAAAACAAACTCAAACAAGGGAAATAAGGGTAAAGCATGAAAGAAGGTTATGTGTTCCTAAAAGGTAAATTATAAGTCTATTTATTTGGTGGACAAGCATCTTTAAGAATAGTGTTTGTTATTTACATCTATTTCCCACTCATGAATAAGCTTGGTTATAAGTCTGAGATAAAAAATATAGGATGCTTAATGATTTCAACTAAAGGTTTCTCTTAGGGATTATATTGCACATCCTTGTCTATGAGATTATAGTTTGGACCAAGAAGTTGTCTAGGGTGGTTGTGGCTCACACCTATAAGACTATATCAAAAGAGATACCTCTACACACCTTGGATTATCAATTCAACCTTTAATAACTACTTAAATCAATGAAATATATCAATCCTCAATTTTTATTTCACATCTAAGATTAATATTCATTCATTGAAAAACTCAAATTCATCCATAGCATTAGCACACTTCAAAATTTTGAATTAATATAGATAAAGAAACTTTCAATATTATTAACATAGAGAGGGAAGAAGAAAGAACAAACAATTTCATAACAATCAATCTCTTGATCTCTTCCTGTATATTCATTCAAAACTTAGACCATTTAAAAATAGGGTTCTACATATATATAAATAACTTGGGGAAAAGGTTACCTCATCCTCCAAGTTTAGAAAACTTTGATTACATCCTAAATGATTAGATCATAAGTCTTAGTTTCATGTCATAAATTATAGGTACTTTAGACATGTAACATGTGCATGCTATCAAAAATAATTTATTTAGTTACAACATGGATGCAACTAAAACTTAACCATTTGTTTATAACTTTTACATGTAAAATTTTACAAAAATAGCCTTTGACTTCAAACTAAATTGGCTCATGCTTAACATTTTTTAAAACTATTGTTGAAATTATCATGGTGCTTGTTGTTGTAGACACGGTGACTAGAGATGTGCTTGGTGATGTAATCATTGATTGGACTAGAGTTACTATTGGAACTAAAATTTTAGGTGGAAATGATGTAGTTGTTGAAATAAAAGGAGCTTTAATTGATGGTAATGTTATTATTGGCACTATTGGTGGGTTTTGAGGAGTAGAACTAGTAGGTGACACTGATACTACTTTCTTATTTATATCCAACTCTTGGTAATACTTGTATGCCTTAGCATGATTAATGTGAATTAAGTTCATGTAGAGAAGATTAGGTCTAGTCACCCTACCTATTTGTTCCATGATCCTTGTATGTTAGATTTTAGTGGCTCAAAAGCCAACATAGAATACCTCTACCTCTATTGCCTTCCTCCTTACTATTCTCAATTTATAGTCAATGTCATCCAAGATCAACCATTTTAAACATTTTTTGAAGCCATCTAAGAGTTGTTGAATCATTTAATCAAAAGTGGCCCAAACTACCATATTCCCTCTATTATCCAAGACTTTGGTCAATTCAATCTCAATCAAAATTTGTGATACTTGATTTTCTAATTCTACAAGCTTATTCATGAGAGCTTCAGAAGATGACACCCAAACCTAGGACTTCTATCTTTTTATGAGAGCTAAATTCAATGTATTATATACCTCCAGAGGGGTCATCAGGTCTAGGTGGCTAAATGCCTTATTAAGGGTGTAAAATACCAAGAAATTCAATTTATTTTCATCTTCTCTATGAAGATTAAATAATTTGTTTATTGAATTCACATGCAGAGCTAATTAGACTCTCAAAGAATGAATTATATCCAAAATTTCATACAACCTAAGTTCTATATTTTATACATCTTGTTTTATACTAGGGGGAACTTGTATCACCTATTTCTACCCTCTAAGAGTTTATAACTCTTTTTCCAATTCTTGTCTATCAAATTTAATTCCCTAATGGATTAATAGGACTACCTCAGTATGGGTCTCCATAGAGGATTTGAGGTCCTCAATGTATGGGGACTGACCCTTCTTCCTGTTCTAGTTCTTTGAAAGGGAATACATTTCTTCCCTTTCCTCCAAATTAAACCCCTTGTAAGAACTATCCTCAATATTTATTTTTCTAAACCTCTAGACTGAGGTTGTGTCTTTGTCAAAAATTGATATTACCATGGGAAGCTCATTAATATTTAGATTGGGCCTCTTAGAGGCTAAAGATCCTAAATCCTTGGCCCAGTCTAGAAGAGTGATATTTAAAAGATCTAATGGTTGAGCTTCTATTTGTATGTGCTCCTTAGGTTTATGTTCAAGCTTAGAGGAGGGTTTGGGAATTAAGGGACAAATTATTTTGGACCAGTCTATGTTCCCAAATTATTGTGTTAGGTACACAACATAGACTGGTTGACTTTTAAAGCCCTCCTATTGGTCACTAATATTTTTTTTTGGAATGGTGTTGAAGAAGGTAATGGTTATCCTAATTGGGTATAGAATGGAAAATTTTGAGTGATGGGTTGGTTGGTGGCTAGGATGGAAAGAGATATGGTTGAAGGAATAGGGACTAAAGGAATGAAAATTGTAGTAGTGGAGGCTGATGAATTATAAATGGCAATAAGAAGAGTAGAGCTTATGTACATGAAAAGAAGAACGATAGAAAGTGATTGTACATGAATGAATTTGGAAACAATTTGAATATGTATTGTAAAAGAAAATTGTAATTAATTTAAATAAAAAATTACTAAGAGGACATTAAATAAATCACCCATACTAGATGAATTGCTATTGAGGGGTGCCTTTTCTTTTAGTGTTTTCAAGCTCAAGACCTTGGCTTACTATAGTTCTTCCTCATCCACCTCTTGAGTTGGATCACATTATAGTAAAGGTTGTACTTTTATGAGTGATTTAATATATGGGGTCTAAGGTCTCTCTCCCCTTGGTTTATTTTGAAACATTATGTCTTTTTCTTAGTTTGTGGAGCAATCACTAGGTAGGGAAGAGGAGAGGCAGCCATGTTGGATGTCAATGATGTTAAAGCCACAAAAATAAGTGACATTTATTCTTCATCAAAATAATCTAAGAAAATAATCCCCATCTCTTCCCTTCTTGTTTTTTCCCTTTCTTGTGTCAACTTCTCTACTAAATCTTGCTTAACTCTCCTTAGTTCTATAGTTGTTGTTTGAATTACAGGACCTTGTTCCTCTTCCTCTTATGAAGGAGCAAGTATTCCTTCTAGTTATTAATGTTTTTTATGTTATTGATACATTAATGCATTCCTTGCTAGTTATTATTACTCCTTTTTTTGGTCTTGATCCATAAATGGATGTTAGAGATCTTGTCCCTATTTAACTAGTGATTGGTATGGCCTTATACTCTAGAATTTAGAGGATATACATCCTCCTAGTGGTGAGATCCTAAATTTTTATTGGTTGAGTGTGAGGGAGGGGTCATCTTGATGAATATTATCCTCCTTATGACTAAAAACCATGATGATGGTGTAATCAAGGTATAGATAATAATCTCCCACATTGGTAAGTGTCTTGATAATGTTAGGTGAAATCCTAGCTAGAGGCTAACCATGAATGGACAACTAGACCTAAGGGTAGAGGTCCTCTAAAAAAATTTATATGTTACTAACATATGAATATATGTGAATGAAAGAGTAAAAGTCACATACTCTATTCTTGATAACATCTAGCTTACGAATCCATAGAAACCCATGGTGCTTGTAAAGTTTCCCCATGATGGCATCTAGTAGGTATGACAAGACATAAAAATTTCCCCCTTAGGGCCTCCTATCTTTGTGTATAATTTATTATTATAGTTGGGTACTAATGACTTACCCCAATGAATAAGTTTGATCTAAAGTACTGAGTAGGTCTAGTAGGGGTACCCATTCTAGATGTAAGAGGTGGACATTCATGTGGTTGAAGAGTCAGATCAATAATTCCATACCTATGAAAATACCCATACCTAATTGACTGATAAGGATATGATTCTTAACATGCTCTTTTATAGTGAATGTCTTTCTAGGAGAAGCCACTTTCCTAGTGCTTACTTCACATTGTTTCATTTCTTCTAAGTGGCTATAAAATGTAAGTTAAATGTAATGTATGGGATAGGGAGACTTAAATACATCATGAATGCTTCTATAGAGATGTATGTGATGACTATGTTGTTATTGATATAGTGCAGGTAACCACTACCTACAATTTTACCATCAAATAATAGGAATCATAATAAGTCTATACATGGCATGATATATGAAATGGTAGATGCATAGTAATGGGCATGTCTCCTGAATGGTAGGAGGTTTGATATAAGTTATTTCTCATTGGTTGAAATGTATCCTTCCAATAAGAATGAATCCACATTCTCTATAACCTCCCATAAATTTGAGTAATAGGGATAAAGGCCATCAAACATAGTATGTCTAAATATTTAGTAGAGTTTTTGATAGAAAACCTAGAGGGAGTGAGGGTCCCTTGTATAACCTAGATTAAGATACCATGATTGTTTGATGGATGATAGTATGATTCAACATTTCAAAAATGGTAAGAACTAAACTAAATTATGCAAGTTGCAAGTCATTCTAGTCACAGCTAGGGATTTTAAGATTTTAGAAGGCTTAAGTTTACTTGATCTATTGAAAATTAAATGAGATGAACTCAGTTGGGGGCTTGATTCTATATCCTTCTACATTCATTCTAGTTTGTTCCTAATTAATCACCAATGGCTATGAGCTTATCACATTCATTGAATTCAAACATGACCACCTAGTCGTAGTATACATACCATCTAGGATTCCTGATCTTTTAGGATGACACAATGTTACCTTTCTATTTTGACATTTGTCACTATATCATTTAGTCAAGGATGTCAAACTTTTCCTTAATTTTCTATAAGACCCTAGAAATCAAAATGCTCTTTGGAGAAATTTGTTTTAAAAGAAGTTGTCTAAAAAATGTTGAAGGAATGGTTTTTAAATACTAAGTAATATCCAGTAGGATTATTGTTTCAGAGGAAGTTATCACAAAGAAAGTTCTTGAAGATAAAATTTATTATTGAAACATGTTGAAGAAAAACCTTCTGAAGTAAATCTTTTGAATGAAAAGTTACTGAATGAAAACCTTTTGAAGTAAAGTTGATGACCACAAAGTTTTTGAAGTGAAAGTTGTGGACCAAAACAAATCTTTTGAAGAAAATTTTTCAAAGTGAAAGTTTTTAAAGTGAATATTTTAATTGAAAATTTGTCTAAGAGAAACCTTCCAAATTAAAGCTTCTTAATGAAAAGTTGTCAAATGAAAACCTTCCAGAGTAAAGTTATCAACCATAATTTTTTTGAAGTTAAAGTTTCTAACTAGAACAAAGATTTCAAAGAAGAGTTTCTTAATTAAAGTTTTTGAAGAGAAACCTTTCAAATTAAATATTCTAAATGAAAATTTACCAAATGAAAACCTTTTGAAGTAGATTTTCTAACCAAAAAATTTCCAAAGTGAAAGTTTCTAACCAAAACAAAGATTCAAAAGAAAAGTTTAAGAATTAAAGTTTCCAACCACAAAGTTTTCAAATTAAAGTCTTCCAAAGAAAATAATCTTAATAAGCCATTCTAAATACCTTCAATTCATAGAAATTCTTCCCAAATGTTCGTTAATATACTAGTTTGAAGAAGTCTTTTCAAATAAAAAATAGGTGGATCCTAATGTGATTCCATGTTTAAAACATTGAGTTTATATAGATAATAAGAAACAACACAAACACATACATACCAACATAAAATATATGTCCTTTAAAAATAAATGGTATCCCCACTTTTCAAAGAAAATCACAAGGTGGGGCGTGTTGAATACAACAAATGACAACTCACAGGGGTGAATGCTCCCAAGTTTTCATGAACCCACCAGAATCCATGGTTTTGCAATCCAAATATTAACCATAAACCATACTAAAATAAAATATTAAATTATAAAAAAAAAGAGACTCCTAATAGTCCCATGAAATATACTAACTTCACTTATACCTTGGATCTATGTGTGGAAAGTGATGTTCTTTATCTCTTGTCTTAAGGTTTTAGGCAAAGACATGGGGTGAGTTGTATGTTTCATTTTGATTAGGCATTAGGCGCATAGACATTAGGGGAATCAAACATTTATTAGTGATATCCAAGCATCCATATCCCAGACAAAGATACCTTTGATCACCTCTTCTCTATTTCCTCATATTTTTAATGATGCATGATACATTGATATTATTTCATCATGTAGGTTTCAAATTATCTTTGATTTTATTTTGGACTTTTAGTTTATGCCTTTAATTTTAAAATTTTTCCTTTCCTTTTCTTTTTTCTTTCTAAATGAAAGAGAGAATAAGGTGACCATCATGAATTGGTCTTAGTAAAGTTTTGGTTTAATCAAAATGTCTTTATCAGCTTTTGCCCATGTCAATGGTTATTACCTTAAATAAGTATTATATTTTTATATGTATTTGACCCAAGGGGATAAGGAGAGTTTTATAAATTTACAAAAAACTATGGGTTCAACTTTCATGTGCCTAATATAATCATTAGCTTTGTGACACGGTCAAGGCTAACTCATTTATTGCTTACCTAGATTAAGAGTTTTGAACTATAGTATGCAACACCCATTAATTTGAGTCAGTTTCAAAACACCTCAAACTATCATTTCATTATACTAGGATTGATCAACTTAGACTACCACGAAATCAAAATAATACTACCCTAAAAAGTAGGAAAAATATTGAAAGCAAAAAAGTCTAATCTAGAAAACACAAACTATTCTAATAAAATCAAATGACTAAAAGCATGAAAGCTAACTAATGAAGCAAATGTAACCTACTCCTACTTATAATAGAATACCTATAATTACTTAGAAACCTCTCTAGATGGGGTAGCTATGATGTAATGATTCAAAATCTATCCATTAACTAGATATGTCAAATCATTACCTTGATTATATTTTAAATAAAATGCATTATTTCTTACGATCCCAGAGATTTGATAAGGTCCTATCCATAATGGGATAAAATTGTCATGTATTCCTTTTTTCTCATGGAATTTGTCCCATAGTAGCATAAATTTAGAGACCTGAAATGATTTTAATTTCACTTTCTTTTTAAACCATATGTTGACCACATCTTGATGTTTGCTAAAGTTTTGCAATGCTTCATTCTTAGAGTCTTCCATTTTGATGATATCCAAGAATATGGATTATATTTTATCATGGGGATCCATGTATTCTTGTATAAACTGATATGTTGGTAGTTTTAACATGATTGGGAACACTAGATATTTTCCATAAAATAATAAATATGGTAAAGATTTAAGGGTCTATTTGTATGTAGTCCAGTTTACCTAGAGTGTATATTTCAAGAAGATATGACATTCCCTGGGCTGTTTGTAGTTTAATTCTTGAGAACATTTATGAGGTTATAATTGGTTGGCTTAGTGAATCCATTCCCTTATGGGTAGTGATTAGAGGATGATCTAATTATAATGTAATTATCATGGGTCCATTAAGTGAACTCAACTGATTAAAATGCTAGCCCATTATTATAAACCAAAGAGATAAGTGTGTCAAACCTAGTTGTGATATATTCTTTAAGAAAATTTATCAAATATTGGGCTCTTTAGTTCTTTGTGGATGATACCCTAGTCCATATAGTGCAATCATTTGTAGTAGTGAGCACAAATTTGTGCCTAGCTGAGGAATTCTATAACAACCCCACTGGATTTGATATAGAAGATGTGATTTTATTTAATTAAATACATATATTATAAATAGATTACACCATGAGAATATATTAATAAATTATATAAAATAATTTAAGTTTGAAAACAATAAATAATCATGTGACATCACACCATTACTGATCACTATCAATATATGAAACACATCATTAAAAAATATAGAAAGTAATTACAAATATCTAGCCACTGTTGGTACAATACATAGACACTATTGTAAATCCATAATAAATAGATAATTACAACTCATCATGATAATGTTTCTAATAATAAATATAATACAATGTACATAGACAAGATACATGGCTCCTCATAGCATGAGTTTCTCAAAATCTCCAATATCTATGGCAATCTCAAGTGATGTCTCAAAAGTAGCACTATTATGGGAAGGGAGAGCATCATCTAAGTGATTTTCCACACCAAAAATGGACCAATTATCCCCCATACTAATCTCATCAAGAAATGGCTCTTCCTTCATGAATGAGTAGATAGTGATAGCATGATATTCTATAAAGACAAGTAAGTACCCATGTGTTATATGATTTTTAAAACTAAACATGCATTGTATCATAGAAAAATCATTCTATTAAAACATATCACACAAAAATGTAAATTATACTCATGAAATGATAATGTCCCACTAAACATACTTTGGCCAAAGTTTTAAGATTAATAAATAATAACAATTTATAGATCAATTAAATTCATACACACCACTTGATTGGATTGCCTTCATCTAGCATTGTAATGCTAGTAAGCTAGTAAATTCCATTTCACTCCTTACTAAGTATTAGAAATGAAAGATTGGTCAAACATAATTTAACCAGAATATTCAAACAATTCACATCCTACTAGAAAACACATCACATAACACGCTAAACATAGGAGTAATCAAAGAATATGTTTATTCCATCAAATGTATGAATAAATATTACATTATTATCCATGTCATACTAGAAATGATGAATATAGTTTATACCACCTAGGTAAAATACACATTTAACTAAAAATTAAAAATAACACAATTAGTTTCCAAACATACTACACCTGATGATAACCCATATTATCATAGTCTAGTATTATAAGATATAACTACTAGCTTTCCACAATCAGTCATATAAAGTAGTCTTAAATACATGAAAACATAAGATTCTATTCAAGCAACTAGAATATAAAAAATCAAGTCACATTTTCCACATAACATATAACATTCTACACTAGTATTCATTACACTCTCAATGGTTGTATGCATGCATGCATGCATAAAGTCCTATTAACTATCACAAAAAATGTTATTCATATTAATAACCAACACACATATATTTAATTAGTCAAACATTGGTTTGAGTCTAGACATAAAAAAATATAATATGTACCTTCTAGGTATAACATACATTTGTACTGTAGTACTCTATGACATCCCATAATATCATAATTTATTGTCTATGAATACAACTAGATAATTACACATAACCAAACTTATAATTTCAAGAATCAAATGATCCACAATAATAAACAAGCAAATACAACATTATGCCTCTCGAGAATACCATATTATTAGAATGTAAACTACTATAACTTATAGACACACATCTTGATGAATTGTTATATGTTATATATATCTAAACATATTCACGATATTTAATCCACACAAGTATCCATTACTATATGCAAATATATTTCAACAACTCAGTCATGTTATTATCAAGAGTCAGATAACACAACTAAATTATTCCATAATGTTTTCATTTTATCAACTTCATTATTTTTCTAGTGACTATTTTCAAATGGCTATAACTTCAGTCCCATGGACACCTTGTGATTTTTTTAACCATATATTTAATTATAGATATAATCCCTATATACAAGTAAATGTACATGCATCATATATAAGTACCCAAATTATATGAAAATACTATCCCAATGCTCATTTATATTTCTTAATCAGTAGCCCCTTTGATTATAACTTCCTTGTTCATGAATTATATTAAAAATATTTATAAAATAATGAATGTTACAATGTTATTTTGCTTCATATTTTTTACCCCTAACTAGGTAAATTTTTATCTTGACATATCTAAAATGTACATAACTTTGTAAATAAGTTATCAATACTACCTAGTCATTCATATTATGGTTTGGATAGGGAGTTATGCAATATACTAATTACTCATATAAGACACACAATAGTTTTTAACAAGTAAACATACATGTGTATCACCCAAGTTATGATAATAACTAAACAAAGTCCATGGTATATGCATACATCTCAATGCACACAAACACAACACACACACACACACACACACACACACACACACACACACACACACACACACACACACACACACACACACACACACACACACACACACACACACACACACACACACACACACACACACAAGTATCTATTTTATCTAAAAGATATATGTCTCACCTTGCATACCACATATGTTTTACTACTCAACTATTATTCTACCATATTAATAATATTTTTCATTTTTTTTCTAAATGTAGATTATTATGTCTCTATGAAAGATCCCAAACTAGGATTGAAAGCAAATAAAATTGATTTCCACTACTTACAGCATTCAATCAATTGGACAAAGATATAAAACTGAATGTAACTGATACTATAGCCCCAAATGTCCTAAAATTATTACAGATTAGTCTCAAAACCCAATTATTATAACAACAACCAAACTGGAAATAAAAAACCTGGGATTGCGTGCTCTTGGCCTGCTGTGTCCAGAAAACACAGTCGCCGATGTCAGTCTCTGAGGATGCTGACGTCGGTCGATACCCTGCCACCGTCGGTCGTCTGAGGGCGACCTCTGCCTACCTGTCTGACTGCCTGATTTGACGGCGTTAGTAGATAATCAGCTGATGTCAGTCTATATGCCGATGTCGGTCTCTGTATAAACCTGCGGCCGAACTGTGCCATTTCCTTTCTCTGACCCTGTTGGTATGCCCTGGTGCCAATCTGTCTATCCGTATGGATTTCTGTACCCGAACCTAATATGCAAATAAAATATATAAATTTGGAACCTAAACAATGAATAAATACCTGGAACCCATTTGCATAGGCTGAACCCTGGTATACTCCGTGAATGGCCCCTGAAGCTCCCGATCTGACCAATATGCACAATCTGGATTCCGTCTCGAATCCACCTCTGACAAAGTGCTGGGTTTTCGTCCAACTCTTCGCCAATCTACTGAAGGGTTTCGTCCTCAGAGATTCCAGTTGAATCACCGATTCAAGCTTCTCAGAATAATTTTGCAAAAGAAGATATTAGATAATCCAAATGCTTTGCTTTCCCCTTCTTTTAAAGCCTTCCAAGGAAACTTCTAGAAGAAGTTAATTTTATTTTAATAATTTAATTAATTAATTAAACCATTTTAATAGAAAATTGGGGACATTACACTCTAACAATTCCATACAATACTTACACATACTCAGCTACATATTTATATATACCCATATATATAAATATATGATTTTGTGTTTTTGGAGGAATCGAGATGTAATAATATATTTCTACCACTTGATCACTAGCTATATATTATTTCATATGTTTTAACTCAATGATAATTAATATATTTATGTAACATGTATTAGATATATAAACAAAGGGTTATATATCAGATCTTGGGTTATGTAATAGAAAAATAATTATTCTATATATAACATACATAACTTTATGATATGCTACTTACAATCTATATGTTATCCACATAAACTCAATGCTATAATACATAAGGCCTATTCATATGCAAATTCAATTCCAAGAATACTAAAATTATTTATTATAATCTCAAGAGAGTCCAAATTGCTATAATTAAGATCCTAATATTAAACATTCCAAATATATGTTTCTTAATATACAGGTCAATGACTTAAGATTAATACCATTTATCCATACAATGATAATATTATTATGCATTGAACACTAAAATTCACATGCACCCAATGCTCTAATGCTTCTAACTTAGAATTTCAATAACTATAAGCTCAATGACTTAAAGAATAGTTAGAAACACTAATAAATTATTATAATGGCTCAACCATAGGTAATACAAATAGTAATAGTTCATTTTTTTCCCAAAATGTCATCATGGTTAATTTCCCACAAGGTAAACTAAGCCATTTACATTCACTGAATATTCAACATTAGATAGACATATTTTAATTCTCACTAAGACTTCACATTTTGTATTTTTACCACCTGTGATCCCCTTTGTTACCTTGGAATACCACTAAAATTTAATTCAACCTTTGGTTCTCCTTCATTTAATTGGCATACATATTTTTATTCTTTTCCTCACAAATACAATATCTTTCTTTAACTATCTAGTTCTAAGAAAATATTCACAACAAAAAAATATTACACAAGGTAAATGAAGTCATTAATAACTAAAAACCAATAGATATCCCATGAGGTGACCCAATAACATGTCATAGTGAATTATTGTACATTGTAAATTGTTCTCACTCTGATGTCAATTTTTGTAAATCCAATAAGGTCATAATAATTGACAAGTAAAAAACATTAAAGATGATAATTGATAATAAAAATGATGATATTAATGAATACACATAATGGTTAAATTAAAAATTTCTAAATTTTTGACTATACTTATATATTAGTTAAATCTCACATCAACCACTAATCAATTCATCAGGCATATACCACAAATAGGGAGGACCCCTAAGTATAAAATTCAAGTAATTATATATTTGTAGTGCAATGATGAAATTAAAGAGAACTATCAAAAGTAAAATCATGTTTGTGTTTCCCTTGAACGTTAGGTTTGAGGACATATGTGGTAATATTGAGTGAGTCATGTGTTATAGCAGATTTCGCAATTCATAACTTTTAAAAATCCTTGAAAGGCAATGTGAAGTGGATTTTTGAACATGAGCATATTTTATTATTTTAATATTTTAATATTTTACTATTTTAGTATTTGAGCATATATTCATACTCATGTCCCGGTTGGTATTAGTAGCAAAAATATATATAGATCAATATATGCTCACAGATTGTGTATTCTATAGATTATACAAGTATTTAGTTTACCAATTCATTCCATAGAAAACACACATACCAAATCACTTAATTATGTAAACTCTAAAATGTACATATAATTATATAAATTCAATAACATGGCCTACCTAGAAACATGTAGTTTCTCTTTATGTTCTTGTCTTTGTTGCTTCTTCTACGAAACACCTCTTCTATAACTCTTTTGTGTTATGCCTCCTCTTTTTCTCCTTGGAAAAATACTTATGATATCCCCTTTTTTTCCAGTCCCCATTACCTCTCTTCATAATCTTTGTTATGATAAGTAAGCCTTTTTTTTTAGTTTAATCTTTTTATTTTTATTATTATTAAATCAATATCTTTATTTATTTTATGGATTTTCCTTTTTTTTATCTTTTTATATTTTTTTATTTATTTTTATTTCCTCTTTATTTTTATTTTATTCCATTTTATTTTTTATTATTTTTCTACTTTTCCTCTCAATGTAAATTTATAGATTTGTAACATTTCAACATTAATTATAAACACTAGTAAGTTCACTAATTTAATTAGCATCTATAATGTCAAAATTGTTTAATGATAAGTCCATTAATCATTAACCTTAAATTTGCACTAATTAAATAAATTTAAATTTTTGAAAGCATTAAATCTCACACATATCAATTATACCAAATGAATTCCAAATAACTATTTATCTAAACTAACCATGTGTAAGAAATTCTAAATGTAGCAGCATTAAACACACTATGGTAACAATTAATTATGCATCTAACATGTGCTAGTTATTATGGTGTGTGTAGCATTTTATCTACGTTTATTAATCATTCTCTAACATCTCCATCTACATCACCCTCTGATGATGCCCTCCCTCCATCACACTTTGAGGGATGAGTTATCCTCCATCAACCTCAAAAAAAGTAGGTAGTTAGATCATATCAACATGATATACATACATCAAAAGATATAGATGAAATAACAAACTAACATGTTTATAATGTAAACATATACACTATAACTAAATCATAACAATGTAAACATGTAATCTAAGCAATATCCTACTATCCCATAACATCATATATCTCAAATCTTAGTTTAAAATAACCAAATCCAAATTTGTCACTATAGATATCCACAGATAGTCTAGTAAGTTTGCTTGGTGAGGAGTCAAGATGTAACAAATTTAGGTTTATAACACTAATAAAATCCAAGCCCCATTGGGTGAATGACCTACCTTTAATCATAGGTTGTAGTGGCATTGATATGTATACCTATCTTTCTACCAAAATCTAACATTCATGGCACATCCTCACATGGAAGTGACCATCTTGAAAGACCATCAGCTAATAATAATGCATTCTAAGTATTTTAAGGGTTGTATTATTTCTAGATGGATGGTTGATACAAATATTTTGATGCATATTTTATAATATTTATTGAGCTTCTCTACATGACACACATCTTAAATAGGTGTCTTCATAATTTTTCCTATAAAGGACCCCTTTTTTGATCATATAATGAGAAACCTTGAGCCTTAAATCTCTCTTTTTCTCTCTTTTGATTTCCCAAGGGCACGTTCTAATGAGTAAGAACTGAATAATATCTGAATACAAATCTTCTTGGGAAACCTATGTTTGGTAGACCTCCTTAATGATAATTTATGGGTCTAGTTCAGTCATCAATTGAATAATGCCTTATCCTCTAATGATCTTGGAAAGTTTAATTTTAATATCAAACTTCTACAAAATTTCCATCCATTTACCTCTACGCTTCCCTAATTCCTTTTGTCCTAAAGTAAACTTGATAGCAAGATCTTGTACCATGGAAATAGTCTTATTATAAAGGATGTAGTGCCTAAACTTCTTCATCACTTTGATAAGAGTAAAGATTTTATTATCAATTACAGAGTACTTGAGATCTACATCTTTCAATTTAGTACTCATTAACATGATAGGATGCTTAGTTTATTCCATTTTATGTGTAAGTATGATAATGATAGTATACTCTAAAGTGAATGAGCACAAGAAAAAGTCCTTAGTGAAATATAGGCTTACCAACATTGGGGCTTGTAAAATAACCTTCTTTATTTCTTAAAAGGACTTAGCTTCAAATATTCACTCCACTTTGGCATTCTGCTTCAGCATTGCATTTAGGGTCCTTCCAATCTTTGCTAATATTTATCTAAATTTCCTTCAAAATTTTATCTTTCCTAAGAAGGATTTGAGTTCTTTTTTACTAGTTGGAAACATTATTTTTGAAATCCCTTAGATCCTGTCTGGGTCAATAGTGATCCCATCTTTAGTAATAATGTGACCTAACATATTGCCTTTAGTAACACTTAATATACTCTTTTTGGGGTTAAGTGATACACCAAAATTCCCACACCTTTAAAAAATTGACTGAAGGTGGTTGATATGATTAGCTATAGTTTTAGAGAATATAGTGAGATAGTCTATGTATATGATTAAAAACTTGCCTATTAGTCTATGGAATGCATTATCCATTACTCTTTAAAAATTATTTCCAATGTTAATCATCCAAAATGGTAGTTTCTTGTATGCATAGGTTCCCTATTTCATAATAAATGCAATTTTCAACCTATCCTTTGATTTGACTAGTACCTGATATTATATTAAAAATCTGTCTAATAAAGACATCATTTTAGACCCACTCATAGTTTGTATTAACTCATATAAATATGGCAAAGGATAGCTGTCCTTCTTAGTAGCTTTATTCATATTCTTGAATTTGACACATAGTTTGATCTCACCACTCTTTTTCCTGACTAGAAGTAGATTGGCCACCCAAGTTGAATAGATGATAGGAAAAACTATCCTAGTACTTATCAACTTATCTACATCTTTATAGATCAATGTTTCCAAGATATTATTAACTAACCCTTATCTTTTCCTAAATGGTTTATGATCAAGATTAAGTGGAATCATATGGGTGATGACTTTAGGCTTTAATATCCTTATGTCACCATAAGTCCATGTGATTACATCTTTATACTTGGTAATCAATTCCTTAACCTTTTGCCTTTTATCTAGTGTGTAACTTAAGGCAACATTGAATAAGTGTGTACCCCTCTCATTACCTACATTTTCTAAGATAAATTTAGATTCATTAACATTAATTTGCCTCTCTGATTATGCTTGAGGATCTATATCAAAGATCATTTCCAAGGTGACCATTCCCAATGGGAGATGATTATTATTTAGTTGGATAACACCATATTCATCTAATTCTTTGTGGCATAGATGGTTTATTTCCTCATCATCAATTATTTGAGATTCAAACTATCTTGAATTGGTCAAAAATTAAATGATCTACTAGTCATTATCAAATACTTGAAAATTTTCAACATTGTCTCATACTTAAGGATAAGGTACAAATTCAATGGATAACTTATAGAATTTTAACTCCTATCAAGGTGAAAAATTCATTGATGAAGTGGCTAGTGAATCGGTGGCTTAGTTTTGTTCTCTCAGGATAACTACTATGTTGAAAGCATCAAATGATTCAATTATATCCAAGTCTCTATGCTTATATTTATTTAAATAAGACAATTTTCATTGATATTTATTTCTAATTTGGTTAATAAGAATTTTAATGTCTTTTTATACCAATAGTTATTTAACATTGTTCTTGGGGGCAAACTATAATCCTAAAATTAGGGCCTCATACTCTACTCTATTGTTGGTGTATACAAATTGGAGTGTGTATATTGATAATAGTTTATTTCCTTGTGGATTAACCATATTGATATTGATGCTTTATCCTTTCTTGGATCTTGCTCCATTGAAATGGAGAGTCCATAATTGGGAAGGGACCTAAATTTATTCTAGTGCTTCATGACTTATAGTAAATGTATAAATCCCAAGGCTAGGAGACTTATAACTTACCTATTCATTGGTAGTATTGTACTCTGCAATAGGATGATTCATCCTTGGATATTTATCAATCTTGATTTGGTTGGAAATGCCTCTCCAATGCAACCAAATATGTAAAAAGTCTATGAAAAGATATCCATTTAATATTTTGGACCAATCTCTACTCAACAATAGTCCATATACTTTATGAACATCCACTACTAAGATGTTAATAGTCATATATACTCTATGTTTTAAGGCAACCTAAATTCTCACATTAGTAAGTTCTCCCAATAGAGGCACTACTATTTTATTAAGTTGTGACATAGTCCTCTTGGATAGATTCAGGGTCAAACCAAGATTTTAGCATATGAAATTTGACATTACTATTACTAAAGCTCTATAATCTACCATAAAATCATGTATATTCTTTCCAAATTCCTAAATGTTTAGTAAGAAAGAGGTAACCTCAAGCTTGATTTTGTATATAACATTTGTGTTGTCTATTTTGGACTTTTTTACAATAGACTTACCTATGATGGACTTCTATAAGAGCTCCTTCTGCTATGTGATTTGTTCTAGTTCATAAAGAGTGATGTCAACCTTAATTTTCTTCATATCCTCAACAATATTGTATCCTCCTTTATTCCATTCCTCTCTATGTTGAGGCTGATCATTCCCTTTAGGGGGAGGGGGATTATTATCAACTTTTATATCTAGAGGAATAACTATATTATTGGGAAGGGTAGAAGTAGTAAGATCCTACCTATTATTTAAGTTATAGTTCTTCTTGTGGAACTATTAAAACATTTACACTTCATCAAAATTATCATCTAAAATATTTTCATCTTCATTGAGGAAGGAAGACTCATAGGTTTTAAAGACCATAGCCAAACCTAAAAGGACAAATTCATGAGGGATATCTAGAGGATTCATCATTTGATATTGTCTAATAATTTATCTCTAGAAGATTTCAAAGGCTACATAGAACTCTATACAATCTAATTATCCATGTTGTGATGTGTTATGAATCCTACACCAATTGGGAAAAGATATCTCCATGATATATATTTATGGTAGCTTATTAGACTATTAATATTTTACATTATTGATGGGACTATTGTATCTTGGAAAGCTAAAACTATGGTTGTAAATTTGATTAGTGGTATTACCCATCCCTTTTTACATATTTAAGAAATCATTGATCAACTTTTAGACCATTATTTGTATAGAGTCCAATTTAGATTTATTGAAGTCAAAACCATGAGAAACTATTGCATTGGTTTGGGAATAATTTTGATTCTATTTGTGTCTATTCCTTTACATCTAATTGTTTAATAAATCATAATTCTAATTTATTGTTTGCTGAATCATAGGAAGTAGTGTGTACAACTAATTCTGATTTAATGTGGGGGCATTTTTATTAGCATGTGGGATCATATTCAAATATGGGAGTCCATTGTTTAATGTTTATCCCCTTTAATTATGAGGTCTATCTTTTTGATTGATCTACTTATATATATATTAATAAATTCTTTGAATGTTAGAGCTAAAGTATTAGTGGTGGTAGCTCTTTGCATGAATACTGTAATAATAGGATCCATGGTGATTTTTTATATCTTGAGTTTCATATTCACATTTAAATTATACATAACATTTAATTGAGTGTAAATATTTATAATCTTACTTTAAAGTCCCAAATTGGCTTACTAGGTTCCCTCTTTATGCTGGTGAAGAGCTAATATACCAAGTTTGGATTAGTCACTTGTCCAAATTATGAAAAGAATTTATTTTGACACTCATTCCATGAGGTGATGTAATTTTAATAAAAATTGAGATACAAATCATAATAATAATATTGTATAGTAAATGTAAAAATCTTACATGTAACATCCTCATAGATGACATTCATTAACCTTAGAGTGCCCTTGAAAGATTTGATGTGTTCTTCTACCATCCTCCCACTTGAGGGGGAAAAGGTAGGAAAATAATTTTATGGGTTCCTTGGTAGGTCATGTTGGTCCCCATAGATGGTAATGGCAAACCTGAGTAACTTAGGTGAAGTCATAAGAATATTGATAATCGGGACATTTATTACAAGGGAAGGTGTCCTAGCTTAGCATATCTTAGGGATGACAGGTATGGGTCTAAGTCTCCTATGATTTTAAAATGGTGAAAATAAAAGGATAGCTTGAGATATATACCTTTTTAATCTCCCATGTGGTTCTAATGCAACTCTATATAATGATTATCCCCTATTATTAAGAAAACACACAAGTGGGACCTCCTATTGCCAACTTTTTTTTTGATATGGGTTCTATGCACACCTCAAAAAGTTGAAGTGAATTTTGGAATATTTATGGAATAGGGTTCCACTCTAAGGCATGATTTACAGTAAAAACTTATATAACTAGGTGATGGAATAACATGTTGAGCTTGTAGATTATTTAACCTAGTTTTATGGATGATTATGTGGAATCTAATAGAAAATAATCACTAGGCGAGTTGGATGGGTGGAAAATTACTCTATGGTGGGTAGATCTCAAAGAAACTCAAAAAAGGGAAAGAAGGTATGGTAGGAAAGAAGGTTATATGTTCCTAAAGGGTAACTTCTAAGGTTGTTTCTTTGGTGGATAAGTATCTCTAAGACTAGTGTTTTCTATTTATAGCTATTTGACACTCATGAACAATAATGGTTAATAGTCTAGGCTAACAAATATAGGGATCTTAATGATCTCAAGTAAAGGTTTCTCTTCTTAGGGATATTTTTGCATACCTTTATCTAAGAAATTATAGTTTAGAATAGGAAGTTGTCTAGGGTAGTTGTGGCTCACATCTAGAAGACTATAATAAAAGATATACCTCTACAAACCTTGGATTATCAATTCAACACTTAATAACTATTTAAATCAATGAAATATATCAATCCTCAATTGTTATTTCACATCTAATATTAATAGTCATTAACTAAAACACTTATATTCATCTATAGTATTAACACACTTTAGAATTTTGAATTAATATAGACAAATAAACTTTAAATTTCATTAACATAGATAGCAAGAATAAATAACATACATAATTTTATGATAATTAATCTCTTTATCTGTTCTTATATATTCATCCAAAACTTTGACCCTTTGAAAATAGGGTTCTAAATGTATATAAAAAACTTAGGGAAGGGGTCACCTCATCCTCCAAGTTTATAAAACTTTGATTACATCCTAAATGATTAGATCATAAGTCTCAATTATATGTCACAACTTATAGATACTTTAGACATGCAATGTGTGTGTGCTTGTAAAAATAATTTATTTAGTTACAATATAGATGTAACTAAAACTTAACCATTCCTTTATAACTATTACATGCAAAATTGTACAAAAATAGCCTTTGACTTCAAGATAAATTGGCTCTTGCTTAACATTTTTCAAAACTATTGTTGGATTTACCATTGTGCTTATTGTTACAAACATGGTGACTAGAACTATGCATGATGTACTCATTCATTAGACTAGAGTTACTATTAGAACTAAACAGTGAAGTAGCATTGACATATTTGTTGAACTACAAGGGGCTGTAGTTGATGATAATATTATTATTGACACTGCTAGTGGGGTCTAAGGAGTCGAATTGGTAGGTGGTATTAACATTGCTTTCTTATTTCCATCCAAATCTTGGCGGTACATGTATGCCTTATTGTGTTACACATGAATTAAGTTCATGTCAAGAAGATGGGGTCTAGTCACCTTACCTATTTTTTCCATTAGCCTTGTATGCTCCATCTTGGTGGATAAAAGGCCAACCCAAAAGACCTCTACCTATATTACCTTCCTTCTCACTATTCTCAATTTTGTTTTAATGTCCTCCAAGCTTAGCCCTTATAAAATCTATTTAAAACCATCTAAGACTTTCTAAATAATTTGATCAAAAGTGACCTAAGCTACCACCTTCCTTCTATTATCTTGGTCAATTTAAACTCAGCTAAAATTTGTGTTACTTACTTTTACTATCTAACAAGATTATTCATGAGATATTCAAAAGATGACACCCAATTTTAGGCCTTCTATATTCAAAAGAGAAATAAATTCAATACATTAGCTACCTCTATAAGGGTCATCATGTATAGGTTTATGGATGCCATATTAGGGGTGTATAATAACCATAAATTTATTTTATTTTGGCCTTATCTAAGAATCTTAAATAATCTAGTTATTAGATTCACATGTAGAGCCAAATAGACTCTCAAAGAATGAGTTGTATCCAAAATTTTATACAACCTAAGTGCTACATTTTGTATATCTTATTATATGTGAGGGAGAACTCATATCATTTATTGATTGTCTATGATAGTTTCCAACTCTTTTTTTAGTTCTTTTTTGGACAAATATTTTCCCTCATAGATAAATAGGACTACCTCAGTATGGGTCTCCATATTGGATTTAAGGTCCTCAATATATGGGGATTGACCCTTATTATTATTCTACCTCTTTGAAAGGGAATAAATTGTATCCCTTTCCTCTAAAATCAATCCCTATAAGAAATATCTTCAATCTTTATTTTTTTGACCCTCTATATTAAGGGTGTGTCTTTGTAAAAATGTGAGCTTACCATATGATGCTCAATAATCTTTATACTAGACCTCTTATAGGATAAAGATCCTAACTCCTTGGCCTAGTATATAAGATTGAGATTTAAAGTATCTAATGGTTGAGATTATATTTATACATGCTCCTCAATTCTAGGATCAGGGTTAGAGGAGGGTTTGGGAATTAAGGGAAAATTTATTTTAGACCAGTCTACATTCTCAAATTCTAGCACTGGGTACACAACATAGACTAATTACCTTTTTGGATCCCTATTTGTGATCACCATTATTGTGGTTTGCACTAGTGTTGAACAAGGTAATGTTAAACCCAATTGGGTTAATGAGGGAATAATTTGAGTGATGGGTTTGTTGATGGATGGGATGGAAATAGTTATGGTTGAAGGGATAGAGATTCAAGGAATAAAAACTATAATAGTGGAGGCTAATGAAGTAGGAATGGCAATAGAAAGAGTAGAGGTTGGGTTCATGAAAATAAAACCAATATAAAGTGATTGTATATGAATGAAAGTGCCAAAAATTATAATAGGTATTGTATAATAAAAATGTAATGACATTAAAGGAAAAAGTCCAAAGGGAGAAGTAAAGAGAGAACCCTTACCAGATGAATATCCACTAAGGGGTGCCTGTGATTTTAGTGATTATAAGCTCAAGACCTTGCATTTATGAATTTATTCATCATCCACCTCTTGAATTGGATTGCCTTACACTAAATGTTATGCCTCTCTGAGTGCTTCAATAGATGGGATCTGAGGTTTCTCTCCCCTTAGTTTCCTTTCATAACACCATGTCATTTTTCTAGTTTATGGAATAGTCACATATTGGGGAAGAGGAGGGGTATTCATGATGGATTTTAGGGTGTTGAATCCACCAAAATAGGTGCCATTTATTCTTCATTAGAAGAATCAAAGCAAATAATCCTAATCTCTTCCCTTCTTATGTTTCCCTTTTTTTGTGTCCACTCCTCTAGTAACTCTTACTTAACTTTCTTTAGTTTCATAGCTGATGCTTGAACTATAAGAGTCTCTTCCACTTATTCTTATGCAGGACCAAGTATTCCTTTTATTTATTGATTTTTCTCATGTTATTGATACACTAATGATTCTCTTACCAACTTCTCTTGATATTTTTGTTGGTCTTGAGCTATGGATGGATGTTGGGGATATTTTCCCTAGTCTGTTGGTTGTTGGTATGGTCTTCCACTCTAAAAGTTGGAGGATCTCAATCCTTATAGAAATGGGATCCTAAATTTTTCTTGGTTGAGTGTGAGGGAGGGGTTGGCTTATATTACCCTTTATGAGTCTTCACTCAATCTCATTGTCACTACTCTTTCTTTCTCTTGCTCATCATCCTTAGCATTAAGAAATAGGAAGTCATGGTCAAATGGCTCAGGTTTATATGAGATGCCTAGGCTATGGATCTTCTGTTGGATTTTCCCATGTGGTACCAAATCCCTATGGGGTAGAGTGGCTAATGCATATGCTCTCCTCACATTCCTAGCTTCCTTGAATTACATCCTAATAGTGTAATGCATCCTACCAATAGTGATATGAGAGCCATGAAAGGCACTTTTCTTGTTCTTTGTTAGCTCATCATCTATACCATTTCATATCTATAAGGCAATTTATTATTCATCCAACTTGTTAGTAATAAAATTAGGAAGCTGAAGAGGATTTAATTTATGACCAACAACCATGATGATGGTGTAATTAGGGTAGATCTGGGAGTCTCCCACATTGGCAAGTATCTTGGTAATGATAAGTGAAATCCTAGCTAGAGTTTGACCATGAATGGACATCTATACCTAAGGGTAGAGGTCCTATGAAATTATGGAGATATTCCTAACATATGAGTATGTGTGAATTGAAAGAGTAAAAGTCACATATTTTTTTCTTAATAATATTTGGGTTGGGACTCAATCGAAACCCATTTTTCCTATACAATTCCCCCATCATGGCATATAGTAGATATGATATCATATAAAAAGATACCCCTTAGGGCCTCCTATCTTTGTGAAAAATTCGATCTTATAGGTGGGAATTAACGAAAAATTTGATCTTATAGGTGGGAATTAATGACTTCCCTAAATACATAGTTGTACATTGAAGTAATGAGCAGGTGTACCCATTATAGATGTAGGAAGTGGAATCTCACATGGTTGAAGAGTCAGTTGAATAATTTCATGGCTATGAAAATTCCCATCTTGAATTAGGTGATAGGGATGGGATCTTAACATGTTATTTTACAATTAATGTCTCACCTAGGAGAAGCCACTTTATTAGTGATTTATTCACATTATTTCCATTATTCCAAGTGATTATGGTATGAAAGTCAAATATAACATCTAGGATAAGGAGACTCAAATACCTCATGAATGTTTATCCAAATATGTACATGATGATTATGTTAATTTTGACATAGTGTAGGTAATCATCATCTACAATTTTACTCATGAAGAATAGGCCTTGCAAAAAGTCTGTACATGGAATGACCTTTGACTTGGTAGATGCATAGCTAAGAGCCTATTGTTTAAATGGTAGTAAGTTAACTATAAGATATTTCTCATCAATCAAGATGTATTCTTATAAAATGAATGACTCCACATTTTCTACACCCATAAAGTTAAGTAATTAGGATAAATTCCATCAACCATAGTTGCATTAAAAGTCATGTCTAAGTATTCAATAGAGTCCCTAATGGAAAACCTATAGGGGGTTGAGGGTCCCTTGTATGACTTGGATGAAGATGCCATGGATGTTTTATATATGATGGTATGATTCAAGATTTCAAAAATGGTGGGAACTAAACTAAACTATGTGCATTGTAAGTTTTTTGGTCATAGATATAACTTTTGAGATTAAATAGTGATTAAGTTTACTCAAACTCTTTAAAATTAAATAAGATTAAATTGGTTAGGGGCTCGATATTATAAATTTTTTCATTCATTTTAGTTCATATGCCATTAATCACCAATATCTACAATCTCATCACCTTCATTCAGTTTCAACTTGACCACCCAATTCTAGTGTATATGCCACATAAGATGCTTGCTCATTTGGGGTGCCATGATGTTACCTTTCTCTTTTTGCATTTATCATTATATGGTTTATTTAGGGAAGCCAAACTTTGCCTTTACTTTCTAAAATAATCCAAAAATCAAAATGCTCTTAGATGAAATTAACTTTGAAAGAATTTGTCCAAAATTAACTGAAGGAATTATTTCCAAAGACTAAGTACTCTTAGATAGGAATTTTTTTAGGAGGAAGTTGTGACATAGAAAGTTCCCAATGTTAAACTTTCTGACTTAAGCATGCCAAAGATAAACCTTCCAAAGTAAAATTTCTTGATGAAAAGTTACTGAATGAAAACCTTTTGAAGTAAAGTTGATAACTATAAAGTTTCTAAAGTGAAAGTTTCCAAGAAGAACAAAGCTTTCAAATAAAGGTTCCAAAGTGAAGCTTCCAATTGAAAAGTTACCAAAGAGCTACCTTCCAAAGTAAAGCTTCCCAATGAAAAGTTTCCAAATGAAAACCATTCGAAGTAAATTTGCCAATCATAAAGTTTTTGAAGTAAAAGTTTTCAACTAGAACAAAGCTTCCAAATAAGATTTTTTGAAGTAAAGTTGCCAAAGAGAAACCTTTTGAAGTAAAGCTGCCAAATGGAAAAGTTATCAAATGAAAAACTTTTGAAGTAAAGTTGCTGACCACAAAGTTTCTAAAGTGAAAATTGTAAACCAAAATAAATCTTTTGATGAAATTTTTTTGAAGTAAATTTGTTGACCATAAAAGTTTTGAATGAAAGTCTTCCAAGGAAAAGAATCTAAATAAGCCATTCTGAATACCTTCCATTCATAACAATTCTTCCCAAATTTTCATTAATAAATTATTCTAAACAAGTCATTTCAAATGGAAAATAGGTGGATCCCAACATGATTCAATGTTCAAAACACTAAGTTTCTATAGATAATAAGAATCAATACAAACACATACATACCCAGATAAATTATACATCCTCTAAAAATAAAGGGGTTCCCTAATTTTCAAATAAAAACACAAGTTTGAGTTTGTTGAATAAAACAAAAATGTATGTATGTTTATATAGTTTCAAGCAAAAATAAATGAACTAGTCATTATAATAAAATATTGTTGAACTAAGAGATAAAAAATAATCACAAAGAGATAGAAGATGTGAGAATTTTATCAATTGAAAGGTTTAGAAGTTGAAGGTACATCCATGATATGTATTTTCCAAGTGTAAAAGATTGATGTGTTATATAATTTAGATTTATAGTCTATATTTCCCCCCTTTAATCTAATAATGAAATTATTAGTATAAAGAAAAAGCAATGTGTATCTAGGTGTGTATAACACACCTTTCCTTTATATGAGTATAATTTGAGTGGTTTTTTGGTGTTTAACTTGAAACCAAAATCTTGTTAGAGTATATAATCAACACATATAATCTGAAATCAAAAGCATTAAAATGATTGAAATAGAAAGAGCAAGGTTTAGGAGTACACTTGTGTGTTAATGCATCTACCTTAAATTTTAGAAACTTGATTTAAAAATATGTATAATTATGAACCATTTAAACTAATATTAGGAAAAATGTAAATTTGGAAGTGTGTATATATAGAGAGGTTAAAGGAAAAAATTACCCCCAACCTTGGATAAAAGGTGATCTTCCACCTAAAAATTAAGATTCACTTAATTGTGAAACCTAATCATACTTATAACCTAGTGAGCATGAGTTGATCTAAGCCAACATACACTATAAATCTGATGAGGTTGGATGATATAATCAATTCCAACCTATAAAATTGGAAATATTGAGTGATTTAATCACCTCATCCATACCAAAAGTGAACCAACTACTATAATAGATTGGCTGAATAACATTCAATGATAGTCCAACTTGGTGAGCTAAAGTTTATTGAAGTATTTTGAAATATAAAATTTGTTTTGATTTTAAAATTTAGGTGTTATTTACATTACATATTCACCTTATATATGTCTCATGTTGAAACCTAGGTATAACAATGGTACCAATGTATAGAATTCTACCACAAATGTGTATCTAAATCATATAACTATTTAATTTGGCTAATTTAAAACTATGTAAGCGTGGAAAACATATTTGAAAAATATGCCCCCATTAAAATATAAAATTGAGAGCTGGTATAGGTTTGGGTAACATGTTTATATAACATGCCCCAACTATATATCTAAATCTGTGAACTATGAAAAATGTAGAATCCATGTCTCTATGATATGTTGCCACTAATATGCCCCCCTTTTGAGGTTAGAGGAAGTATAAATAGTAGTTAACTTAATTCAAAAGGATAAAATAACTATGTAATCTATATATGAACCATGTAGCATATAAGCAAAACATGTATAGGTAGATATATCATTGAAGTTCACATAATTTGATCACATCAATCCCTAAGATGCATGATATAGATCATGGAAATGTCTAGATAGTAACAATACAAACTCAACAATAAATTAAGTGCACATGTAAGAGTACTCAAAAGATAATCAAAAGATAATTTTCTAAGGAGACCTCAAAAAAGGGACATATTCAAATGTTGTACAATTGAAGGGACATGACTGGGTCAAATGTCCATACAAAAAGAAATGGAATATGTAAATGTAAAAGTAAGCAAAAAAAAGCATGGGGGATGTAAATAATAAATCATATTCAAATTCCCAGTAATGAAGACAAGGCACTCAGGGAAGTGGTTAAAAAGCAAATAATATAAAGATAACATATTAGCCCCTAGATATATGTGCTCACAAAAAATGTCAAGTAAATAACATATCGAGTAGACTATAAAAGATATAAATACAAATATAATCATGTGTAAGTAAATAAGCTCAATCATGATAATGGAAAGTGATCATAGAATTGTATAACTTATGTGTATATCAAGATCAAAGAATCAAATGTCCCCAATGTCTATATGACACGAGGAGAAGGAAGGCCTAATGTATGTAAAGGAATAGATCATGTATTCGTGTATGTTTATATCACACTCAAATGATGTGTGAAACACATGTGTATATATTAAATATTGATATTCTATGTACCAACATAGAACTAACAACATAGAACCAACAACATATATTCGAAGGAGATAATAGAACGTGTAAAAGATAAAGATATTTTTGGATTTTTTATTTTTTATTTTTTTAGTTGCTTTTGGGATATTTAAAAAGAAAATAAATTATCCTATGATCTCATCAAGAATGTTCTCATAGGTATTTTCCCACTATGAACCTAGTGTAATAAACTAGTGATACTACCAAGGATCATGTATAAGTGTATTTGTTGTCATGGTAAGATTTGTAATGCTCTGCATATGTATAATAAGACTATGTGGTCGTGAGGCAAAAATAAAGGACTAGGGGTTCATGGAACCCATTTTTGAGAGATTTGTGGTTTATTAGAAGTAAAAATAATAAAAACATGTTTAGGTTCTTTCCATATCTTAATATGGTGCATATGAAATGAGGATTTCATGGAATCTACTATGTATATCTACTGTATTGGCCTCTCAAGTACCTATCACCTAGGAAAGGGAATTGCCTGTTATTTATCCTTTCATGGAGAATTAACCTTAGTAGGTTTGAAAATTAATTATCTATGTATAAATTTCTCTTTTTCAATTGGATGTTTATGTGGAATAATAAAAACTATAACTACCATGTTGGAATGTATGTATTTAACAATAAAAGGTACTAAATGGAGAGCATGTATCCAAGGTCATCCCAATAACATATCAAAGATGTTGATGTATGGTATAACTAAAAAGGTAGTAACCACTTGTGTTAAACCCACCTATAAAGGTAATTTTATCTCAAGGAATTTTTTTGTGATACTACCAAAGAACATGCATAAGTGTATTTTCTTAGGGTATGATCTATAATGCTTTACGTATGTATAATAGGACTATGTGATCATGAGGCAACAATAAAATGTCTAGGGGTTCATGAAACCCATTATTGAATAACTTGTGGTTTCTTTGAAGTAACAATAGTAAGAACATGTTTGGGTGTTTTGGATATCTAAATATGGTGTGTAGAAAATGAGGATTTCATGGAATCTACTATGTATATCTACTGTAATGGCCTCTCAAGTACCCACCACCTAGGAAAGGGAATTGCTTGTTGTTTATCCTTTCATGGAGGATTAACCTTAGTAGGTTTGAAAAATAATTATCTAGGTATAAATTTATCTTTTTCAATTGGATGTTTATGTGGAATAATAGAAACTGTAACTACCACATTGGAATGTATGTATTTAACACTAGAAGGTACTAAATGGAGAGTATGTATCCAAGGTCATCCCAATAACATATCAAAGATGTTGATGTATGGTATAACTAAAAAGGTAGTAACCACTTGTGCTAAACCCACCTATAAAGGTAATTTTATCTCAAGTAAATTTTTAGTAATGCTACCAAAGAACATGCATAAGTGTATTTTTTTAGGGTAGGATCTATAATGCTTTATGTATGTATAATAGGACTATGTGATCATGAGGCAACAATAAAATGTGTAGGGGTTCATGGAACCCATTATTGAATAACTTGTGGTTTCTTTGAAGTAACAATAGTAAGAACATGTTTGGGTGTTTTGGATATCTAAATATGGTGTGTAAAAAATGAGGATTTCATGGAATCTACTATGTATATGTACTGTAATGGCCTCTCAAGTACCCACCACCTAAGAAAGGGAATTGCATGTTGTTTATCCTTTCATGGAGGATTAACCTTAATAGGTTTTGTTGATGTAGGTTTTATGCACAACATAGCCTTAATGATGTAGCCTATAACATTTTAGGATCTCAACAGAGGTAAAATAAACTATAGGGCATGAGTTATAGGTATGATATATTTTACAACCTATTTAAGGAATAACGGGTAAGACATGCAAGTTATTAACAAGGTTTTTAGATGGATGTGTGGTTCCTAATAAGGGTAATGAATCTCTATTTTATTTGGATGGGTGACTAATTGTTAATTTAGAGTGGGTATATTTCAAAATAAATTCAAAAAAATGAGGGAAGGTAAGGTAGAAAATAAATTTTTTTTGGTTTTCAGGAACTACTTCCCTAGCTGGTTTCTAAAAGGATAAGTGCTCTTATAACCTATGCCTATTGCTAGAAGCAGTTGTATACACATAGTCAGACATGACTAAGAAGTCTAAGGAGATAAAGATGTAATAAATTCATAAGTCTCAAACAAAGGTTGCTCCTTTTAGGGCAGCTATTACACACCCTTAATTAAGAGATTATGGCTCAGGTTAGTGAAGTATTTGAGGGAGTTGTTACACATACATAGGAAACTAGATCCAAGAAAACACTCATGCACAATTAGAATTATGAATCAATTTGAACTTGACTATCTCAACCAATATATTTAATAATATTTCAATAGTTCTTACACATCTATAGATTGGTATATCAATCAAAATAATCAATAATCCATTAATATATTTTGCACACTAAATATTATTGAAACATACAACCAAAGAAAGTAAAAATTAACTACACACAAATTAGAAAGAAAATACACAAACACATTCACTGATGATCAAACTTGATGTTTCTCCTATATTCAAAAATTCTCTAACAAAAACTTAAGATGGATTACAATTATTTATATAGAATTGGGGAAGGGGTCACCTCATCCTCCAAGTTCATACAAGGTCATTACATGTGATAGTGAGAACATGAGTTCTATTTATGTTCTAAAACTGTATAAGAGTCTACTTATAGTTATCAATTTAAATTATCCTTCACCAAAGCTATGCAGCATGTGCATGTGTATAAAGACAAAGGCAATTTTTTATAATTATAGTTTTAAATGTATTCAATATTTAGAATATTCACCATTTACCAAAAATATACATGCCTCCTTTTATAGGTTATGAAAACAACCTATTGATATTTTAGATTATCCACCTTCAAATGGAACTCTGACATATGTATGAAGGACCAAAATCACTTTACCAATGTTTTATAACTAGTGGCACTACTCTTAGCCATGACTAATATGAACTATACATTACATGCTCACCCATGTCTTTTATAGAATCTAGATCTTCACTTTAATATTTTCTATTCAAATTAAGACGTGTGTTCATACTCTAGCTTAACTATGAGACCTAATGTTTATTTATACATATAGGTCAAGTGTCCAAAGATCTATGTATTCTACCCATAATGCCCTACTAGCTTTCAAAATATAACATGTGTCAACACTTGATTAAGTCCAAGATCTTTAAAAATTCCACCTAGGACTCGTACCATTGATCCTTATGTATTGGTTTAATGCAGTTCATTGGATTTTAGTGCTTTTGGTTCATTGACTCCTATGTGCTTGACACTTATCATTCCACATTTTGCTCTACTTCATATGTGTGCCACTTGGTAGCTACTCAAGTCTTTTGAGATCTATGTAATAGGATCCTTTATTTTTTTCATGGGTCATTAGATTTGTGTATTAGGCTCCCATGATGGTGATACTTGTCACTCTCATGGAGCTTTGACATTTCAACTTACTCTCATGTCATTCAATCAAATGGGCTTGAGTAGACATGTACTATAGGATCTTGGCTTAAAAAATTTGACTTATACTTTGATCACATAGGTATGCCACTTGGAAACTCTCTAGTTAGTCTAGGACCTTTGAAAAGTCTTTTTTGATCTCACATTGTTAGATTTAATATATAGATCAACATGAACCATCGATATGCTTGGTCCACTTTTGAATCTAAATGGGTAATTTATGAGGTTAAAGTTGGTTTTCATGTGACCATCAAATGACATCCTCATTTCCTTCAAATGACATTCATGTGGCTATCAAATTTAATTCCATAATTTAGCCATTGTTGAGGTTGACATTTGTGTGATCATCAAATGACATCCTCATGATCATCAAATGACATCCGTGTGATTTTAAAATTTAATATCATAAGTTTGACATGTTTTCAAGGTTAAATTTGATGTTTTTGTGACCTTAAAATGACATCCTCATGACTATCAAATGATGTCCACATGACCATCAAATTTAATCTTGTAATTTTAACACATTACTAAGGTTAAATTTGATGTTTGCACGACCATCGAATGATGCCCTCATGACCGTCAACTAACATCCATATGACTATCAAATTTAATCTAATTAACTTGACATGTGTCATTTCTTCAATATTCCTTTCTCTTGTAAACATAATAAATAATGACGTAACATAATACTTTAAAAAATATGTATAAATGACCTTGCATGAATATTCTATCTTAAAGTCTTAGTATTAGTAAAATATGATTTGGACCTAGGCTAAGAATATATAAAAGAACTCTTACATTTAATCTTGATGACCTAGCATTTAAAAATATGATTGGGACCCTTAGCTAAAAAATTAAATCAAGCTCAAGACATAATGAAAATGTACTCTAAGCAAGGGTGAGAACTTGCCAAAATGGTATTGGTCTTGAGTTAATTGTTACGGGGGAATTGTTTTGAAATTTTTGTGCATGGGAATTGTTTTGGGTAAAATTTTCATAACAATTCTCTTAAAGGTCCAATTATATTAGACAAAATATAAAAAATAATGTTTGAAGGGATGGTCTCAAAAGGGCTAA
The DNA here is from genome assembly GCA_037957365.1 of Torreya grandis. Taxonomy (NCBI): domain Eukaryota; kingdom Viridiplantae; phylum Streptophyta; class Pinopsida; order Cupressales; family Taxaceae; genus Torreya; species Torreya grandis. The sequence goes on from JARHVA010000132.1 coordinate 2,693,221, forward strand.
AGGGCATGACATTTTGATAAAATGTCTGAAGGAATTGGCCAAAGGGCAAAAGGGCCTAGGACAAAAGTTCTAAGATGGATTAAAATTATTTATATAGAATTGGGGAAGGGGTCACCTCATCCTCCAAGTTCATACAAGGTCATTACATGTGATAGTGATAACATGAGTTCTATCTATGTTCTAAAACTATATAAGAGTCTACTTATAGTTATCAATTTAAATTATCCTTCACCAAAGCTATGCAGCATGTGCATGTGTATAAAGACAAAGGAATTTTTTTATAATTATAGTTTTAAATGTATTCAATCTTTAGAATATTCACCATTTACCAAAACTATACATGCCTCATTTTATATGTTATGATAACAACCTATTGATCTTTTAGATTATCCACCTTCAAATGGAACTCTGACATATGTATGAAGGACCAAAATCACTTTACCAATGTTTTATAACTAGTGGCACTACTCTTAGCCATGACTAATATGAAATATACATTACATGCTCACCCATGTCTTTTATAGAATCTAGATCTTCACTTTAATAGTTTCTATTCAAATTAAGACATGTGTGTTCATACTCTAGCTTAACTATGAGACCTAATGTTTATTTATAGATATAGGTCAAGTGTCCAAAGATCTAAGTATTCTACCCAAATGCCCTGCTAGCTTTCAAAATATAACATGTGTCAACACTTGATTGAGTCCAAGATATTTTAAAAGTCCACCTAAGACTCGTACCATGGACAAAAGAATTAGCTTGGGGTAAACATCCCAAAGGATAGGCTCATAGGTAAAAATTCCCAAGAAAAAATTCCTAAAGGGCATGTATGAAAGGCAAGGTATAAGATAAAATGATTGAAGGAAGGTGTCAAATAGTGAAATCTCTTAGACAAAATGTGTCATTCAAATTATTTACCTTCTTTTTCATGAGTATTTTACAGTTTAAAGAAATTCAAATTATTCCATGTGTCATTCCTCTTGATTTCCTTTATTTTCACTCCACATTAGATAAAATAAGGTTGAAGTCAAGATAACACTTTTATTTTACATAGATTTATGAGACTCTTAGATCCCATGCTCTCCAAAGTTTTATCTCTTAGCAACTAAGTCCCAAGTATTCAAATGAAAGTAATCTTTATCACCCATGTTTGTTTTTCAAAACCCATAGGGAAGTGGAATAGAAAAATCCATCAAGAAATTCAAAATCCAAATCATTTAAAGTAAAAAGAAATGATATATATATATATATATATATATAAAGAAAAATACAAATATCAAATGTTAAAATCACACCAAAAGACATGATTAAAGGCAAATCTATTATCTTTAATAGAAGATCAAACTCCACAGTTAGCCCATATATTTGAGGCCCATTATGTTGTGGTAGACTAGTGGATTAGAATAGGAGAATTTAACAAACTCTATGGTGATACCTAATTTCTCATGCAATTACCTAATCTTCATAGTAGATCGATAGCTTTATAGTGGGTTCTAAGGAATGGGGAAAATGTTATGGGAAGGTAGGTCCATTTTAATTTTCATGCATATAACTTTCATGGGATGATCCATATACTATATTTGTTGACCTAAGACTTGTGTGGCTAAGAGAAGTTCTTTAGAGTCCTTAAGGTTAAAATTCATCTTGTTTTGACAAACTTAATTTGAATGTCTTGAATTTGATAAAGAGTTCTTTTATATTGGTTTTTCCTTCATTCTCCCCTCCACCCATTTCATTTCCCCCCTTTACAAGCAAATTGTGATTCTAAATCTATTTTTCTTATTCTATGTTCCCTTCTTCTTCACCTATTAAAAACATGCTATCACTACTTTTTTTAGTTTTTATCTATCCTTAGAGCAAACCAATATGCTTGAGTGACTATGGATTAATTTATTTACACCATAGATTTACATTTTTAGACTTGTTTTTCTTCTCTTTTTACCATTTGTCATTTGTTGTGCCAACCTTGTGTTATGGGCACCTGAGTCTATACATTTTTCCATTGTTGAGTGAGATTAAGATTTTTATTACTCACTCATCAGTGTTATTTTACCATTTTTTTCTACTTTTACATTGATGTTTGATTACCATCCTTTTTGACATGTATCCTTGGTTTGACTTGGTGAGTTTGCCTTTCTTACTTAAGGTTTACTTGTTTTAGTTTTTTGGTCTTTAGTAGCCTTGCATTTTAGTTACCTAATTTACTCTTATTTTTAAATTAGTCATTTAGTCTAACATAACACTTGTCACCCCAGATTGCCAAATTCCCAAGTACATCCCATCCACATAACACTAGTTATCTTGGATTTCTTGTGTTTTCTTGTTTTTCCTCTTTAGTTTTGTATTCTTAGGTTTTATTAAAGTAGTCTCTATGCCCTACATAATCAAAACTAACAACAAAATAGACAACCATCTAGTCGTAAAGGTAAGTCAAGGTACACATCACATTTAATTGTTAGTTATGTCCATTTTCAGGCATTTAATTTTACTTTTTTAATTTAAAATACTATAATTTTTTTTAGCATCAATGTTAAGTTTTCCTATTTTCTTTCTCAAAGTACCATCCCTTGTTGCACCTTAGTGACATGTGATGATCTTCGAGTGGGGCATATGTATACATATAATATTTTTCAGCTTTTATCAAATATTGATGTTTTACATCTTAAATGAACCCATCAAGACTCAATGTCTCCAACTAAATGCCCTAAAGGGTGTACTGGGAAAGGGGTGGGTAGACCATTGATGATTCATAGTATTTTTATCATTTATTACAACTTATTAGCAATCCAAATAACTCATAAAAACCATTTCTTAAGCTATTACTCCTCTTTTGCACCCTCCTCTAATATTTTCCACTCTCTATTCTTTTTTTCCTCACCTTAATTCTCTTTTCATAGTTAGTTGTGCTAGGTTGATTGGGTCGACCCTATATAGTTTTGGGTGATTTTCACTTAGGAACTAGTTTAGCTCTTGGATGACCTAACTCATGACCTAGTGAATAATTATTCAAAATTATGCTAGGTTGGTTGGGTCAACCCTATTGGCCAATATTTTTGGAAGGATTCAGGGTCAAATCTACCTATATATACAAGATCATTTTATCATTGTTTCATATGTATTCAAGATTTATTATTCACTTGTACTTCTTTACAATCTACTAATCCACCATTCTACTTGAAGAGTCTTAGATTAGGGTTTCCACTTAGATAATATAGTCTTATGGATAGGTCTTGAATGATTTGGGATTTCTTAGTGATCCTTACAAACCACAACAACTTATTTCAAAGACCCCTTGGCTAAGGTAGAGATTGAGTCTCATGGAGTTCATTATTTAGGTAAGTATTGTCTAACTTTTCTCCTCTCTTTAGTAGTTAGAAGTCGCATAAGTATTATCTTTAAATAATATTACTCTTCTTATTCCATGTATTAGCATCTTACTAATACACAGCTTAATTGAGATTCTCCTATGCATGTTTTTATTGTTTACTAACCGTTCATATTATGCCAAAAGCTTTGGTGAACACTAGACAAGATTTGACTTACTTGTTATTAGTTTAGAGAGCTATCAAAACATAGGACTCCCTTAAGGTTATTACATGATTGTGATTAACAAGAGGCTTTGAAACCCTCCCTATCATGGTGTAATTTGATAAGATATATCCTAATCTAGTCTATTAAATCCCCATATTAGTTATGTTCCTACTTAACAAATGTGTCCCAATTCAAAAGTGTATGGTATGATCTATCTTCTCCAAGTTAGGATTGATTTATAGACATGATGTATTTATAATTATATATAGATGCTTGCATGGCTAAAGAGTATTTACATAATGTCATCCATATGCAAATTACCATTCTAAAATTAGTAATGGCGATAGTGATCTTGGAATTCTCTTTTAAAGTGAATCTTTACCTATGGAAAAGCCATTTTGATAATGCCCACTCTGCATTATTAGAATTATTCCATGTAATAATTATATGTAAATCATAAGTAACATCTAAGATGGGTAGGCTCAATTACATGTTAAAATTTTATCCTAATATACACATGGTAATTATTTTTTTATCAACATAATAATGGTATCCTCCATCTATTATTCTCCCTTCAAATAATAGGCCCCATAGTAGATCAATACACGACATCACCTATGGATTTACAACTACATAGTATACAACTTGATATTTAAATGTGAGAAAGTCCTTCACTAACTATTTATATTCAGATATGATGTCTTATTCAAGTGAAAATGAGTCTACATTCTGTATCACTTCGTACAATGATTAATAATTTGAATAACATCCATCAAATATAGTAAAATCAAACGCAGTATCCAGGTATTATATATAATCCTTGATTGAGAACTTGGATGGTGATGGGGCTATATTGTAAGTCCTAAATTATGATGTCATGGTGGTTATATCAAGTAATAATATGTTCCAATATTTTTATAATGGCATCTCTTCACTTAGCTAAATTTCATAAATCATAAATCATTGTGATAGCATTTAGGGATTTTTGAATCATTTAAGGCTAAAGTCTACTTGAAATGAAAGATTGAATGATTTAAACTTGACTAGGGGGTTAATGTAAATATATCTCCTACATTTATTTATAGTTTTTCCACCATTACTCATTAACATCTATGAGTTCATCACCTTCATTCAATTCAAATTTAACTACCCTATCTTAGTGTACATGCCACATAGGATGCCTCATCATTCAAAGTACCATGGTGTAACCTTATATCCTTTGCCATGCGTTATTATATAACCTAGTTAATAAATTTAAAACATTAATTTTAGACTAAAATACTCTGAAGCATATAATATCTTTTGAAAATATTTGTTCCAAAAATTCTTGATATAAAAACTCTTGATAAAAAGTTCCTAATGACTAAAATTGTCGATGACTAAAATTATCGATGGAATCCTTCTAATGAAAGTCTATGAAATTAAATTTCCCAACATAAAATCCTCCATTAATAATCATTTCAAATATAATTCTTCTAAATTGAATGATTTTGAAGTTAATCACTCCAAAACAAAGTTGTGAACATAAAACCTTCCAAAATAACAAGTTCCTAACGTAAAGGATTCGATGAATGAGCTTCTAAAAAGACAAGATCATGAAAAAATTTGTCATTGAAAACATTCTAAAATAATTATTATGGAAGTGAAACTTCCTAAAATAAACATGCCAAAGTGAAAGTTCCTAAAAAAAATCATCGATGAGAAACCTTCCACAGAATATTTTTGGAGAATTTTTTTTGAAGACTAAGTTTGTTGAAGACCAAATACTTTGAAATAAAACCAATATAAATTCCTATTATGTAAAGCCATTATTTTTTTCCTTTTCATTAATAGGTTAGTATAAATAAGTTCTTCCAAAAATTATACCATAAAATGATCAAACATAAAAAAATGTTGATTTTATATAGATAATATAAGTGGGTACCTAGTCTCACATTCAAATAAAATGGGGTCCCCACTTTTAAAATAAAAAAGACAAGGTGAATGTGTTTAATACAACATAGTTTTTTGCATGTTTAATGTCAACTTATTAGTTACAGATTGTTGAGAAGAGATGTAGATAGTTAACACTAGTTGTAGGCACTAGAATAACATGTGAGGTGAATGTACCTAAATTTCCTTCTGAGATACTAATGAAAAACATTTATGTGAATGTAATTTATTTTAAATAATAGGTGATATGACCCTAAAAATTAACTTACATTGTAAAAATTTAGGTGGTTCTATGTTATTCAATACCCAAAAATGCAAAATATAGATTTTTAAAATTATAATATTCAAGAATTAGCAAAAAATCACCACTAAAATTTTCTTGATTTATCTCACCAAGAACATGATGTGATATCCCATAAAATTATCTAAATGATTTGGTATAGAGATGTAAATCATTATGTGTATAACCCAAATGTGTAAGTAAGTTTATGTTATAAACATTATTGATAACACTAGTATCAATCATAACATTCTGTATAGGCTAGTGATCATGGTATTATTGAATGAATAATGAATGAATATTAGAAGCATCATCCATAATCTTACTATCATCAAAAGTAATAGAGGGTATCTAAACCATACGAGGTGTATGTTGCATATAACTACCAATTATCCCATCGAATGGGTGAACATAATGTTTTTAAGGAGTATGTGAATTATATACCATTTTTACTTTTGGATCCTTCCTAGAATAATCTTACAAAGTATTATTAAATATTTTCTATTTTTGGTGATTACTAGGTTGTGAACCTGATTTCTCTATAAGATCATCAAATGTATTAGTTTTTCCATTTATGAGGTCTTGGAACTTATGCTTTGAGGTAAAACATTTTTTGGTAGAATACATAGGGCCTTGGTGATAATCACAATAAACATTATCATCACACCCTTTGGGTAGAGGTTGATTTATATCAATCTCTATAAGATGAGGGAGAGATATGAGGTGACACTCCACAAGCTTCAAAGTAATAAAGTTGGAGACATAGGTAAGCATGTAAATTATCACATTGGTGCATTGGATAAGACAAGATGATTAGGTTTTTGTGACACCACATTAACCATGGTAGTTGTTTCCTTTTTATATTCTTTGGGTTTTACCTTAGAACTTGGTTTGATAGTACATTTGGTATTTGATGTAGTTGGATTGAGTTTATTAAATGAGATAAGTTTCATTTAATGATCATGAATAATATGGCATAAGTCATTGAAAGATTAGATTTTTTTTGAAGATAATGGACTCATGTAATAGGGAAAGCAAACTTTTCTTGAATGTCTTGCACTTATTTATCTACCATTGGATTGGTCTTTTGAGGTAACATTATCTTATACCTCAAATCATATTCATTGATAGGTTCATTAGTTCCTTATTTTTTTTTGCAATTTGGGCATAAGAAACCTTTTTAGTGATATTATAGAGAAATGTGCCAAAAGTGATCTACAATAGGTTTGAATGCATTTAATGATTGGATTGGTAAATCACTAAAGCATATTCTTTTGAATTCCTTGGAAATAATTTGGTAAAATTTTTATCATTGGAGACATAATAAAGGCATGCCACTTAGAAATACTGAATATACTATTTACGATCACCCTTTCCATCATAAAATGTGAACTTAGGTGTAAAAAAATTAGTTGGAAAGGGGTGAAAAAATATCTCAAGAACAAGAGGGTTATGAAACACATCTTATGAATTAATAGAATAAGGTTGTTTTATATAATTTTGTTCAATATTTGTAACCTTAGTTTGAATTTTATTTTATAGTTTGGACAAGAGTTTTCACTTCTTGGTATTTAAGGTTGGAAATTTGAGAAAATACCAAATGAGGTGTACCCTTATTTTGAGTGGATATAGGCATTGAAACTAGTATATAGGTTGAAGTATTTATGTTTCCCATGTAAGATGTAGTAATAGTAGCTTTATGAAAAAAATGTGTGAACACATACCCTATTCACCCATTAGAATCATGAAGCAATGATGTGCCCTAGGTGAGGGTTACTAGTATATGGGGATGGCCCATAAATATAATAGCATGATCAATAAATGGACCTCCTTATTCATCTATTATTTTTTATTTTTTTATTCCTAATATGGTTCTTAGGATTTCAAAAATATATTTAGGGTTTTGAAAAACGTCTCAAAAAAATGCAATTACTTACACTTGTGCATGGTCTATTTTCTCATGTTCATCTATTTCATTATATTCATGGTTTTCATTATCAAATTATTCATCAATGATAACCCTATCAATATGTTATTAATTATCAACATTAGTATCATCACAAACCATAAAATAAATCCCTTCATTGGGTTGATACATCTTATGTGGTATGATAGGAAGCTCAATGTGTTTAATGGGCATACCACCTAATATAGGGATACACCTAGATTGCATGAAAAATAAAATAAGTAAGAAATTAAAAAGTACTTCAATTTAAAACCCTAGCTACTAAAAACCTTAGGAAGCAAAAAAATTTACATTCATATAGATTGGGTTCACCAAATGTCTAACCGTAAATTGAGATGGAATAATATAGTATAGGGTTAATAATATATAAATGAATAATCATATGAGTGACAAATAGATCTATATTAGGCTAATTAATTACAAACTTAGATAAATAGTATTATGAATTTAAATACTCAGATATGATACAATTAGTAAGTATAATTATCAATTAATAATTTAATAAATGGGAAACAATATTTCTTAGCTGGTTTACTATGAACATGAATTTATAATGTGAAATAAGATATAAAAATATAGATTTGGATTTTAAATCATTTATCAAATTATGAAAATTTGACCTTTATGGTCTTGAACACTTGCATTAACCTTGGATGGTTACATTGATGCTTTTGTTTGACTTGGATATAGGTGTCCAATACATAATACCTATTTAATCTAGATGTAACCATTGAAAATATTTTGGGTTTTATGTCATGTTTGCTATGTTACATTAAGATCTAGCTCATTGGTTGTCGATCTTATCAAATCATCAAAACCCTAGCTCTTCATTTTCATAGTGACCTTAGAAAAAATTGGTTAATGGGATCATGGTGTCGAGCTAACTTCAAAGACCTCTCTCTTAATGGGTGCTAACTACATATCCACTACTCTGAAGAGGGCCTCACACTAATGTAGTTTTCCCCTATTGTGTTGGCTTATGTGTGCACAAGGGTACAATATGTGAAAAACAAGTATAATAATGACCTAGATTGTAACTTGGAAAATAAGATCCATGGGTTGTTCCTTAAATACTTTAGATCTATATATATGTTGTCCCTATGATTGATAAGGAAATAGGATAAAATAGGGAAGTTTTTTATCACTTGAGTGCTTGATTGGTTTCTTTTGGTAAGTTTCCTTATGAGAGGTGTAAATTTTATAGGTGAGGAATGAATGAGGATTAATCATGCATATATACCAATACTTTAGATAAATATCCCACATTAAATCACTTAGGCCTATGATAGGGACACATTATAATTTAAAAATTTGATGAATTTAGGGAACTAGATAATTGAGTTGGCACAAGACACTTATGTTGATGTAGGTGTCTTATTGGGATGCATGTGTCTAGGAAGCTAAAAAATAAGTACAAGTCCAAAAATTTTAAAGATAGAAGATAATTAGGTTTATAGAATTTTGAGAAATAATAGAAGACCTTGTCATTAGAATAACATATGATTCGACTAATAGATAAGAAATAAACACTAAGAGATACCAATGTGAGCCTTTCAGCAATAGGAAGGTCTAGATGCTGAGGTACATCCATGATATGTATTTACCAAGTGTACAAGATTGAGATTCTATATAATTCATATTTATTGTCTTCAAGAATAAAATTTTTTGACATGAAATCAATGAGGTGACATATTGGGATTACTAGAAACTTCTCCTTTTATAAATTTGATCAATCTATCAATCTACTCAAGATTAACTTAAGTTATTTAGTTTGAGAAATTTGAACCTTTATTTTATTCATGTGATCAATAATATCAAAAGAAGGTGAACATGCATGATTTTATTCATCACTAGTGGAGACATTTGGAGTAAAAAAATAACTTCCCGTATTTTCAAATTGTTTATACTTTCTAGGATTTATAAAAGTGGTACCTCTATTGAGGATAAAATTTGGATTAGATATGGCTTTAAGGACTTCCTTACCTTTCTTATGCTTATAATCTTTACTCTTATATGTTGCCTTTAACTTCTTATATTGAGATTTGGTGAATAAAATGTATGAGTGACTATTCATATCCTCTAATATATCATCATACTTCTCACAATTAGGTTCATATTCAAAATATGCCACACTGGTTTCACAATCTAGTTCCTAAATTTTAAGATTAAAGATTCCTAAAATACCTTTTTCTAATGGTTATTTGATTGTCTATAATTGCAACATCCTTTCCAATTTTTTGTAGTTAGAACCATCATGGTCATTAGTAGCATGAAATATACATGAAAAGTGTATTTTTTAAGAAGAAGCTTCAATATCAAGTTGTGGAGGTATATCGATAAGGTAGGGGTCAACATTGCCTCTATATAGAACAAATGGTTTTCTAGGCACATCCTTATATGGGGTAGCCTGATGAGCCTGGTGAATTTGATTTCTTAATCCTAGTATGTGATATGCCAATTTATGAATTAAAGGATCTATTAAAGTCTCTTTCTTGATTTTGAATGAATATTTTTTTATTTTTTCATACATGATCATATGATATTCTATCTTTATAGCTTGAATTTTCACTATCTCAAAATATTATGGGTTATTTCTATGTAGGAAGAAGATTACTTTGAGTCTTTTTGCATTTAGGAAAATAATAATTTTGATTCTCTATAATGGGTATGATAGTTTGTGGAATATTATGTATTCTTGCTAAATATAGCAATGAATTCTCTAATGGGTTCAAGAGATTCCTTTTTGATATGTGCCAATTGAGCTAAGAGTGTGTGTTCATATTTGAATTATTTGAATCTTTCCTCATATTTATTTCTTGTTGTCTCCCAATTTCAAATAAAACATATTGGAAGATGATTAAACCATTAATTTATGGTTTTGACCAAGGTTTCCACAAATAGTATGATTGATACGTTTTCATTTTGTACACCCAAAATAACAAAAATAAAAAATAAATATTTTATGTGTTCATTAATATGTTTTTTACCATCACCGATAAACTTAATAAAATTATTCCTTGAACATTTGGGTAACTTGTGTAATAGAGCACCTATGACCAATGGCCAAATATGTGGACCCCATGGTACTAGTAAAAATTTCATGATTTATTACTTTATTTGACTTAGAACCAAGATGTTAGGCAAAGATAATGATTTGTTTAGAGGTTGGACCATCCTTCTTACCCACTCTAGAGAAAGTGCAAAGTTAGATTTCTCTTTTAATTCAAAGAATAGGTCATAGGTACCTCTATTCCTACCAAACCTTACAAATCTCTTTTTAGGTAGGATGATGAAATAATTTGGCCACAATTTAGAATTGAGGGTTCTTATATAATAAATATTGAATTGATAGGAACATCAATTATTACACTAGGTGATAGATTGAGTTGGTAGTATAAAAATAATCACACGTGATCTATATTGGGTGACAAAAATTGTTGGTGAAATATTTGGTACATTGAAAAATCTTATATTTCACAATAGTGAAGAAGATGAAAATTCTCTCCTCTATCTGAAAGGGAGGTTCTATTTATTAAAAATAGTTGGTACATTGAAAAATATTATATTTCACAATAGTGAAGAATATGAAAAGTCTCTCCTCTATCTGAAGGGGAGGTTTTATTTATTAAAAATAGGAAAAATAAAATTAAAGCTATTTATAATATTTATAGTTTGAATATGATGTTGGGTTTTATTGCTTTCAACCTCTAAAATAAAAAAAGAAGGAAAATGAAGGGCCATGCATGAATGAGAATTTTTTTTATCCATTACATAAAAAAAAGTAATTCTAAATGTAATATGATATTTCTATAATAAACCATGTATTTTTTGAGAATTAAGGGATATGCATCAACATAATAATAACACACATCAAAAATAAAAGACTAGACATAAATTTATATGGAATTTTCCTTGTATTCCTCTTGGGAATAATTAACTCAAAGCCTCTTTCTCCTTTCCTTCCAAGAAATATTATAAAGAACATGAAACCATTCTTGTACAATAGCCATTTATCCTATTTATATAGGTAGGAAGGAATGGGTTGACCCTTTGTATTCCATACTATGTCTTATTCACATTACAATTTTGTATTACTTTTTACAAAATAAAATTAATATTTTTAGAAAAGATAAAAATATAATAATACAAAAATTTCCTATAGGAAGTATTCCCAGTAGATAGGCATGTAGTTGTAAGAGGTTTTGATTTGAATTTCTCCTAAAGGGATGTTGTTTATATTCTAAATTTCCTAATTTCCTCAGCAATTGAATTCCCCCTTTGAAATTTCCATATTATCTTGACAAATGTGCCATTTGTTTGAAATAAACATCATTGTATAAGGAGTATTTGAAATACATTTCCATTGTGCATTAATTTCCTTTGGTGAAACATGTGTTAAGCATGGGATATATTGAGAGGGGGGGTGAATTAGTATATCATATATCTTAAATAACTTTCCCTTAATAAAATTCCACTTAACCAAACATTTAAGATATGAAATAAAATTGAAACAATAAACACACCATAAGATAGAGAGAGACACCAAATATAACGTGGAAACTCAAAGTGGGAAAAACTATGAAGAACAATCTCAAGTATATGAATGAGCACCAACTCAAATAATATTTGCAAGCACCAACTTCCAGGAAAACCAAACCATTTGCTAAGTACCAACACAACAACTATTCATTAGCACCAACCCATAGGAGCACCAACCCCTTTGTTGAGAACCAACACAACAACAATTCATGAGCACCAACCTATAGGAGCACCAACCCCTTTGTTGAGCACCAACACAACAACAATTCATGAGCACCAACCCATAGGAGCACCAACCCCTTTGTTGAGCACCAACAAAGCAACAATTTGCGATCACCAACTCACAAGAACACCAACCCCTTTGCTGAGCACCAACACAAAAACAATTCATGAGCACTAACCCACAGGAGCACCAACCCCTTTGTGTATACCACACAACTATCTCTCAATGTTTCTATATCAACAAATGATAGTTCATTACAACATCTCTTTCCTCTCTCTCACATTTGCTCTTCTAAGCTAGATATAACAAATACAAATCATATTCATCTCTAACAAATTCTCTTCTAAGCTAGATATTACTATCTCAAATCAAACTCTATCTCACACATTACAAATGGCTTCTCAAGCATTTATTTATAGCTTTCCAAATGACCTTTGGCCTTCCCCCTTTGTGACCCTTCAATCCTCATGTAAAATGACACCAAACTTGTATGACCCTTCATATCCTTGCCTTTGAAAAGTCATGTGGTGACCCTTCATGAGTAGAAACATCTCTCCCTCTTTTGTCTTTACCTTGGTGACTTTTCGTATTCCTTAAAGTGTCCCCTCATGAGAAATTGTACCCTTCCCCTTTTGTCTTCACTTGGTGAATGTTGGAATTACCCAAGATGACTCTTCATGGGAAAATGCATCCCATTCTTCTTTTGTCTTTACCCCATGACTTTTTGACTTCTCCATGGGCCCTTCTTGTGTCTTATATGCAACCAGAAATATATTAATTAATATTAAATAAATATTAACACACATTATCAAAGATATATCTATTATAAACATTATTAAATGCAATGGGGCCTTTATCACCAATAATGCTAGACCTTTGACATCAATGAAAATATTTCCAACAATATCCCCCTTTATCATTAAGGGAAACCTCAATCCTGAAACTACCACATCCTGAATCCTACACATACTATCATCTAAAAACATACAGTAACTCCCCCTTACTATAGCAACATGTACCTATTCCCTGTACTTGTTTCTACACCTGTACCTATACTTTTTATTCTCCCCCTTTGACATCAATGGCAAAGGGCCTACTTGGAGCTAACACACTTGGAGCTAACACTTAGCTCCCCCTCAACTGATGCTAAACATCAATGGCATGAAGTAATATAAATTACTCCCAACTCCTCTTGCAGATCTTTGAATGTGTCCTTTGATCGTGCCTTTGAGAACATATCTGATAATACATACAAATTATTCCCTATCCTTTGAACATCTACAATTAACTCATTTGAATCTTTTCTTCTAATCTCACAACCTTTTGCATGAAACTTTAATATGTATCCTTGATCACATATTTGACTAACACTCAATAGATTATGCTTAAGACCATTTACATACAAAACATTATTAGTCTTAGTTCTACCATGATCCAAACTCAAAGTACCTTTTCTAGCTATCTTGGTAGTGTTTTTATCTCTGAATATCACTATGCCACCATTAATCCTTTTTAGAGTTATGAACTTACTCTTATCTCCTATCATATGCCTCAAACATCTGATGTAAACTAACCATCGTTGATCTTCATTTCTTACATGTATAGTCAAGTTGTTTCTTCTACCATGAACATGTCTGAACCGTCTTCTTGATGAATGGATCTTTGAAACTCTAATCCTTCTTGACTGACTCAAACATGCTTCTATAGTACCAAGCTATGTGTCTGAAGTTGTTGCACTTGTAGCATACTATGGTCTCTTCATCAAAGCTTGATAGAGGAGCAAAAGAGTTGTAGCTTCTACTTGACTTTACTTGACTTTCCTTCTCCTTATTTCTAAAACTATTAGCTCTTTTTATACATTCTAATTACTTGTGACCATATCCATTACAATAAAAATAATAGCCATAAAAATAAGACCTGTCTCTATATCTTTGACTTGATTGCCTTTTGTAGCTTTGTTCCCTCCAACCTTCTTAATTTGAAATGTCCTCTGTATTATTCACTTCTCCCCTTTTTGTTTCCTCTTTTGTAAGAGCTTCAGCATAGCTCTTTTTCTTTTCAAATCCAATCACTATTTTATCTAAATTTGATTTTTGACTTTCCAATATCTTATTCAACATGTTAGTGTTATCCTCAAATTTTGAATCACTAACTACTTTATCATTGACTGCTTTCTCAATATTTAATTTTAAAGAGGTAATTTCAATAACATACCTTTCACATTCTTTTCTTTTTATTTGCAAATGTGATGTTATATCTTCTTCATTCTACTTAGATTCTTCCAAGTGTGCTATTAGATCAATAATTTCCTTTGACTCCCTTTCATTTTTATTAATCTGGTGCATCAATCTTTGATTCTTCTTCTCAACAGCTATTAACTCTTCTAAGGCACAATGAGTTCTCCTTCCATATTCACTTCATCTTCCTCCTCTTCTTCTTCTCGATCATCTTCATGTATGGCCATGAATAGAATCTCTTCTTCTTCTAAATCACTGACTCCACTATCTCCAATTGAGCTAGGATCCTTAGAATACACGCTCTTCTTCTTGAATCCCTTCTTGGATTTGCCTTTGAAATTCTTATTTTATGTATACTTTTCTTCTTCAACATCATTACCATTATTTGGGAATTTAGCTTAAAAAATCCCAATCTTTCCAAAATTAAAAAATTTAAAAGGTAATTTTCCTTGATATTTACCTGTTCCCCTTTTCAGCTTGTGAATGAAAAGTGCTCTGTTGTCATCTTCATCATCAATAGAACTATCACTTGATTCTTAAATCTTAGCTTTCTCTTTTTTTGATGTCTTGAAAGCATCCTATCTCTTTGATGGTTTATCTTGTTCAGTCCACATCTCATATGTCGTGAGAATACCATGAAGCTCATCCATCTTTAGCTTAGCTAAATTCTTCATCTCCTCGATTGTTGAAACCTTTACATCATATCTCATTGGTGGAGATCTCAACACCTTTTATACCATAGTTGACTCTTCCAATGTTTCTCTAAGACCTTGAATCTAATTTACTATTTTATCAACTCCTAAGAGATAACTTGTTATATCTTCTTCTTCTTCTTCTATCTTTAAACTTTCAAACTGTCTTCTAAAAGTTTGAAGCTTAGCTTGCTAAAATTTTCCATCACCTTTGTAAATATTCTCAAGTTTTACCCAAGTTTCATGAGAAGATTTAAATTACAGAAATTTAACAAATTTAGATTCACATAAACCACATAAAATACCATTTAAAGCTTTAGCATTACATTCACTTGCCTTCTTTTCTGTTGGATTAATTACAAGTGTATGTGGCTCTTCATATTCCTCCACCATTACTTGCCATATGTTGAATCCAGAGGCCATAAAATAAATCTTCATGCTCATGCTCAAAAAATCATAATTCATCCCATCAAACAAAGGTACCTTATTTGTAGAAAATCCTTCATGTGATCTAGTCATCATGCTTTCCTGATCTACCTTCAAGCTGTAAAACTTTTTCAAAAGGAACTTTCTCTAATACCAATTGTTAAGCATGGGATATACTGAGAGGGGAGGGGGTGAATTAGTATATCATATATCTTATAAAACTTTCCCTTAATAAAATTCCAATTAACTAAACATTCAAGATATGTAATAAAAATGAAACAATAAACACACCACAAGATAGATAGAGACACCAGATATAACGTGGAAACCCAATGTGGGAAAAACCATGGAGAATAATCTCAAGTATATTAATGAGCACCAACTCAAAGAATATCTACAAGAACCAACTTACAAGAGCACCAACCCCTTTGTTGTGTACCAAGATAACAACTAATCATGAGCACCAACCCACAAGAGCACTAACCCCTTTGTTGAGCACCAACCCATAGGAGTACCAACCCCTTTGTTGAGCACCAACACAACAAAAATTTGTGAGCACCAACCCATAGGAGCACCAACCCCTTTGTGTATACCACCCAACTATCTCTAAATGTTTCTATCTCAACAAATGATAGTTCATTACAACATCTCTTTCCTCTCTCTCACCTTTTCTCTTCTAAGCTATATATAACAAATATATATAATATTCATCTCTCACAAATGCTCTTCTAAGCTAGATATTACTATCTCAAATCAAACTCTATCTCACACATTACAAATGGCTTCTCAAGCTTTTATTTATATCTTTCCAAATGACCTTTGGCCTTCCCCCTTTATGACCCTTCAATCCTCATAGAAAATGGTGCCAAAATTGTATGACCCTTCATATCTTTGTCTTTGAAAAGTCATGTGGTGACCCTTCATGAGCAAAAATGTCCTTCCCTCTTTTGTCTTTACCTTGGTGACTATTCATATTCCTCAAAGTGGCCCTTCATTAAAAATTGTGCCCTTCCTCTTTTTTATTCACTTGGTGACTCTTGGAGCTCCCCAAGATGACTCTTCATGCAAAAATGCATCCCATTCTTCTTTTGTCTTTACCCCGTGACTCTTTGACTTCTCCATGGGCCCTTGTTTTGTCTTATATGCAACCAACAATATATTTATTAATATTAAATAAATATTAACACACATTAGCTAAGATATATCTATTACCAACATTATTAAATGCAATGGGGCCTTTATCACTAATAATGCTAGACTTTTGACATCAATGAAAATATTTCCAACAACATGAAATTTAATAAGTTCATTCATATAGGATACATTAAAGGTTACTTATTTGAAAAACTCATTTTTTTTTGAATTTATCTTTTATAATATCTATTGAACCTAGTCCTGAACCATCATCTTAGAATAAATCATAATGAAGGTTCCCTAGATTGGAACATGTTTTAGACATCTTGTCTACTCCAAATTTTTATCAATCCTTAAATTAATCCATTCTTTGCTTCAACACTTCCATCTTGTATAGGACACATTTTAATCAATCAAATGATATGTCATTTTCTATTTTATCAAGTATTCTTATTTTTAAAAAGTAGACCTGTATTGTTGCATACCATCTCCTCTATATCATGCAACACATTTTTCCATAAGTTGATTTCATATTGATGGCACTTGGTCTACTTGCTAACTTTGAGTTATTCTAAATCAATCTTTTCAAAGAGCTTCACTATCTCATCAATGTATTTTAAGGCCATCAAGAAACAACTAGTATACCTAGACTTCAAGGGTAATCCCATAATTATTATAGTTAGATATATATTAAATAAATCTTTTAATTATTATGGGGACTTATTTAAGGGATTTAAATTGGGAAGTAGAAGGGGATTCAACTAGATAAATATATAGTTCACATACCCTTTGAGATATGAAACTTTCAATTTAAAATTTTCTTACATTAGTTCATCCTATTCAAATTTCTTAATCATTTGTTTAGTAGTCACTAGTTGGTCTAGTTTTGGGTCACTCACACACCATCCCCTCATGAATCTGATAGGATACAAAAACTTAAACTTCTCACACTAGTATATCACATAATTACAGCTCATGTTCTCACCCAAAGTAAAAATAGGGGAACTAGGGTATGTCTAGTTTAGTTTTAAACAATAATGGTGAAGTCATTATCTCATGCATCATATTTGATGCATGTACATTGGTACCTAAATTTAACTTATCACCAAAATAAGTTGACTAATTTCATAATCTCATGAACCTATGGGTACTTAATATGTTCTTTGTACTACCCCATCATTATAAGGAAATAAAATAACATGTATTTATTTGATAAAATAACACAAAAACACTATTATATCTAAGTATTCGTTCCTCCATTAAGAAAGGAAATATAAAATGTAACACAAAATTAATCTATTCATGATAAAAATACTTTATAATAGACACCACATATTACAAAATCATAGTGAAAACAAAAACATCCATTAAATTAAATTTTATGATTACAATATACTCGTGGTGATTATAATGATATAACCTTTCATTAATAATCTTATATCTACTATGTACTATCCCTGTAACTTACTAATTATATAAAAGAATTTCAAAAATGTACCTACTAAGGATTAATGATTTTAGTATCACTTGATCAACCTTTATCCTTCTCAAGTGCCTGCTTTTTATAGGCTACCAAAGGATCCTACATGTCATTTTATATCTCAACTACCATCACTTCATATTTATTTCACTAATTGTACACTTGGAAGTTATTACTCTTGACTTTCTAAAGCTATCTACTTCATTATTTACCATCACTTCTCAACTTCCTATTATGTTCAAGTATCAATTATAACTCCCACCATTTATCCCCTTGATCTCAACTAAAATTCTTATATTCACATGGTTTTATTTATCTTTATCCTATTATATTTTTGTTTTAATGATATTTTTGATTTGAACCTGCGTTACTAGTAGTTCCCATTATGTATGAGAGAATTATAGGGTTAGTATATACATGCCAATATCTAATCCTTGGGACTTATGGTTCTCATCTCAATATTTATCTATCATGTATGCTACTTAGATTGGTTATACTTAGCTGATATCTAGGGTGAATATCACCCCATACTAAAATGGTTGTCTATCTTTAGATAACTTATTTATTTATTTTATTTAGTTTCCTTGTTATGTCTAACTATATACAAATCTACATGTAGATTTAAACTACTTCATTTGAATTTACACTTTTTATCTAGCTCATGTGCTTTGCACCTCTTTGTCCTTCAAGGTGATTTCCAGTTTTTTTATAACAAGTAAAACTTGTACACTATTACCTAGTTTTCCTTTGATTGGGTTGGTACACACATTACATGTATTTCATGTAGGATTGACCTATGAAACTATAGGCTATGTTTTTGATTTATTTACCTCACATTATTACACATCAAATATGGCTCTTCATCCCATGGTGAATGCATTTCACCTTGCCACCTGCCTACTACTTACACACCTTTCTCACATAACTTCCCCCTATGCATTACGAACATTTAATGTTATCCTTTAAGAGGGTACCAATAATCTAATTGAGGAAAACTTTCTTGATTATTTGGTTGGGTGATTTCCCTTTAGACTTCCCTCTAATCCAAGATGGGTCTACGTATACACTATTAAGGATAGTAGTGTGGGAACCATTTATGTCCTATCTTTGCCACACGATCTCTTTCTTTATTTTAAGTCTCACCAAACCCTACGTGTATAGTTCCATAACCTCCACCATGAATTATCATTTATTTTAGAGTTCCTAAAATTTAAAAAAAAATTGTGATCACCATCTTTGACCACTTCCTCTTCTCCTCTTGGTATACTCCTTATACTCCCACCCTCAATCATCTAATCTTGATGGAAGGCCTTGAATACTAGCTAAATTATCTCTTATGCTACCCACTCTCTACCCATCCATAGTTAATGGATAGCATTGATTCACTATTGTGTCATATCTTATCTAATAATTTAGATAAAAGACTAAACACCCAACTATTACTCTAATCAACACTAGCATTAACTCTACACCCCTTCCAAAGTACTAATCATAGGCTAAACCTCATGGCCTTTGATCATCACCCCATAAAAATTTCAGTGGATAGAAATACTTATATGTGGTAAAAATTCCATGGGGTGTTTAATGCTTAAATTTTACAAGGGCTCCTTAACTCTCCTAAAGAGCTCTTGGATCTTAATTTCACTCTCTCTTTCTCTAAGATTATTAGATTTTCCTTATAATGGCTGCCTCTTAGCCTTTTTGGCCTTAACCATAATTAAAAAAACTTCATCCCTCATTTAAAATCAACCCCCTTCATCAACATTCTTCTTTGAAAACCTATATCATGGGCCAAATGACCATATTTATAGTTATTTAGGTGTGTTACTAGTTATTCTGATATGTAGGTTGGTAGTTTTCCTTCTAAGAGTTTAACACCCATTTTAAGACATTTGTGATAGGGTATAATATCTAAGTCACACCCTAAGACTTTCACTTCTAAAATTATGTGGTTGAGTCATGTTTTAAGCCATTCAATTCTAACAATAATCAATCCCGCTATCTTTATCACCCTTTTCTAATGTTCAACTTTATAGCTATCATGTTGACCATTTGTCATATTCTACCCTTGAGATCTATGCCTATTTCTTCATGTTGCATCTTTGGCTTTTCCTTAATGACAAATCCTTTTACATGATATTCTTCTTTTATGCACATTCTATTGCATCCCTCTACTATCCTCTTATTTCACACCTCTTTTCTTTGAATTTATATGCATGTAATCTTTCATTTGGTATTATGTGTGACATATTCATACCCTTATTCCTACCTTCCTCTTTCTTAGGCACTAACACCCCACACTAAATTATGTGCCTAGTCTTCCAACATATTGATCATTGATCTTGGGTGCTCGAGGTCATGCTTATACAAATATTAATATTTTTGATAAGAATAAGCACATTTTCACCATTTTAGGGCACACATATCCTTACCAAAAAATGTAGACTTCTAACATAAGGATCATAAAATAAATCCATCAATTGACTCACCTAACTAGACTCATAAAGTGTGCACATATTATTACATCAACTATTGCATGCATATATCATGCTTAAGGACTAACACATCCTATTATATTAAAATAAAAATTACATAAAGTAAATGGCCCAAGATTTTTTAAAACATAGATGAAATCTTATTACATCTTTATTAAAGCATCATTAGGCCAAATATGCCTTGAGATTACAACCCTTGAAATTCATGATGGGAATTTCACATTTCATCATGTGTAGTCATCACTCTTTCATCCCCAAAATGTCATGGGTGGAAGCTCCTTCCAGTAAAACCTTTTCCTTGATATGGAAGTCATGTCACATATCTTATTAGGTCTTAATTCTCAGTGTTTCCTCTATTCATCACATGTTATTCATCCTCATGTTGATTTGGTTCATGTGTGAAACACACTATGATGGAACTAAGACATTCATTAGGTACATTACTTCCATCCTAGTAACTCTCATTTTTTTAGATGCAACTTGAAGCATCTAGATATGCTTAACATAACAAGATTTATTCATGTTGAAGTGTGGGGCCTTTCATACATTTTGGAAATGGGATTTTATTTGAACCATGCCATATCTCCAACCAACCACTTTTTATAAAGGCATATCATTAACACATGTGGCCTTACACATATTTTAAAATAGGGAGTTCAAGTGTACCACCCTACCCCTTCTTCCTATGACTTCATATGTGACTAGCAGTTGATTTAGAATTGAATATACTTCTCTTGATAAAAATGAGTAAGGAGAGTAACCATGGATATGTACCTTCTACCTCATTTAAATGTAAACCTATGGATGTAAACTTGATAGGATGATGTCACTGTATGTGCACACTCAATCTCTAATTTGACATTCTACTAATGGTATCTAAGATGTTGAAGTGTAGTAAATGAAATGATTGAAATGAAACATAAACACAGTATGGTAAAATAAATGATTATGAATGGAATAATACTTAAACAAATCTTAAACAAGAATATAACTCACATAATTTATAAATGAAACACACAATGCTTAAGGAAATTAAATAACATGCTTAGCTAAACAAATGGGTTGGATTGTTGTTTTAGCCTTTCAAAATGGGCCCTTCTTCCTTAAAACTCTATATTCAACCCTTCCTCTTAAAACACTAACTTAAACTCTAAATTGTTCACTCATATTAATAAAAATTGTAGCAATGACTTATTGTATGAAGTTACAATAAAAATTACTTAACATAATGTACTTTTGACAATCTCTATTCAACATATCTATTTTTTATATCTCTCAACTCTACTGATACATATTTATATACCACAGAGGAGATTATTTAATATAAAATAATATATACATTCTATTATAAGATACATTTAAATTGGGATAACCAAAATTGGTTATTTTCATTAAATATTTCCTTCATATGAATCTTGTGACTTTGCTACAGGACAAACAAGGTTTTTTTGTTCTTCAACCACTTCTTTATTGACCTATATAGAGGTTAGAGTCATTTTATGAGTCAGTTGGAAGAGAATCAAAATCTAATCATATGTTCTTTTGGTCATGTGGTGGCTGAAAGATGGTTTGTGTAATGACATTTATTTTACTATAGGATGCTCCATGTTATAAACCTATATCTTGAAAAATCTTCAAAACACATTTATATAAAAAGCATCCTTAAGAAATATAAAACCATAATATATTTAATTCTAATACATAATTTCAAATATTTAAAATATTTTGAAAACATAATGTTATATGACTTATGAAAATAGGAAATTAATATGGAAAAGTGTTCAAAATCATGGTAACCAAGTAGGATGAGTACAATATATGGACACAATAATATAACATTTATGGGGCTCATCACACCCCCCAACTTAATATCTTTATCAACCTCAAGCACCATACTTGTTCATTCCCAATACATAAAGAACTATAAAATCCATGGTATCTACTTCACCCTTAGCAAGGTGAGCATAAAATCCCTACCTCTATTGAAATAGTTGCCAAAAATTTGGCTTCTTTAGCTTCATCCAATGGGGTTTTTTCATTCCAATTTGGAATAGGATATCAGAATAGGGGTTTCTATAACTTTAGGATTAGTAATTATGATCCCATGTCACCTAAAAGAAGAATGTATTTTGTGGTTCTATGAAATGTTGCATTTAAAATAAAAGGGAATTAGGGTTCTCTCTTTTTGAGTTCTGGGGTGAGCTCATAACATCATTCAATGGATGATCCTCTTGTAGTAAGACCAATAAAAGTTTTCAATCCTAATTAAAAGTCGTGTACCTTATCACAATTCTTACCAAATTATGTTCCTACTTCATTCTTCAACATGATATTATCCCATTCTGCTAAAACAACATCAGGTGCCATTGATTCACTCCTGATGAACACCTAGACTTCATTATCCTTTTTCTTGTATTCTAACATTTCTCTTCCTCTTCTCTATCTATTAAAAAAATATGATGAAAATGCCTATAGTTAGACATCTCCAACATATAGATGAGGTTCCACTCTCTATCATAAGGAATAACATAATTGTGTAGGTAGAGCTCGCACAATTATTATTTTTCTTCCTATGAACTTACTTTATAGATATAAAATAAGGAAATGGGATCAATAAATTCATGGGGAATATCAAAATAAATTTTCATAAATCTAAACTTGTTCTATTATTCTTCAAGATAAACTGAATAAACTTTTATAGGAGCCCTACAATCAAGGAGTTCTTGGGTTATATTAGCCATGTCCTCAACTTTCTATTTTAGTTTGGTGATGTTTTCTTCCTTTAACTTATTTTCTTATTTCAATTTCCTATTTTATTTCCTTAATTCCTTCAGAGTTTCAAATTGAGTATCCATCTAATTCAATAATTGATAAGATATTTCAAATGAGGACTGGTACTTGACCTCTTGGGTAGCTCTGGGTTCTTCCTATTGATTTACCTATATAGAAGGTTGTGGAATGTTGGTTGTAGGATTGTCTTTAGCTAAGGGCTATAGTTGACAAGATAATATAGAAATCACATATAGTCCTCCACTAGATTGATATTGTATCTACTTCCTTAGATTCTTAATTTCTTGTAGGGCTTGCTCAAGAGTGAAAAAATCCATTTGTTCAGTACATTGCTCCAATTTCTTAGCTTCTTCCTACATGGATTCCTCATATAACTCTTGTTCTATTTCTCCATGTACTATTTTCTCATACAATTATTCAAAATTGTGTTCAAATTATTCTTCTTCCTCATGCATTTCCTTAAGACTATGCTCAACTTGTTCTTCTTCCTACATTGGCTCCTCATAGAATTCTTCAAAACTATGCTCAATTTGTTCTACTTCTTCCCAATGGAATACTTTATAACATTCTTCCCTATATGTTTCAATATCTAAAGATTCATTACTACTATCATTATTTTATTCCCCATAATATTCATTAATTTGAATAATAGAAGAAGGTTTAGTTCTCATTTTTTCCTCAATCTATGAGATCTATGAGGAGTAGGGGTTACCTTGGTATTTTTGGAAGAAGGTCAAAGTTACACCTTAGACTCATCAAAATTAGGTCAAATAATGAGTTTCTTCCTCTTCCTTCTAAATTACCTACCTCTGGAAGTCCATTCTTTAGTCTTTTCTACAAGTTCTTATGTTGCTATAGGAATAGCTTCTTTTACAAGTTCTTGTGTGGCTATAAGAAGGTGTTCTAATATAGGTTCTTGTGGTTCTATAGGGAGGGATTTTTATAATATTTGTTACTCAAACTCTAATTCTTCTTCTAATTCATTTCCTTCTATATCACTCTATTCATTTCTTGGTACTTAGAGAAATTCCTCCCAAGTGATGTTGGGTCCAGTTCTTTAAAAATAATCTTGAACAAGTAACTAGATGAGACAATGGTAGGAAAGAGATTTAAAATTACCTTTTTGAAAATATTCTAACATTTTTGTGTTTATGTGAAGTAAAAATTTGGGAATTTTTATCTCCATTCCATGCCACAAATATTTCAAAAACATGAATTGGAGCCATAGATCATAGAATACATTTCTTCACAGATGAAATATCTAGAGATAAACTCAAGAGCTTTAACCCATATTCCTAATCGAGACAACCTTTCAATTCCCTACTTTGAGTTTTTGAGGTGTTCATTTAATCTGCTAAACATTCATCTCTTAGCCTTGTCATCATATTTGTCTTGCCATTCCTCCCTTATTCTTAGTAGTCTCATTATTCTAATAATGTCTATTTTTGTCAGGTTTACTTCCATCCCATTTATCTTAGCCAAGCTATTGTGCAATATAACAACAAATTACTCTAAAATCCTTTCATCTAGGGCTTATATTTTCTTGAAATATCAAGCCCATATTATATGCTAGAACAAAGACAATATTTATGTGTTTTTGGTCAAGGGGGTGGTATCCATTGGTTCATATTTCAACAAATTCCCTCCCATATTATGTGAGTTGTAGGTATAGGTGCTTACAGTAAGGGTTTTTCGATATGGTAGAATGATTTTTGAATTTTACTTTAGAAGGTGAATTAATCCTTTTAAATTAATGTAAAATCTCACCCTTAACTTAATCTATCACTTGTCCTTGACAGATGAAGCTAACATGCACAAAAACACTTGTGGTAAGAGTAATGAGTGGTAGTATCAGTTGTGTCAATGGTCAAATCAGTAAAGGAGATGGTAAGTAGGCATGATAAGGAGAGGATATAGTGGCACATTGATAGTATTAAGTCCCATCACTTTTAGAAATAATTAAAATGCATGATAGGAAATAAATATAGAATAATTACCATATTACTTATAGAAATACCTTTCATAAATGTTCCAATGATGATTTGAAGTGATGGTCATGGCATATGATAGTTTTTGAGTAGGAGAAGATGTGTGATGGATAATGGAATGTAGGAAGACATCCTATAGTAAGATATGTTTCTTGTAGTAGCAAGTGTTGTCCTGTAGTAGCAAGTTTTTCACCTGTAACAAGTTTTCCATCCCATAGAAATAAGGAAAATGTATTTCTACTCTAAGGGAATGAATATGTAAGAAAAAACAAGTGACAAAAAACATTTTTATTACATTATTGTCTTTTTTCTTTTTCACTTTTTTTAATAAATGTTGATCAAGTAGTGACTTAGTTTTTTGAGACAACATTTGTCAGTAACCCGAAGGTTTTCATTTTTGAATTTTTTGATTTATTTTATAAATTTTTTGGTCCAAACTCAACTAAAATTACAAGATTCCATAGGGTAGGATTTTTTTTATCCTAAACCAAGCAATTGTGAATGACTTGTTCTTAGTTTTAGGAAGTTTTATTACTCTTGGAAAATATTAGAGAAGGGTTGATAAAAATATCCTTAGGCTACAGGAATAGGTTTATTTACTTCATGAAGAAGAGATGGATGTTGTTCTTCAAGAGTTGGTGAGTGAGATTTTCCTTGTAAAATGGTTTATTTTATAGCTTGAGCTTGTGGCCATTAAAAAGTAGCCAAAACCAAATAGATTTAGTGGTCATGAGATTTACAACTCCATTGTCAAAAACTTGTTCGATCTCATAAGGCCCAAGCCATATAAACTATAGATTTCCTTATGATCCTTGTATTTAGAGTCAAAAAGGAGTGCCTAGACTCTTGGTTAGAAATTCTTAATCTTGATGTTCCTATCATGAAATCCTATATGTTGTCTTTGCATTATTTCATTATGATGAAGTGTTTCCTTTATTAGTTCATCAAGTGTATTTAGCTATATGATCCTATCTTTTTGATCTTGGTAAAGATCCAAGCCCAAATAAAGTGTTGTCCTTAATGCCTTATGTTCAAACTCAATGGGTAGAACAAGATTTTTACCATAAACTAGTTCATATGGAATGAAACCAATTATGGTTTTCCAAGTGATTCTATAAGCCCAAACTACTTCTAAAAGATAAGTTGACCAATATTTTCTATGAAAGATGATAGTCTTAGTGAAGATTTTTTCTAATTCTTGATTTGTCACTTCCATCTGACCATTTGAATGAGGATGGTAAGGGGTAGAATTCTTATGTCTAATTTCATATTCTTTTACCAAGGTAGATATGAAGTCTAATGTGAACTATGGGCCTTGGTCTATGACTATTTCTCTTGGTACTCCATATCAAGTGAAGATTTATTCATAAAGGAACTTATATACCTTCTCATCATAGGCATGGGTTAATGCTTTAACCTCTACCCATTTTTTGACATAATCAGTACACACTAGTATGTATTCTTTGTTATTGGATTTAGGATCAATGGGACCTATAAAATCTAATCCTCATTTGTCAAAATGTTCTAGAACCAATTGTGGTTGTAATGATATTTCATAAAAGTGAGTGGGCTTTCCCATACATTGGTATTGATCACATCTATGGCTGTACATCATGGCATCCTTATGCAAAGAAGGAAAATAATATCTAGTAGTGAGTACTTTCATGATACTCCATTTGGTAGTAAAATGAGCCCCATAGGGCTCAGCATGGTAGGATCTAAGAATGGCATAAACTTCATCTTCTTGAATACATCTCATAACTAAATTTGGTTTAGTGATAAAGAGATATCTTGAAATCTAAGAATAATGTCTACTTTTTTATATCAGGTGTTATTTATCCCTAGGTGAGAAATATTATGGTAGTGATCCTACAGCAAGATAGTTAGAAATATCTACAAACTAAGGAGACTGAATTGTTACAATAAATAAATGTTCATCAAAAAAATAATCATCAACAATAAGACTATGCTCATCATTTTATAACCAAGATAGAAAATTATTTACTACATTATTCTTACCTAGTCTGTCAACAATAGTAATATCAAATTCTTACAGAAAAAGTAACCAATGAATTATCTTACCTAATATAGTAGGTTTGTTCATTAAATAACTTATTATTGCATGATCTATGTGGATGAATACTTGGTAACCTATAAGGTAGTGTTGAAATTTGTTGATGGCATAGAAGATGGCCAAAAATTCCTTCTCCATTATAGTGTAGTTGAGTTTAGCCCCTCAAAGATTCTTACTGATAAAATAAATTGCATAACTTGGAGATTCATCTTTTTGGCCAAGGAAAGCTCCTGAAGTGGTGTTAGATGCATATGTATGAATGTGAAAATGTTTCTTCTAGTTGGGTCCTCTCATAATAGGAGTTGTTATGAGAAGGTCTTTGAGTTACTAAAAGGTAATTTGACAATCATCAATCCATGTAAATTCAACCACCTTAGTAAGTAATCAAAATAATGGGGTAGAAATTTCACTAAAATATTTGATTAATCATCTATAATAAGCAACATGTCCTATGAAACTTCTAACATATTTCTAATTATTTGTTGTAGGTAGATCCTGGTTAATACTTATCTTGGATAGGTCAACTTGATGTGATGTCCCAACACAATCCCTTTAGTCACAACCATGTAAAAAGTTTTGTTACTCAAAGATAATTGATGGTCCTAGCAATATTAAAGAACGTTTTTTAGGATGGTTAGCATTTCTTTGAATATTTTCCCATAGACAGTGAAATCATCCATGTAGATTTCAACACAATCATGGGAGAGATCAGAAAATATGCTCAAATTAGCCCTTTAAAAAGTAGTTGGGGCATTACAAAGACCATATGGTAAGATGGAATAGGTATAGGTTCTCTAAGGGTAAGTAAAAGTTGTTTTGTCTTGTTCTTATGGAGAAATTCATATTTGATTATAACCATTATAGCCATCTAGGAAGGAAAAGTACTTCTTTCTTGCTAATATATCCAATGCTTGATCAATAAATTCAAGGGGAAAGTGATCCTTTTTGGTAATAGCATTCAAATTTTGGTAGTTAATGAAAATACACCATTTTCCCCCTTTCTTAGAGACAATAACTAGGGGAGAGACCCACTAGATATTTGAGATAGGAGAAACAAATCATAAATCCAAAGTTTTTGTAACTTGGTTTTGACAATGTCTTTGACTATAAGATTCATTCATTATTAAGGCTGGTAAATATGTTTACATTATTATTTAATGTAAATGTGATGCATGCATATATCTAGGAGTATTCATCTCATGTCATGGTAATCCTAGATAAATGTTATTGTGTGCCATCTCAACATTATAAGTAACTAAATTTCTTGATGGGATGTTAAGGAAGTGCTGATGTTGAGAGGTTTGTTTGGTAGGATGTCTACATGCTTTGTTAAAGAAAACATGGTCTCTGCGTTAGTGATTAAAGAAGCATAAATGCATTGATGGGGGATTAATTTATGGAATGTTTAAATATCTCTTATAGTTTCAGGAAAATCACTCTTAGGAAAGGTATTCTAAAGAAGGAATGGTGTACATTCCAATAGGTTGGTAGCTATAGGATCTTGTCAATAGGTGTTTTTAAGGATACTAGTAAGGATAGTGTCTTCTTCTTAGGCCTATAGATTTAGACTCTAGTCAATTGTGAAGATAGATTGCAAGGAAACAACTTATTTAAAATTATCAATCCAAGGTATTGGACCATCATTAGAGGAAGGCTAAGCTAGTAAATACAACACCAATTTCTTGGTGTCATTTCTATTAGAAATTAACATTTTTCCTAACTTGCAACCAATAAAAGTATCAATGGTATCCAACCATGGATGACTAAAGATGAAATGATATCCTCCTAAATTAATCTTTAGTTATAGAATAATAAAGTCTACTAGATATTGCCATGAATCCATAATGATAACAAGGTCCTCAATAATACTTTTAGGATTAATAGCTGATTTATCAGCCATCTAGAGGATGGTGGGTGTTGGACAAAGAGTGTTAAGCTTGAGTTATTTCATGGTCTCCATGGTCATCACATTGATGGATACACCCAAGTCAGTTAAACTATTGGAGATGGGTTAGCCATGGTTGCTAACATTAACTACAAGACTTCCCAAATTAAAATATTTTTGAAGAACTATATTTCCCAACAAATATCTACTATTTGGCCATTGACTTGGACTATTTTAGGATCTTTCTTCTTTTTTCTTTATTTTCATAAACATAGCTCTTAAATAGCTTAGTAATATGTAGGAACATCATTTATTGCTTGAAAGAGTGGGATTTTGGTGTACACATTATAGAGTTTTTCTATTTTATAAAATTCAACCTCTTATTCAGGATGTGATATGTTCAATCTCTTTAAAAATGAGGATTATAAATTTATTATTGATCTTTTTATGGGCTTGGCTTAATATTGGATATGGATAGTTGTGGATTAGTATAGAGTGGAGCTAGTTAAAAGGGTTCTATGATTATAGGTGAGGTGGTTTTTGGAAGAACACAACCTAATCAAAGTTAAACTTGATTAATAACGAAGGTGTATGTTAGATATTACAATATTCTAGTGGATTGTGTCAGTTGAACCAACTTATTGGTAGGATTAGGAATGGGTTGGGTAAATAATTGAGTGGTTTGAATAGGTTATTGAGTGTTTGGAATTATGGCTTATTATTTTGGTTTTTGTATTTTCCGTGGAAAGCCTTGATGTCCTTTCCATTGTTGTTTCCATGGATTAGAGGGATATAACCATTGCTAGTTTTGTAATTATTCTTGTTGAGGTTGTTGTCCATTCTATTGCATCCATAACTAATTTTGGGGTAGCTACCAATTTGTTTGCGACCAATTTAGATTAGGTATATTCATCTAAGAACCATATTGAGGATTATTGAGAATTAATAATTTGAAAACATAGATTTTGATGGCATACTTGGTCTTTATACCCACAATTTCTGTTGGACGATGAAAAATACTTAGTTCTCATCTCCTCCTATGGTATGTAATTCTACTATCTCAAGATTTTCCTTGGTGATACTGGATAATTGAGATTTCATGGAATGGCATGTGTAATACACCTTCTTCTTTCTACTTTCAAGGCAATAGGTAGCTAAGGCTTTCTTGGTTTCTTCTTGCTTTTACCGTGTATGTAATGTATCAAAATGAGTAGTTAGGTGACTGATGATGTCCTGCTTCATATCCTAGAGTAGGTTGCTAACTTCACCTTTATATAATCATATAGTAGATTCTACAAGAAGGGTTATGTCCGTATTTTTATTCATGTCTATAGTAGTTCATAAATAAAACTATTAGTTTATTGAATGGTAGTGTAGAAACATCACCATTAGACAATCATATCTAATTATTTTTAGGAATATCATCTTGACTGATTACTTTTTTATTATAGTCTATTTGGATTTTTAGAAGATAAATACAAATCTTTCCATATGTTCCTCCAATGAATTTTCATTAGCTTGTGACATTCATAGAATGTCATCTCTCTTTTGGTTTCTGACCCTACAATAGTCATGGTATTTCATCAAAAACTTCTCCTTCATTTATTCTCAAGTATAAAGGCCTTCCTTTCTAAGTCCCATGAACCATATAAGTCCTACATCTTTTCATGTTTCTATAAATAGTTTTATTTTCTAAGCATCTTGATTATAATCATATATGTGGCATAAGATGTCAAACTCAAAAAGAAATTTATCTAGATCCTTAGATGCTTTTCCTGTAAAGGTAAGGAGGGTAGAGTGAGGGATATTATTCATGGGTGAATTTACATCAAGAGTAAAGATATGAAATTAAAAATTAGCATACTCATTGGTAGTGTTTTCTTCCTGGTGATCCCCTATGAATACTCTTTGTGTTGGTAGATGAGAGGTTATTTCTACCCAACGCTCAAAATTACTATCAATTATTTTATTTTCTAGGGTGTAGAAGATGGAGACTTTATATTTTTACTTAGGAATGTATGTATTCATATATAATGGGTATGGTATGTAGGTTTTTAAATATTTCATTAGTTTCTCGATAAAAATATCTCTCTAAATTGGAAGATTCTATTAGCCTAGTGTTTCTTCTGGGGGAAAGAATAGCTTTAAATGCCTCCTTAGCAAGAAATTTGGGTGATGAAGGGAAGAGAACTTTAGATTCATAAGTATGAGGTGATAAATTGATTATTAGAGGTGTTGAATGTGAGTTTATTCTATTCTATGAACCTCTTTAAGGTATCCAACTTGTTCTACCAATCCATCCAATAATTGTTCCTTCTCTACCTCTTATATTAACAACTATGAGTGATCTTTAGGAATTCCTTCATGTACCTCAGTTAATGCAATATGAAAACCAAAATCATGAAATAATGTTTGATTATTCATTAAAAAATCTTCCTATATAGTCCCCTTATATTTGTATATGTTAACCTCTTTTTTTTAACTTTTTAACTTTTTGCCCACCCTTCCTGCACAATGCTAGTAATATGTGGGTTTTTAAAAATTTCCACTATCCTACTTGAGAAAAGGGAAATAAAAAATATGAAATTAGGAAATATTTAATCTATAAAAATAGAAATCTTTGGAAATAAAAAAATAAATATCTATAAATAATTACTATCAAGATTGAAGATTACAAGTGTGTGACACCCTTCCCTGATAATGGTGCTAAAAATGACTAGAAGCTAATTCACAATTGGATATAATTATCTTGATAAAAATAAGAAAGGAAAGTAACCATAAATATATGCCATTTACCTCATTTAAATGTCAACCTAGGGAAGTAGACTTGATAGGATTATCTCAATGTATGTGCACATTGATTCTCTAATTTGACATTTTGATAATTATATCTAAGATGTTGAAGTACAATAAATGAAATTATTGAAATTAAAACATAAAAAGAGTATGGTAAAATATATTATTATTCATGGAAGCTTCCTTAAACAAATCTTAAACAAGAATGTAACTTACACAATTTAAAAATGAAACGCACAATGCTTAAGGAAATTAAATAACATATTCAGCTAAACAAATGGGTTGGATTATTGATGTAACCTTCCAAAGGGGGCCATTATTCCTTAAAAATACAAATTAAACCCTTCCTCTTACAACACTAAATTTAAGTTATAATTTCTCACTCATAATAACCAAAATTGCAACAATGACTTACTACATGAAGTTATAATAACAATTGATTAACACAATGTACTTCTGACAATCTCTATTCATCTTATAGTATTTTATATATCTCTCAAATTTTATACTACATATTTATATACCACAGAGGAGATTTTTTTATGCAAAAAAATATATACATTATATTTTAAGATACATTTAAATTGGGATAACCAAAATTGGTTCCTTTCACTAAAGATGTACTTCATGTGAATCTTGTGACTTTACTACAGGACAAACAAGGCTATCTAGTTTTTCAACCATTTAGTTATTAAAATCCATGGTGGTTATATTCATTTCTCCAAGTCAGTTGGAAGATAATAAAAAGAAATTCATCCATAGTTTTGGTCATGTAGTGGCTACAAGATTATCTATGTAATGAGATTCCTTTCGTTGCGGGATGCTTCATGTTATATACCTACTTCTCCAAAGAATATTGAAACACATTTATATAAAAACCATCATAAAGAAATAAATAACCATCATATATTTAATTCGAATAAATAATTTCAACTATTTAAAAGAGTTTGAAAACATAGTCCTATATGGCTTATAAAAGTAGGAAATTGATATGAAAAAGTGTTCAAAAGCATGGTAATCAAGTAGAATGATTACAATGGATGGACACAATAACATGAAATTTATGGGGATCATATGTATGAGTCCCACATGTATTGATTTCAATAATATTCATGGCATCAAAGGTGAAATGTGCATCATTAGCTTAGAATGTTTTCCCCACTTGGCTAGAATTTCTCTATACTTTGAGTTGTGATGTTGTTGAATTCATATTATACACAAACACTTTCAACATAAGGGGGGAATTGATTAGTTTTTAATGGAACCACCACACATTCAATCACATACACTTCTCCAATTTGAATCTTCTCACATCAATATTTCATTATGGGGTTATGATGAATGTTCTCTAATTTGAAAGAGAGAGAAGAAGAAAGAAGTCCAAAGGTCACAAGGACATTTGTCATGCTGAGAGGAGTTAAATGTGGATGGGAGGAGAGTGTGAAATTAATCATGAAAATTCATTAAGCGCATGTTTCACCCCAAGTCATGAAACTCTTGAAATGTGGCGAAGGGTCTCATTTTACACAAGGAAACTACCTTCATGATTTAGCTTTATTTAAAAATACCAAAACTAATTAGGGATAATTATAATTATTGGGATAATAGGTAAGGGTTTTATACATTTTTTTCCATGCATTTTTTCATTACTAATCACCTAAAATCTTCTAGAAGTGAGTTATCACCATCTATGGTCCAAAAAACCCCCTCTTTCACACACCTTGTACAATTAGAGTCAAATTTAGCTTCAATTTCCTATGAAAATACATAAAATAAAGTTAATTACATGTTTCAATACCATCCATGGCCCTATAGGCATTATTCACACCTTAAAATTAGTTTACTTAAATTTTTTCACCCTTCTCACTATTATGTTCACTATGCTAGTTCAAACTAGCTAAGATGAGATATTTTTTTAGAATAATTAAGAGTTTTTATGAATAATTAAATGTCCATAGTGAGTTATCATAAGTATCAATATTCCTTAAAATTTTTATTTCATCTCTTGAAACTTCATAGAACTTTCACAATGCACAAAATAGTCAAAAATACCCTATTTTATACTCCATCTATATAATTTCATATAGTCCAAAAGGATAGGGAGGAGCTTGAGAGAGTCCTATCAAATGTTCAATAAAATTCATGGTAATTACACCCTACTTTGATATCCCTCCAGCCTTAATTTTCTAATTGGGTCACTATTTAAGGGTTTTCAAAGTTTTTTAGTCACTTTTGCTCTTAAGGATTGTTCATGAAGGTTAGACATTGGAATTGAAAAAAAAATCCATACATTCAAATTTTAAGACCCCCATCAACCTCCCTAAACGTATTTTATATCCATGGAAAGCCTCATGAAATATGTGACCATTTGAAGTTACCCTATCAAGCTTATTTTCACACTTTACACAAGTATGATGTAGCTTTGAGCCCAAAATGGCTTTTATTATGACCTTCATACATTCTAATAGCTCATACATTTCCAATTTCATCTTATAAACATGTTTTAACTAGTTAGAAAGATTAGTGAACTCTCATTTGAAATCTAGTACTAAACGTTGCCTAATAGACCTATTTTCACCTTTAAGGGTTTAGACCTCCTTGTTAGGTTTCATATTTCTATGAGGTTTCTTCCATGTTGGTGTAGATGTAAGAATGTAGGTTTTTCTCATAAATGGAGTGCCCTCTATCTAAGATAAAATAGAGGGATATCCCCTATTTTCTTAGATAATGGTGATTATTTTAGGATTTTATCTATGTCCCATAGGTGTTAATACCAATTTTCATCCATTTTTATTATAAATAGACCCCCTAACTTCTACAAAACCCAATCCAAACCTTTAGAAGATAGATTGTGCATGCAATATTCTCATATGGACTATGGACTACTTTTAAATGGGTTTTATGTTATTTATCCTTGCCTAATAGGCCTATGAGATGTCAATTACATCATGATGAGATCATTCCCAATATTCATAAACCATTGTAACTCATGTTTTCACCTTGGAACATACCCTTACTCAATTGGGCCTGACTGATAAGTTGACCCTACTTACGTAGGAAAAGTGATCGTATAAGCAATGATTATGTGCTTAAAACCTTGATATCAAGTGTTTTATCCTTCCTTAAACTATTAAAAACTCCTTTCATCCATGCTCTAGTCCATCTCACACATTGAAGTTGGATTGTTTGTAAGACTAGTCATATGCAACTGACTATATTTTCTATGTTTTTACCAAAGGATCATTTAGGGATAATGCCCCTGAACACATAGTCATTGCTTTTAAAGGTAGTCTCCAATTTCATTTTCCAACCTATACTTTTAAATAGGGTTTTTATGTTCTCTACACACATTAAGACTTTAAGGTGAGTTATATCACTTGTTCCATTGCTCCAGACAAGAACTTTCAGTCCTTTAATAAGCCACATATAGGTAAACACTATCATGTGTAGGAAACAAAGGTGAGTTTAGTCATTGTACATTATTTTTGACCTCTCATGAGTTATAGGTTTGTTTTAATACCTTAAAATTTACTCTTCACACTCTAAAAAATCTAAAACATGTGTCAATATCTCCCTTTCAATGTGAATTCCTCCATGAAAGCCCTTGTAGGTGTATTTCTCTTTAATATGGTGATTTGGGTGAATGTGTAGACTATCACAGTCATTATTATAACAAGTGAAATGGTTCCTTGATTTCTCATACCATGAAAATGTGTTCAAAATGTTATGACCTCTAACACAACTCCATAAATGTGTCTCAGAGCTTTGCACACTTACCTGGTTGATTATGGATGGTAGTCACATGACAATTGATTGTATGACTCTTTATGCTTGCACCCTCATGGAGAATTACTTAGATAATGAGTCTATAATGAAAGGAAAAAAAATTTAAACATGAATATAAACCATCACCATCCTTTAATACCATTACCAAGACATGAAGATGTTGGAAGTGGTGGAAACCTTCTTGCTAAATAGAATGGGACATGTCTACAAATAAGAGGTGATTGGCTCTTCAAATCAACTCCAAACTTGAAAATAAGGATGGGGAACATGTGGAGAGGAATTAAAATACATATATAATAAATATTATTGGTTATATTATACGTATTTCTCTAAACCAAAATAAAACCTATAGTGTAAAAAGATTAGCAAGCAATTTAGATAGTCTAACTTCATAGGAATGGTTTATAAAGATAGAATACCATTATTCTTCATCCAAACATCAAATGGAAGTTGACTAAGTTTAAAATACACCCCTAGGAGAAATTTTACTGAAACCTCTCTTTCTCACCATAATAAGTACTAACATGAGGGCTATTCTTGCTTCCTAAACCTAGTGGAAGAAGAGAGAAGCAATTTTCTTCATTTATTGAAGCTTTTGATCAAATTTATCACTAGAGTAAGTGTATGGAATACCAAGGGACACTCATAAAATGTTATTAGCTATAAGAGTCTATACAATTCCATACACCTTATTAAATGCTCATTTTTTCCAATAAAACTACACATTTTTTTAGGAACCTACCACTTTTTAGTTATAAACAATTACTAAGACATATGAGGACACATGGGGCATGACATCACCCTTTAAAACTTCAAATTTTTAAGGGAGATTATATAGTTCATTTAATACTCTATTTTAACCCCCAAAATGACTCAAAAAGACATAAATATTTAAAATGACCAAGACCAAAGCTATTGTGACATTAAAAGACATGAAATGACCTATAATATAGATTATGACATAATATTACACCCCTAAAAAACCTAAAATATCAAGTTTTTACCTATAGGGGTCCTAATTTGACTTGTAGGCTCAAATTTGATCAATAAATTAGTGACTCATAAGGGTTTTATTATTGGTATACTAAAGATTAGTAGCCTTATCAACCTTTTGGGCTTAGGGAGTCATCTAAAGTTTGAAACACAACAAGAGGACTTTGACCATTAAAAATAAGCTTTGATCAAGACAAGACCAATTGACTACGTCAACCACACAAAATAAAGGACACATAAAATAAAGAAAAAAAATAAAAAGACACACACACATGTGTTCAAAGAACTTAGGGAAATTAGAAAACAAACAACTATGCAGAACTAACATCTAATCATACTTACTTTCTAGGATTAAAAAAAATTCCTTGAATATTCTTCTTCATGAGATGAATCATAATGCCAACCATGTTTCTCTTTAGATTTGATGCTTTGTAGATTAGAAATATTATTTGGCACTTCACTTGATATTCTCTCAAGTAGATCATCCTTAAATATCTCTTCAATGTAAATATATTACTCGTAAACTTGTACACATACCTCATACTATTGCCCACTCTTCATCTCATGATCAACTTGTATCTTCTTTGTAAGCATTACTTTAAGAAGAGTAGTTTCTTATTCTTTAGAAGATTGAGGCTAATAAGAGCATGTTATATCCTTAAAAATATGATGTGTTTCTCCCAATTTTTTGACAAGATGATAAATCATATTTATGATTTCAAAAATATCATCATGAGATGCATATGCCTCTTGAAAAGATAAATTTGAAAAGTTACTTTTTCTTTGCATACTCACTTAAATGTCAAGGCTGCCTAATCCATTTTTGAATAGATCATATCCTCCTTGAAGAGGATTATAACATAATCCAATGACTAAAAAAAGTCATACAAAGGCTGATTATGATTTTTTTCTTTCCCATCCATGATATCCTAGATGGTGATGGGAGAACCAATGATGATTTCTTCTTCTTTGGAAAGAGGAAAACATTCTTCCATATCAAGCCAATCAAAATTTTCCACATAATAACTCACTTATTAGTTAGAATTTAGGACCTCTTGGGGGCTATCAAATTTCATCTCAACTATCATAACATGACTTTGTTTCTTAAGGACTACAAGATCCTCTATTTCTTTTTCCTTCTTGGTGATGCCATTACTAGGCATCTTGTAATCATGTGACTTAGTATAATGAGGCTAACAAGGAGCTATATTTTCATTAAACAAGGGTTATGAATTTTTATAAACAATTTTTTCCTCTTTAGGTTCCCATACTGTAGGTCCATCAAGGAAAAGGGTGATGGGGTGAAAACAAGATGAACTAGTTGGTGGAGGTGGAACATAGAACTCAAAATTAGATTGAGAATGAACTGTAGGGGATTATTTTGGGAGTTATTGAGGAAGGGGAGGTATGAATTGGGATAAGATAGCTTGGTTTTCTTAATTACATTTTAAAATAACTTAATTTACATATAATTCAGCTTAAGTACTCTTTTGAGGAAGGTTACATGGGGTTTGTCTAAGAATAGGATCTTCTTTTGGGTCTAAACCTTCCATCACACCTTGACTTAGCAATTTCATCTTGACTCTAACTCTTCAATTTTATTAGCTAGGTTTTCTTGGAAAAGTCTATCTTGAATTTTATAGGTATCATCATGGGTATAATTATTAAAATAGGGCTAGCATGGAAGAGAAGGAGTCTCTTGAGGAAGGGTGGGAGGGACTTGTATATGATCAAGCTCTTTCTCAACTTCACACTCTTTATCATAGATTTTATCCCATTTCCTTCCCCATGATTCTAATAGTTTATTTCAACTTAGGATGTTATTATTAGGAGTATATTCTTAAATTATTTATGTAATTTGAGGAGTGGATGAAGTGTTCAATAAACTTGGGATCTCCTTAGGGTTGGATTCTCCTCCTTGTCTCCAACATGGGATTTCATATCTAAGAATCTTCTCTTGAGATAGAGTTGTAATAGGAGAGGGAAATGAGGGATTATATTACACATATTTTGATGATAATATGGAATTATACATATAGTTTTTGGCTGACTCAATCTACCCATGAAGGTTTGCTTCAAAAACAAGGTTTATCTTTCGAAGTCTCTCTTCTAACTTATTGGGAAAAAGATGACTTTGATAAGTTTGATTGGGATCATAAGTAGGGGTTAAGTATAATTTATAAAAATCTTAGGGAGGTGGATATGAGGGTTTAGAATTTTATTGAGGATGTTCCTAATGGGTTCTTGGCCTATCTTCTAAGGATGCAATCAAGACACCTACATTTAGCATCTCACTATGATCCTTTGAAAAATTTCTCTCTTAATAGGTGCCTACTCTCTTTTAACCAAATCTAATGCATATCTCACATTATGAATAAAATGAATATGAATATATTGACCATATTCCCTTAGTTTATCAAGATCTATCATGTACTTCTCATAGCCCAATAGAGTTTTCTTAAAAGTTGAAATGGATTAGTTTGAGAAGTGATTAGGTTGACTAGAAGGATCAAGGTAATGAGAAGGCTAGTTATAGGACTGATACAACTCATTACAAGGTTGATAAGGGTCATATTGGAGCTGGTAGGGATCATGAAAAGACTAGTAAGCATAATGGTTGATGGGGAATGCCATAAGATAGATAAACCTCACCAACTTGTGTAAAATAATACTCAAGACCAAAATTATCCTTAAAACATCATTCGGAAGAAAAAACACAAAGAAAATATTTATAAAACTCTTCAAAAGGAAAACTAAGGATACTTGACCAGTTGATGTAACTTTGGATTTGCCATTGATTCTTGGATAGATGCCTCCAAAGGCTAATGTATTGAAAAACAACACCAAAAATCTTTAAATTTATTGGATTAAGAGTCCTATTAGGCATGCCAAAAAAAAAATCGCTTGGATTTTCACCCTTTGAGGATATGTCTCATCTCTCCTCATCCAAGTGGCATAATTGAAACACCTCTAGGTTGTGTGTAGCCTAAGAATGAGGTGAATCTATAGATAGGGCTAGTTCCTTTGATATACCACTTGTAGATCACTACTACACATATGATTGTTAGGGAAAAGAGAGATAAAAATGAAAAAAAACTATTCTAAATGAGTTTATACACCAAATTATATGATGACTACCAACCACTTACATGTTACACATGAGAACAAGGGACTAACTAGACATACACTTCTCCAATCTGAATCTTCTCACATTAATATTTCATTATGGGGATATGATGAATGTTTAGGCTAGGAAGAATAACAAGAGTAATAAAATTTCAATATTTGAATATAATAACTCACTCAATCTTTACACATCATAAAACACTTCACATTACCTACAAGAAGAATCTTTCAATCTACAAATAGGTGGGAGAATGAGATAACAATGCTAAACAAACAACAATCATCATATACACAAAACCAATCATTCAAGTGAAAAAACTATGAAAATTCATGGAAGAGGTAAAAATTATTAGTATTTATTTATCCATGGTATGTAAATGAATAGGGTTTCACCATACTCAGGTGGAACATTATTTATAAAGGCTAAAATGGCATGTCCCTAAGGAACTTGAGAGAGAGAAGAGGAAGAAATAAGTAAAAAGGTAACCAATAAAATTATCATGCTGAGAGAAGTTACATGTGCATGATAAGAGAGTGTGAAATTGATAATGCAAATTTGGGAAGCAAAAGTATCACCCCAAGTCATGAAACTCCTGAAATGTGGCATAAGAGTTTTCCTTTTACACAAAGAAACTACCTTCATGATTTATCCCTATTTTAATGTCACAAAACTAAATAGGGATAGGTATAATTATTTTAATGAGATTAAAATGGTTTCACACATTATTATCCATGCATTGTTTCATTACTATTCACCTAAAAACTTTTGGAAGTCAGTTATCACAATCTGTAGTCCAAGAAAACTCCTCTTTCACACACCTTATACATTTCACTTTAAAGTTTGATTTATTTTCCTGTGTAAATACATAAAATGAATTAAATTATATTTTTAAATACCATCCATGGTATTAGATTCATTAGGCACACCTTAAAATTAGTTTACTTGAAGCTTTTCACCCTTCTCACTACTATGTTCACTATGCTAGTTTAGACTGTCTAAGATGAGAGCTTTTGTTAGACAACATAGGAGTTTTTTTGAAGAATTAAATGGAATTTATGAATTATCTTAAGTCTAAATATTTGTTCTAAAGTTTATTTCATCTCCTCAAACCTCCTATAACCTGCATAATGCATAAAATAGTTTAAAATACCCTATTTTATACTCCATCCATATAATTTCGTATAGTCCAAAAGGATGGGGATGAGATTTACATATTACTATATAATTTTAAACAATTTTCATGATAATTAAAACCTAATTTGATAGGTTTCCAACCTCATTTTCCCAATCAAGTCCTTATCCAAGGGTTTGCACAGTTTTTTAGTCACTTATGCTCTTAAGGATTGTTCATGAAGGTTAGACATTGGAATTGAAAAAAATACATAAATTAAAATTTTAATACCTCCATAAACTAATTTAATCTCCATGTAAATCCTCAGAAAAGATGTGAGCATTTGAATTTACCCTATCGAGCTTGTTTTGACACTTTGCACAAGTCTGATGTAGCTTTGAGCCAAAAATGGATTTTAATGTAACCTTTATTAATTAAAATAGGTTACACATTTCCAATTTCATCTTATAGTTTTTTTATAACTGGTTATAAATATTATCCATGCTAGAATTGAAGGTGACCTCTCATTTGAACTCTACTACTAAACCTTGCCGAACATGCCTATTTCCACCTTTGAGGGTTTAGACCACCCTGTTAGGATTCATATTTATATGAGGTGTCTTACATGTTTTCTTATATTTAATATAACATTTAACACCTTATTTAAATTTCCCATGTTCTTTTGGTCAACCATTTCACCTTCCTTCCTCAAGAATGTAGGTTTTGTTCATAAAGGCAGTGCCCTCTGTCTGAGACAAAATAGAGGGCACTCCACTATTTTATTAGATAATGGTTATTATTTTAATAGGTTATATAAGTCTCATAGGTTTTATATACCAATTTTTATCCCTTTTTATTATCAATAGAACCCCCAACTTATACAAAACCCAAGCCAAACCTTTAGAAGATAGATTGTGCATGCAGGATTCTCATATGGACTATGGACTACTTTTAAAAGGATTTTATGTTATTTACCCTTACCTAAAACTAATTTTATAAGTAAATAACACCATGGTGATATCATAAAAATTATTCATAAACCCTTATAACTCATATTTTCACCTTAGAATATACCCTTACTCGATTGGGCCTGATTGGTAAGTTGGCCCTGCTTACTCAGGAAAAGTGAGCCTGTAAGTTTTGTTTATGTGATTAAGACCTTGGTATCAAGTGTTTTAGACTTAATTGAAATTTTTAAAAATAATTTCATCCATTCTATAGTCCATATAACACCTTGAAGTTGGATTGTTTTTAAAACCAGTCACAGGTAGTTGATTATATTTTCTATGTTTTTACCAAAGGATGATTCTTGTAGGTGATTCCTCCATGTATAGGATTAAATTAAAAGTTTAAAAACCCATTTATAGCTATTTTGAGTCACTTAATATATTATTGGATCCATTTTTCTCATGTTTGGTCTATAACCAAATCAAGAATGATCACTCTTTTGTTCACTGCCTCTCACAGTCATCTATAGTTGACTGTAGGTGATTTTTTTCAAATGAGGGGACACCTATAGGTGTTTATATGATTAAAAATAAATATACAAAACTATCCTAATTGTATTCATGTTTAAAAAGGTTCACATAATTCTCTAGGTCTATAAGAAAGAAACACCTTCTCAAATTTACACCTTAGGTTGGTTTTAGGTGAGCACTTTCTTATGAAGGGACACCTGTAGGTGATCACTAGATCTTGAACAATCACTAAATATATCATCATAATGGTATCTATTCCCATTTTTATCATTTTGAATCCATGAGGTATTAAAAATATTGGAATATGACTTGTTTTATTCTTAGGATATCAATGGTCACTTAAAGGTTCAAAACCTATAAATGATAATGGAGAAACTCGGTGCTTAAATGAGTAACTTTGAGGCTCCCAACAACCATCCTCCACTAATATTCTTGAATACCTCTTTTAAAAATATCTTCTCCTTCATGGATAATAAAATTTTTGACCATTAATATCCTTCAAAACTATTGATATCCCTATTATAATATATCAACAAAATGACAGAAGGATATGTTTTTCATGTTTTAGGGATAATGTCCCTGAACACACAGTCATTAATTTTGAAGGTAGTATCCCCTTCCATTTGCCAAAATATAATTTTAAATTAGTTTTTTATGTTCTATACACACATTATGACTTCAATGTGAGTTATATCACTTGTTTCAATTATATATACAAGCACTCTAAATACTCTACTAAGCCACCTATAGGTGGACACTATCATGTGCAGGTAAAAAATGTGAGTTTAGGTAGTGCGCATTGATTAAAACCTCTCATGAGTTTTAGGTTTGTATCAAGACCTTAAAATTTACTCTTCACGTTCTAAAAAATCAAAAATAGGTGTAAATGTCTCCCTTTCAATGTGAATTCCTCCATGAAATTAATTGTAGGTGTATTTCTCTTTAATATGATTGTTTGGGTTAATGTGTAGACTATCACAGTCATTATTTTAAAAATTGAAATGGTACCTAAAATTTTCATACAATGATA
Source organism: Torreya grandis (assembly GCA_037957365.1). Lineage (NCBI taxonomy): Eukaryota > Viridiplantae > Streptophyta > Pinopsida > Cupressales > Taxaceae > Torreya > Torreya grandis. The sequence continues at coordinate 2,737,214 of JARHVA010000132.1, forward strand.
ATGTTTTAAACATTTTATGACCTCTAACACAACTTCATAAATGTGTCTCATAGATCTACACACTTCACCTGGCTGATTATGGATGGTAGTCACATGACAACTGACTATATGACTCTTTATGCCTGCACCCTCATGGATAATTTTTTGGATAATGAGTATATAATGAAAGTAAAATAACATTTTAAACATGAATACAATCCATCACCATCCTTTAAAACTATTACCAAGACATGAAGACATTGGAAGTGGTTGAAATCTACCTGCTACATAGAATGGGACCAATCTACAAACTTGAGGTGATCAGCTCTTCAAATCAACTCCAAACATTAAAAAAATATGGGGAACATGTGAAATTTGATTACAAGACCTATCAAATCAATCATATGGATTTATCTAAACCAAAACAAAACCTATAGGGTGCACATATTAGCAAACAATTTAGATAGTCTAACTTATTAGGATTGGTTCATAAATCATAGACCACAATTACTTTATAGACAAACATAAAATGGAAGATGCCTAATTTTAAAAGATACCTTAGGAGAATTTTTCCTAAAACCTCTCCTACTAATCATACCAAGTAATAACCTAAGGAACATTCTTGGTTGCCAAGTCTAGTGGAAGAAGAGAGAAGTGATTTTATTCATTTATTGAAGTTTATGATCAAAATGATCACTAGATTAAGTGTATGGAAGACCAAGTGACAATATTTAAATGTCCTCAATTGTATTAGTCCATATAATTTCATACACCTCTTCAAATGCTCATTTTTTCTAAGAAAACTACCTTTTTTTGAGGAACCTACCACTTTTTAGTTAGAAATAGTTATAAAGACATATTATGACACATGGGGAGTGACATCACCCTTTAAACCTTCACATTTCCCAAGGAGTTTGTATAAGTCATTTATTACTCTATTTTAACCCCTAAAATGACTCAAAAAGATATAAATATTTAAAATGACAAGGACCAAGGCTAATGTGACATGAAAAGACATAAAATGACCTATAATACACATTATGACATAATATTAGACCCCTAAAACACCTAAAAAATTAATTTTTCACCTATAGGGGTCCCAATTTGACCTATAGGGTCAAATTTGATCAATAGGTAAGGATGCCCATCTTTCACCTTACATCTCCTATGAGGATATTCACTTTAATGCCTTTATTGACTAAGATGTCATATATTGATAAGCCATTGATGTCTATTTCATCACTTAGTTACTAATCATATCCATTATTCTTGGCTACTTTTCTCTTATGGCCTCATGACGGATATAGAGTCGGTACATTAATTGACTAATTTACCTCATACTCAACCAATAAATTATTGAGCATGGGAATCATCCCATTACAGTGTAGGAGAGATAATAGGTATACATTACCATTAAACTTCTCTTCATTTATTTAGAATTTTTGGTATGATTTATCTTCTAAAATTTAATGAAGTTAAATCTTTCCTTATAGGTTTTGAATCACAAACATGGATTCATGTAACATCTTCTCTTGCCATGAGCCATCTAGAAAAGGTGCTCTAGGGGTTTCTAGGCATGCCACTTTGGATTTATACACCTTACGATTGTATCATTGATTTGAATCTTCCTTAGAAACCATTATTGGTTACATATTCATGCCACCACATGTCATCATATGCACATTTTCTCCAACGTTCTTATTTTTCCTCTACACCTTTGAGACCTAGTGGTCTAGGTTCTATACACATCTTATAATCCCTAAACCCTTCTTAAGATTTTCATTATTCATGAGCTTCACATATAAATATATGCATTACTCAACCTTATGTACACCATAATAATAACCAAAATTAGGATATTGGTAAAAGAGCTATAATAGTGGTTTGATGACCCATACTTCTCCCAAGAGTATTATGGGAGCCTTTCACCTCCACGTTCTCTAAATAATACTCTATAACCACATTGATTCTCATAATCATCATAATATTGATTTGGTGGCCCACCATATCCTTGATTAAATTATCCTTGGTTATATGGCCCATTACTAGAATGTTTCACTCCTTGATCTCATGCCTAATGGAGTTCATCAATCACCAAACAATCCTTAGTGTTGTGGGTGGAGGCATCACAAATTTTATAGTAAAATGACTCATTTATATGTATTATGAACTTATATTAGGGTAGTTCCACACATCATAAAATTCATGGATAGTATCACATGAGGCTAATAAGGCATGCATATTATTCCTTGGGCAATTATTCTTTTTATGCCCTCCACCTCACAATCTATGCACTAATGTATAATTAAAATTTCATGTGTGTTTTTGGAATTTAAATCATATAACTATTTGATATAATTTACACATCCATGAACAATCTTACTCTATGTTTTGATCTAATATCCTCAAATATTAGAACTACCTTTATTGATTCTATTAGTTTGACAAACATCCTCATAGAGAGGGCACATGAAAATTACACAAGCAATCCTCAAATAAACCATTGGGAATTTTGTGTTGGGTGAATTTCATAAGAGATATTTCACATCAAGGTTTTAAACCTAAAAAAAATGCATGCACCAACTTTTTTGTTCCTACAATACATAACCAAAATGTTGGTCTAGTTTTGGGCCATTCATGTAGCACTATTGTGTGCACCTAATAAGATACCAACACTTAACCTCATTATTTAAACATATCATGAAAGGTAACCTTCAACACTCACCTAAAGAATAAATAGGGGAATTAGGGTAGGTTAGGGGTAGTTAAAAACAATAACTATGAAGACATTATGCCACATGTCATATTTATCTCATGCACTATTACTCACACATCGCATTACCCAAAGTGAATACATAATTTGTTCTTGGTATTACTCCATGATTATAATGAAATAAAATAGAATTTATTTATCAGATGTAATAACACAACAACACTATTATACCCATGTATTCATTCCTCTATTAAGTAAGGCAATAGAAAGTGTAACACAACATTAATCTAATAATGATAACAATCTTATATCATATCCAAAACTAATTACACACTCATTTAAAAAAAATAATGTCCATTTATATTGAATTTAATGAGTACAAGATGTTAATAGAGCTTAAAATGATACATGATTTCATTACTACTCATATCTCTACTCTATATTAACCCTCTAGTTTACTAATTCTATAGAATCATTTAGGTGGTATTTCTCCCAAGGATTAAAAAATTTAGCATCACCTAATTATCCTTTCTCCTTCTTATGTGCCTAAATTTTATAGGCTCACTAAGGGTTTTATGTGTCACTTGGTAGCTCAACTACAACCACTTAGTAGTTATAATGCCATTTGTCCACTTGGAAATTATTGATCAACTATTAGAGGTTATCTACCTTATTTTTTGTAATTAATTATCAACTAACTATTTAGGATTATATGTTTGTAATAAATCCCACTTTTTATCCTCATAATATATATTTTGGATCCTAGATTCACACAATTTTGTTTATCTTGATCCTAATGTTTTGTCATTTGTGCATGTGGACTTTGAAAACTAGGTTGTAAGATCATCACAAAAAATTGAAATAATTTAAAATAAAAGCACATAAAATATCATACTTGAGACCCACAACTACTATATATAGCACTTTCTTACAAATTCAATTTAAAAAACATATATCTATTCAACAAATATCCCTACTATGATTATACTTTAGTATTTTAGTCATTGTCCAAGTTAACATTATTTTCTTGTAGGTTGAGGACATTAATTTTCTCAAGAATTCTAATCAGATTTTATAGTTACATCCATATGATATTTTATAAATGGATAATTACATCATCCTAAGGTATACTTGGCTTATGTGGGCATCACTTAGTCAATAAGGGGGTTTGTTAGGATAACTCAGCTATATCCCACTTCCCCAATTTTCCTTCATTTTTCATTTGATATTATTTTATGTACTTATGTAGGCTAGGGTTTTGATTTTAAGGGTCATCAATGAGTCCAAAAAAGTTCCAAACATAATCAAATAGTATATAGATAGGGGTAAACAAGCCTAAATTTTTAGATCTAACACTCATCTATCTAGATAAAGCTGTAATAGCAGATAATGACACATTGTGACCTTGTCTATTTTATACATCATTGTCGTTGTATATAATAGATATTTGTTTTCAAATAACTATGTGTTTATATATTGTTATAGATAGTTATATATAGTCATAGTCATCAAATGAATAACATAATTTGAAATAAATTACCAAGGACATCTCTTGAATCCTAACCCTAATTTATAAATTTTGAAAATTTTGTATATTTATATATGTACAATATTATGTATTATTTAACTTCCTAGATCACAATTCAATAGTTTACATTTCCAATTAGAGTTAATTTTTTATTCTAATTAATTTTAGTGTAAACATTTTGGTGAACCCACATTTAAATTCAAATAATACTTGATGCTTGTTGATTTTTGTCCTAAGGTTTTAATTTAATTTTATAAATTCATGGAATTTAAATAGTACAACCCTCAACCTTTGATATCATCCGTAACATAAAAATACAATTTTTTTAACCTTGGAGTAATTTGACACTAAAATATTGTTTTGTCACCTTAGATAAATAGTAAAATAAAGACTCTTTATTTGGAACTTAGGTTTAATTTTTATGTCTCCTATACACAAAAATATCTCATTTTTTAATTTTCACTTTATTTTTTATTTTCTTTTGCTAGTTTTAGAAAATGCATTCCAACAATTTTAAAACTACTTATCTAGTGTTGTCAAGGGATACATAGTGTTCTATTTACATATAACATGGCATGAGGGGTTTTAATCCAATACTCATAGACATAGTAAATATTTCAACATGGACACTATTTTATATTTACCTCATGATTTATCAGAAACACCTAAGATCCCCTTGTTTACACAAATAAGAAGTTGTTACTATCCATCTAATTTTGTAGTGTACAAGTAAGTAGTTAGCCCCATAAAGTTACTCTCAAATTACACTCAAAATTAGGTTTAGTGGGCTAAAACAATGGTTCTACCTCTATATTTAGTTCTTTTAAATAGTGGGCCAACACTATCTAATCGATGAGAAAGTATATCTAAGAGCCTACAAATCATTCAAACCTTTTCCTATATCACCACTTATACATAATTTTTTCTTGGATTGTTTACATAAGAAAGTCAATAAACCCTTAAGGACCCTTATGATATTTTTATATCTATTATGCTTACATTTATTCTTTTTCTTCTTCTCGTAAGCCCCTTTCTTCTTATAGGTCTGATCTAGACAAGAGTGTCATTATTTTGGGATAAGAGTTATCATTTAATTCAACAAACATTGGAACTAGAGACCTTGGTTATAATTAATCATCTTCCCCTTGTATACAAAGATAGGATACACTATGTCATGAGATCATACCATTTTACTCCACTATTTGTTGTAATATTCAATTTGAGTTGCTTCCTATCACAACTAGACATAAAAGTGCTTGCTCCAAACCTTTTGTGCTTCCATATACTCACCCTAAATATACCCTTATTATAATCTCTCCCATACCCCTTATTCATACACAACTTATCTTATGATTTCATGTCCATGTTTTTAAAAATATACTAGGATGATCTCCATTAACCACTCAACCTCAAACACTTATTATCAATTATTTTCATTCACCTCATACAAAAAATTTAAGACAAGCTACATAACCCAAAGGGAATGATCTCATTGAGAAATTTAGTCATACACTGGTTAAGATCTCTCTTGAATAATTACTAAAAAAATCATGAAATTATAAAGTTATATTATATGTAGTGTTATAGGATAAACATGTTCTTGTAGACACACAATCAAGTTCATTTTATTTTATTACAAACACATTCAAAGATATTGATAAAATTATTTCATTTAACAAATAATATTTAACTCCATAATATATCATCAAGTATAATCTTCCATTATTAATTCATGTTCAAATTCATGGAAAATTGATTAAGAGATCAATAATTGATACTAGTTTTGGAATCAACATTTGCAGTTATAACTTCATTCCTAATAAGAAAAATATTAAAAAAATTGAGCAACCTATACAAAAATTTGATAATACTCCAACACCAATAAAGGGAAATATCATTTTTTATATCATGGTAAGTCCTAAGTAGGCTCTCTTATCTTAAAATTTCTTGAGGTTCAGTTATAATATAGTTTTTTATTAGGATGTCATTGGATCCATGTTATGGGAGCTATACCCTCTAATTTCATAGGTCAATCAAGTTTGTACATGACACATGATTATAATATTTCAACTAATGGTACTCCTTTTTTATATTATAAAGCATAAAAACATATAAGGTTTCCTTCATAGCCCTCAAGAAACCAATTCCAATTTCCCAAATGAATCCAATAATAAGGATGATACTAAACACACTTATCCAATTACTCAATGTATAGGGGAACTTATTCAAGGAGATTCACCCTAAGATAAAATTTACATATAGTTTGAATAACCTATAAAAAAGAGTGTAAATAGGATGTCCCTCTTATGGATACCATGGATTCTATTACAAATCTACCACTATTAGTCAATACACAAGACTCTTATTTCAAAATAGAATTCTACTATAGTAGTGATGATGAGCATACACGAGGATTAATAGATGAACAAATGTACAATCTATGTTTTAATAATATTAATGAATATGAAAATATTATATCATTCATTATTTAAATTAATTGGAGTAGGTGAATACATGGCTATTTATCTTCTAAAAATTAAAGGAAAAATAATAATTTATGAGAAGCAAAGTATTTAAAATGATATTTCATAGATAATTTAAAAAAAATCAATAATAAACAAGATTATCATTTATTCAAATCAATATTTCTTGATAAAATTACTTCAAAGTAATAATCAAAGAATCCTCTTACAAAAGTGGTCCCAAAAAAAGATTCTAAATCAACTTTCTTCTTATCTATAACCTCTCATACTAAAGTCAATTATAAATAAAAATAATGTATGAATGTTATTGTGTCACACCTCCATGATGTTAACATATGTATTTTTACTCTTCTCAAATACCTTGGATATGACACACAACACATTTGTCAAGCTGCAGATCCCACACATTACACTGGACATATTACATTACAAATCACATTGGGATCAAAGTCATGTTCTACACTATTCCATATTTATCCTACATTATAGAAATATAATTTTATTCTTGGGAGCTCATGGAAAAAAATTATGGGATCTACCCTCAATACTATTTATGATGCACTCAAATTTAAACATGGTAGTGCAATTTTTATAATTTATAACAAGGGCATAGTCACAATCCAACATAACATCGATAAGCATATATAAACAAAAGGATTTAATGGAAATATAAAACACTCTAATGTAACACAAAGTCATACATAGGGGAATATTATTTAAATAAGGGGATTATATAAGGAAAACTAGGTACATATAATCTTTATGCAGGTACTCCATGGGATTTTTCTTTTAACCCAATATTTGGGTAGAATAATTGTCTAATACCTAGTTATTAATAGACTCTTTTATATTTATTTTTGTTTTTTATTATTATACACCTACTCCATGCCTTATTTTATCCCTTGGATATATTTTCATTATGGGGGAATCTCACTTGATTTCATTGTTACATTATTTTTCTTTCACATTTTGTTGAGGGTTATTCTAATTCCCCCTCCTTCCTTTTCAACATATTATTGTTTTGATTCTTATTATTATTATTTTTAAATTTAATTTATGAATGTTTTAATTTATAATGTTGTAAAAAATTAAAAAAACATTCCTATATGATAAAAAATACAAAAAAAACCAAAGCATTTGAAAAAATTGAAAAAAAAAAATTGAAAATTAAATTAAAAATTAAATCAATCACCATCTATTATATCAATCACCAATTGGTATATTATGAATGCAAATATACAACAATGGAAAATTATGTTTATATTTGGTTTTTAATACACAAAAATTACAACATTATTTGATCAAAAATTAGGTCCATGTTATAATTAAAGAAGATCCATTAAAGTTTATTATAAATAAAACACACCTCATTGATTGCATTGTAAGATAGGTGATGCAACTTACATAGTTTTATATCAAGTTTGTATCCCAAAAATAAAAAAGGACAAGTTGTAGCTAATAAATTTTTTACAGCTCTATTACCTAATCCCTTTCTAATTACCAAAACTTTTCATGATGAATTTGAAGTGTATAGTATATATTCAAATTTACATAAAATGTTTTTCAATGGATCTAGGTGTAGAAAAAGGGTGGGTGTAGGTATTATATTTTCACCCTTGAGAGTGAATACATGCCATTCTCTTACAACTTATCTTTTTATTACACAAATAATATCAAAAAATATGAATCCTTGATAATTGGGTTATAAATAGCATAAAATCTTCATATCAAGGACATTTAAATTTTTGGTGACTCTTACTTGGTTTTTAATCAAGTTACCAATCATTACCAAATAAAATATGAATATGTACAAGCATATAAATAAAGGGTGGATAAAATTAAGGAGACATTTGATACATTATCCATTGACACTATTCCTCTTAGATATAACTATCTTGTATAATGACTAATTAAACATCCTTGATGCCTTTTGATGTTAATGACGACCATATAAACTTCACCAAACACTAGTTACATGATCCTTCCTCTTCTTTTGATAGAATGGATGTGTTATCAATTCTTGCTATTACTCATAGTTTTAAAAATACATAATGGTACATTGATATTTATAATTTATTTAGTGCTAATTATGATTCACTCACATTTAAACATGACAGGGAAATGGTTAAAATCTATAAGGAGGGCACAGTCATAATCCAACATAACATCGATAATCATATCTCAATAAAAGGATTTAATTTAAATATGGCACACTCTAAGGAAACTCAAAGTCATACATATGGGAATTTTATTCAAATAAGGCGATTATTAGAGGGAAAAGTAGGTACATATAATCTTTATTCAAGTACTCCATGGGAGTTTTCTTCTAACCCAATACTCAATTTGAATACTTTTCTAATACTCACTTATACATATCCTCCTTTTTATTTAATTTTATTGCATATTCTTCTACACCTACTCCATTACTTCTTCTATACCTTAGATATATTTTCATTATAGGGTCATCTCACTTGCTTTCATCCTTGCCTTATTTTGCTTTCACATTTTGTTGAGAGTTGTTCTAATCCCCCTCTCCTTCTTCCTTTTAAACATATTATTGTTTTTTTTCTTACAATTTTTTTCCAAATTTAATTTATGCATGTTTTACTTTACAAGTTTTTAAAAAATTAAAAAAAAACATTCATATATGATTAAAAGTATAAAAAATATATATATTTGAAAAAATTAAAAATAAATTAAAAATTAAGACATGTAGGCATACTTTCATGTTTCTACTAGCCATTTTTTGGCCCACATACCAAGCTTGTGCCTAGATTAATAAGTTGAGCATAATTATAAAGCGTGAAGGTCAAACAATAGTTTTGTGAACAAGTTTAGAAGGGATTATAGACCTTGGAAAAGCTAAGTAAAAAGCCTTATGGGATAAATCTTTTCTTTGGAATTCTTTCATCCTTTCTTTGCTAAGATAGTTTCTTTTGGGAACCCATTTTGGCTAAGTGTTGAATTATTTTAGACATGTTGTCTGGGACAAAATTTTCAAAGGGATGATTATTTTGAAAAAATTGTTTGAATCAAAAGACAAATACTGAATTCTTTTAAAGAAATTCGTTTCGTAACAATTTCCCTGAAGGCCTATTTATTTCATGAGATTTGTTTCGTGTCTTTTTGGCTAAGTATCAGAATTGTTTCAGACATTCTGTCTAAAATAAAAGGGTCAAAGGATTTTTCTCTTAAAAAGTGTACCAAGAAAAGTTCTAAAATATATCTTTTTCAAAGCGAAGTTGCCAAGACAATTTTTTTAAAGGGATTTTCTAAAAGTTTTGAAGGGCATTTTCAATTCTTCTGAAGGGCACTTTCAAGAATCCAAGGGACCACTTACATTTTTCTAAAAGGAACTTAGCAAGAAGTTTGAAGGTACTTTTTTTGTAAAAGTTCCCAATGACAAAAGGCAGAAAAGTATTTTATAAAAGGCAGAAGGGAAAATTTTTGAAGGGATTCCTTTAAGAGGAAATCCTTCAGGAAGAAATGCCAAACAAAAAATTGAGAGACCATTTCCCAAATTCTAAAGGGCACTTTTCTCAAAAAGAAATGACATTTTCAAGTTTTGAAGGGCCAAAACACTTTTTTGAAGAGTCATTTCCATGCCAAAGTGTCTTATGTAGTAATTCTAAAGGGTATCTTTTGAGGAAGTAGACCTTTGCAAAAGTCCTGAAGACTTTTTCTTTCAAGAAAGTGGCCGAAGCATATTTGACTAAAGGTTTTTTTCCAAAAAATCTTATGGTTCATTTCAAATAACCAAAGGACATTTACAAAAGTTCTGAAGGGTACTTTCCCTTTGGAAAGGGGTATTTCTGAATTGGCCAAAAGATACTTTTCCTTCAGAAAGGGAACTTCTCCAAAAGACTTTTCAAAATATGAAGGGTCATTCTCAAAAGGTCTAAACTTTAATTCCTTTAGGAAAAAAATCCATAGCAATTGTTCAAATAAATTACTCAAAAGAAAAAAGGCCCATAGGAAAGTGTCTAAAGGAAACATGATGTTCATGCTAGTTTCAATGTTCAAGTTCATAAAATAGCCATTGGGATTAAAATATCCTATGACAAACCCACAAATGTCAAAATTTAAACCCCTACAAGTAGCCATTTGGATTTATATAGACTTGCATCAACATAAATAGATATAGGAAAACCGATGTCTTTAGATTGGTTTTCAACCTATAGATAAAATATTGCCCAGGTTTCAAAACAAGAGCTAATGTATGTAATTAATGAAGAGGATCTCATCCTTCAACATGGCCATCATCTCTAATAAACAACTGCTCAACATAGAAGTAGCATGGCTCGATCCAGATTTAGAGTTATGGGGATTTTGTTCTTATACAAACAAGATGAGTGAAAGATGGCATGGGGATGAAAGGTAAAGTTTAGGTGATTAAAAAAGGTAGCTCAAGCATTAAAGATATTCTTAGAGAAGCTATTTTATTCTATCATTTTTTATAATTAAGAAGGAACGTTGAGGTTATTAGCAAAAAACAAAGTTTCATTTGTATAAAGCCAAGTTGTACCCTAATTGATAAAAGGATGGTGGAGCATTCTTATAGGGAAGTATCAACTTATCTATCATTTCATTCCTAAATAGGCTCCCCTCTTCCTTTCTCTCTCCCCACTTTATCTAATCCCTTATTGCTATATATAGAGGCTTTGTAGCCAAAAAATGGATCCCTCAACTGGTGATAGAGTTACTCTATCAAAATTGCCTTGTAACACTCTCTTGAATCAATAAGATGAATTTTTTGATTCTAGTTTGAAGTCAAGAGTACATTATTAGAGTTTAACTTACAAATGTATGCCCCTTTTCCATCATTTGTATATTCTCCATGTATCTTGTTTTAACTATATTATTTCCTTGCAAGTTGTGTGAATTTTTAGACATTGGTGCCTTCTTAAAGTGTCACAAGTTTATAGAGTCTCATATAGACCTATTTATTCTAACCTTCAAAGTATAGGGTTTCCCTTTGACCTCCACACGAAAGACTTATGCTTATGGTCTCGAGATAGGATTATATTAGTCTATGTCTAGGTTAAATTAATTAGTGGTCATTAAGGATTTTAGGCTAAAATTGGATCATTTCATATTTGGTGCATCACCATCCTTAGCTTAGGTTCCCTTTTAATGTTATATTTCTCTCCCTTTTCCTCAATTAATAGTAGATTTTAGTGTGGGAAACAAGCTAAAGTGAGTCATATGAAGAGTTAGCCTCATTAACAAGCCTATAGGTTCAACCTCATTATAGGATACCCATAACTTGCTGTTATTCCAATATTATAGCTGGGAGTGAGAGAGCCTAAAAAAATCTTCCACAAGGGTGAAATTCTAGCCTACAACAATTTTTGGCATGCTTGGTGGGATTAATTTCAAGGAATATTGGGTGATTTTGATTCTAGTTTGATCAATTTACATTAGCTATAGCTTTCATATTTCAATGTCTATAAACTTTGAAGAACACTCAGCCATCTAGTGGCACAATAATAACTATCTTTCATACCAAAGGTAACTACAAGATTAGCTTCTAGAGGTATTCCTTTTGAGTTTTTTGAACTCCACTTAAATTTATCCTAAATTTTAAGGTTTACCAATACTCTACCATATGTAAGGAAACCTTTTCCTAACCTAGTCTCAAGGCCTACCCTTGCAAGCAACCTCTTGATAGTTCTTCCTATTACAATGATTCCTTAAAGATAGTTTATAGGCTTCAGTGGCCAAAGTCCTTTAAATATGCCACAATATGATCTTATGCTAGTAGTATCTCTCAAAAGCATCCCATATTTTATAGGAGATCAGCCATAACCCCTACTAAACACATCAATGATAGCCAATTTATACAATATTCATAATGTCATTATAAAAAATATAGTTATTAGATCATTAACCATATCCCTTAAGGGAAAATCTTTATATTGGTATAGATGATTAGCTCCTAATTCTATTCAATCATAAAATCATCTAGGAGTGGCCTTGTGTAATAGATTTGTAGACAAGAGGGACCATTTGTCATTAGCAGAATAGCTTACCATAATGAAGAGATACCCTACAAAGTCATGCAAGACTTCAACACAAGATTCCAAAAATATTGGTATGGAATTCTAGCCTCTGTTAGATCATCCCCTAACTTTGTATTCTTATAATAATTTAAGTATATCAATAGTGATATAGTTTTAATGATATAATCCTTGGGAGGGGACATATTTATAGATGCTTATGAGGTGGCTATTAAAGTAGAAAATTGCCTAGTTCAAGCTAGTAAGCATTCTCTTAAACCCCCAATGCCTTTTTTCCCTAAAATTAGACCACCCCCTATGGTTATTCCCCCACTTTATGTTATTATTCCAACTCCAAATATTGTTATTATACCTTCACCTAAGCAAGAAAAGACCTCCACTAGTAGATCAAGTGATTCCTAAGAGTAGAAGAATTACCTAAAACTTAAGAACATGCTCCAATCCTTGGGAAATGATGTGGTAAATATTAAAAGGTAGAAAGATCAATTCAATAAACCTTATCAAGCTCCATATTAGTCTCAAAAATAATATTATCAAGGGAATAGACCACCCTTTAAGGGAAATTTGCAAAACTAAAACTATCAGTAAGGGTAAGGACAACCTAGCTACAATAATCAGAGCAACTATAACCTAAATTTTGTAGGCTCTTCCAAATCCTTGGTTCCTATTCAAAACAATATGGCTCAAGAGGCTGAAGGGACCATACCTTGGAACCAATCTTTTGGGACATCTATTGTCCCAACTAATGGTTTCAAATAGGCTTTCAATTACCAATGGTAGTAGGATATTGTTTATGGATACAATCAAGCCTTAATGGCCCAAAACATAGAGATCCCCATGATGAAAAAATCATTATAGTCTTCATAAGACCAAGGATCTGATCAGGTACCAAACTAGCTAGATGCTACAATGTTCATCAGTGAGCAAGAAGAACGATATATGTCTAGTTTACAAGCTAGTTATATCTATGCATACATTCTAGTGGTAGCTAATATAAGGTTCAAAAGAAGGAATAGGATCGTAATTAGGTGGTGGTAAAATATTACCCTATTATTAATACATCACTATCAAATCCAAGTGGACCTATTAATTCTCCAAAGGTTTTAATAGCTTTAAATAATTAGAATCAAAGGACCCAATTTGATTCACAAAACTCAAAAATTCAATAAATAATAGTAGTGGCTCCCAAAGAATAGGAAAATATTGGTGGTCCACTAATCAACATTGTTGAGTAAATGAATAAATCTAGTGTGAGTGTACCAATGTGGGACATGCTTTCCATGCCTGATCAAGTGGATATCCTCCAACAAGGTTTGTCAAAGATAGGTGTTACAACAATTTCAGACTAAAAAACAATCAAGGAAACAAAGGTGCTCACCAATGCAACCTAAGGTCCTATGGGAGAAAGATAAAGTAAGGTGGTCAAACCTCCTCCATTCTACATTTCATTAATCATTTGTGATTCCTTGGTGCATAATTGCTTACTAGATAGTGGAACTAGCACTTCAATGATGCCAAAGTCAATAATAGACTAGCTTGGTTTAAAGTATGAACCTCAATCTAAGGGATTTTGTATCTTGATGGGTCTCCACTATATTAGATGGTGTTATTAGAGGTCTTAACTTGACCCTGCATGTATGTCTTAGTATTTTAGTGGCTCAAGATGTGTTGATCCTTGATGTAACTTCTTGCTTTATGTTATACCTTTCTAGAGAATTCACAAAAAAAATTGGGGGTTATCTAGAAATAGATTAGTCCTACATGTCTTTCAAAATAATGTATGGGACCAAGGTATCAATCAAGGCTAATCCCATGACATAATTCCACATTGATCCCCATCAGCTAGATAACATAAACCTCAATTGTATTATCCTTGATGAGGATGAATTTATAATTGGTCAAGAACTAAATACATATTTTGAGGATATTCTAGACTTATTCTTGGATGATATATGGGGGGATAATCAATTTATCAACCCTTTGGAAGGTGTTGAAGAAAGAGACATGGGTTTTTATTTTCTACATGAAGAAAATCAACTCATGCCTTCCCTCATTGGACCTAAAGTAGACCACAATGGTATGTGGAAGTTGTTATTTTATGGTTTAAGGAGAAAAAATGGGGTAAGTGCAGGGGTAAAACTAGTTTCCCCTTCAGATGATAAGTATTTCTGTTCTTATAGGTTCCATTTTAGTTTCTCCTCTAATGCAGTAGAATATGAAGGTTTAATACATGGCCTTTACTAGTCTAATAAGAGGGGAATCAAGTAGTTAGAAGTATATGGGGATAGTGAGCTTATAGTGGACTACGCCAGAGGCCTAAACATTATGAAGAATATTTGATGAGGTCTTATAAAAATAGAGTGTGGGACCTAATTTAAGATTTTGAACCCTTTAACATTCAAACAATGCTAAGGAATTAGAACCAACATGCTGACAAGTTGGCATCTATAGGAGCCCAATTTGATATTCCAAGTAAGCTAAAAGAGGCCAAGTTTAAGACACATGTCAAGGTGGTGGTGAGGCCATCAATACCAAATAATGAAGCCCACTAGGATGTATTTTAAAATGACAAATAAATTGATTGTTTCTTATAGTAAGAATTAGATTTCTCCTCCACCAACTAGGAAAAGTTTCAAGGATAGTATAGGGAGCAAATCACCCAATTAAAATATAACAATCTTCTTAAGGGAATACTTAAACTTGAGATTATCTTCCATGAAGGATACCATATGAGAAAGGATAAGAAATTAATGTTAACTGACAAATAAATTCATGATAGAGTCCTCATCTTCAAAGACAAACTTCTCAAGCTTGGGAAGGCAAGTATCAAGGCTAAGAGGTAGGCTTTCATAACACTCTGTAAGGAATATTTAGACATCTTTTCTTGGAAATATAGTGACCTAAAAGGTTTTTATCTAAATTTATCCCATCATACTATAGAACTAGAGGCTAATGTTAAGCTTGTGAGGCAAAAATAAAGGCCCGTTAACCCCAAAATAGAAGAGCTTATGAGGAGAGAGATGACCATCCAAGATTATCTTTCCCATCAAGCACTCATCATGGGTAGCCAATTTTGTGCCTATAAGGAAAAAGAGTGGGGATATTAGGTTATGTGTTGACTTTAGAGATATGAACAAGGTCTCCTTGAAGGACCATTACCCTCTCCTATGCATGGAGTAACTTTTTCAAATAGTTATAGGTTTATAAAAAATTTCTCTTTTGGATGTATATTTAGGTTACAACTAAGTAATAATAAAGAAATAAGATCAGTACAATACTACCTTCACCACCAAATGGGGAATGTGTGTATAACAAATGATGCCTTTTAGCTTATCAAATGTTAGGGAAACTTTACAAACATCTGTAGACATGGCTTTCAAAGGGATATTGAATCAAATGGTGCTGGTGTAATTAGATGGTATTGTAGTTTTATCCAAGGATTCTAATGAACACATGGACCACTTGAGGTTGATCTTTGAGAGATGTAGAGAGTATGGTATCTCATTGAATCCCAAGAAGTGTGTGATTTTTATCCATGAGGGAAAATTCTTGTGACATATTGTCTTAAAATAAGGATTAGGTATTGATCTTTATAGAATAAGTGTCATCTTGGACTTATCCTTACCCAATCATAAGAAGGGACTCTAAATTTTCCTTAGGAAAATAAATTTTGTGAGAAGGATTATACCTAGTTTTGCAAACTTGGTCAAACCCATCACTACTATGCTAAAGAAGAACCAAATGTTCACTTGGTCAAATGAAGGTAAATAAACATTTGAGGCTATTAATAAAAATATTACCCAAATACCCACACTCAATAATCTTGATTTCTCAAGAGATTTCATATTTTATGTCTTTACCAATATTGACAATATATCATCTATGTTGATGTAAAAAAGTCATGAAGGACTTGAACAACCAATAACATTTTTCAATTAGGGGCTTGAGGGGTATGAGGTGGGATATGCTTTCATAGAAAAAAATTCCTTATAGTGGTAAGAATCCTTAAAATTTTTATGCCAATGCTCTCTAATAGAAAATTATATCTTATGGTGTTT
The DNA here is from genome assembly GCA_037957365.1 of Torreya grandis. Taxonomy (NCBI): domain Eukaryota; kingdom Viridiplantae; phylum Streptophyta; class Pinopsida; order Cupressales; family Taxaceae; genus Torreya; species Torreya grandis. The sequence goes on from JARHVA010000132.1 coordinate 2,753,995, forward strand.
CATCTTAGAGTGAGAGACTTCTTTCTTAATAAAGACTTGAATGAAAAGAGAGATGGTTGGATTACCAAGGTCATGGAGTATGATGAGGAGATCAAGGTCACTAAGCTAGTGAGAGGCAAAATATTGTGTGAGCATATGGTTGATGACCTTCATGAGGAAAAATAAGTTTCCATGGGGATACAAGACAAATCACAAGCTGAGGCACCTATACTTCATAAGAGTGTGCTCCATGATATAACACATTTTTGCTAACAAGAGAATGCCCTTAGGGTGTAGATAAGGCAAAGAGAAGGTATTTTATACTAAAATCCATACCTTATGAATTAATAGGTGGTACCCTTTTTAGAAGAGACGTAAATGGGGTACTCTTTAGGTGCATATATAATGACCAGGTGACCAAGATTTTGGAACAATTCCATGATGGACCTACAAGAGGTCATTTTGCACCAAGAACCACAACATAAAGATAATGAGGGTCAGTTATTACTGGACCAGCCTATTCAAATATGTGTATGCATGGGTGAGGAAGTTCAAAAGTTTACTTTCTTTATGGTTAAGAAAATATTTTCAGCCCTTCCTCTAAACCTAGTTTAGGTAGAGCAACCCTTCATGCAATGGGGGATAGATTTCATAAGAATGATCAACCCTCAATCAAGTGTAGATCATAGATGGGTGATTACTACAGTAAAATACTTCACCATATGGGTAGAATCCATTGCATTGAAATAAGCCAATGAAGGTGCAGTCTTAGACTTATATGACAACATTGTGACTAGGTTTGGTGTTCCATCCACTATCATTTTTGATAATGCATTAGCATTCCTTGGTCTAAAAAAGAGTGAATGGGATATCAATATGGGCATCTAACTTATCACCTTTTCCAAATATTATCCTCAATGAAATGGACTGGTTGAGTCCACACAAATTTTTTCTAAGAATCATTGGGAGAACTATGGAAGAGAATTAGATGACATAACACACTAAACTAAAGACAACCTTATAGACTAACAAGGTGACTCTAAAAGCTACCATTTTAGATTCTCCATATGTGTTAGTATATATAATGGAAGCCAAGTTTCCCATATCTCTTGAGATACCTATATTAGAACTAGCCCATTAGTTGGGGTTGATGGAGGATGAGCCCATGCATGTGAGACTAGCAAAACTCATGGAATTTGAAGAAATGAGAGACCTTGTAATGAAAACATAAGAATCACATCAAGCTCAAGTAAAGAAAGCCTTTAATAAGATATCCATATCAAGGGACTTTAGGGAATGGGATCTAGTCCTCAAGTGGTATTCAAATAAGGCCAAGCCAAGTAGCCATACCAAATTTGATAGCTTGTGGAGTGGTCCTTATTTGATCCATAGATTCAAAAAACATAATGATTTTCATTTGGCCCAACTAGGTGGAGAGGTACTACCCATCCTAGCCAATGGGATTCATCTAAATCATTATTATTAGAAGAATTTGTAGCCATTATATATATTATACTTTTTATATAGTTTTTTCATGTTTTCTCCTAAGTGCCTTATGAACATATTTTTAGATGTGCATTTTCCTTCCCTAAGTGCCTTGGGAAAAATGTTTGTTTTGTTATTTTTGTCCTTATTGTTTCAAGAGGAAGTTCCAAAAAGGGTCAGCCTTGTATCTAGTTTTAGACTAGTTCAGTTGTAGAGGCTAATGACTCCATGCCTGATGGGCAAGAGAAGGTAAGTGGTCTGGGTTCTAAAGCATAGTAGGCATGCTTACCTAAGAGTCACCAAATATGTTAGCCAGTTTTTGGCCCACATACCAAGAATGTGCCTAGATGAATAAATTGAGAAAAATTCTAAATCTTGAAGGTCAAATAATAGTTTTATGAACAAGTCTAGAAGGGCTTATAGACCTTGGAAAAGCTAAGTACATATCCTTATGAGCTAAGTCTTTAATTTGGAATTATTTCAACCTTTTCTTTGTTAAGATAGTTTCTTTTGGGACCCTTTTTTAGCTAAGTGTTTAATTATTTTAGACAAGTTGTCTGGGATAGTTTCTAAAGGGATGATTCTTTCAGACCAAATATCCTAAACAAAAGACAAAGACTAAATTATTTTGGGGAAATTATTCTGTAACAATTTCCTCAAAGGCCTATTTCTTTTAGGAGATTTGTTTCAGATCTTTTTGGCTAAGTATCAGAATTATTTCAAATAGTTTGTCCAAAACAAAAGGGTTGAAGGATTTTTCTCTTGAAAACTGTACCAAGAAAAAGTTTTGAAAGATATCTTTTTCAAAGTGAAGTGGCTAAGACAATTTTTTTGAAGTTTTGAAGGGCATTTTCAATTCTTTTGAAGGGTAATTTCAAGAAGCCGAGGGACCACTTACATTTTTCAGAAAGGCACTTAGCAACAAGTTTGAAGGTAATTATTTTGAAAAGGTGCCCAAGGATAAAAGACTGAAGGAATTTTTTTTTTGAAGGGATTCCTTTGGAAGGAATTCCTTTAGGAAGAAGTGCTAAAACAAAACACCTAAGAGACCATTTCCCAAATGCATAAGGGCATGTTTCTTAGCAAAAAGGGACCTTTTCAAGTTTTGAAAGGCCAAAACACTTTTTTCAAAGAGTCATTTCCATGCCAAAGTGTCTTATGCAATAATTTCAAAGCTTTCTTTTGAGGAAGTGAAACTTTACAAAAGTCTCGAAGACTTTTTATTTTGAGAAAATGGCTGAAGCAAATTTGTCTGAAGGGTCTTTTCCAAAAAAGCTAATGGTTCATTTCAAATAACCAAAGGACATTTTAAAAAATTTTGAAGGGTATTTTCCCTTTAGAAAGGGGCATTTTTGAAGTGGCTAAAAGATACTTTTACTTCAAAAAGGGCACTTCTCTAAAGGACTTTTCAAAATCTGAAGGGTCATTCTCAAAAGGTTCAAAGTTTAATTCCTTCAATAAAAAATTCCATATAAATTGTTCAATCAAATGCCCTAAAAGAAAAAAGGCCTGTAAGAAAGTGTCTAAAGGAAACATGACGTTCATGCCATTGTCAAAGTTCAAGCTCATAAAATAGCTATTGGGATTCAAATATACCATGATAAGCTCATAAATGTCAAAATATAAACCCTTACATGTAGTTATTTAGATTTGTATGGACTTAAATTAACATAAATGGATACATGAAAACCAATGTCCTTAAATTGGTTTTCCACCTATAGAAAATATTTGGCCTAGGTTTCAAAGTAGGAGCTAGTTTATGCAATTAATGAGGAGGCTCTCATCCTTTGACATGGCCATCATCTCTAATAGATAGCCACTCAACACAAAAGTAGCATGGCTCAATCTAGAATCAAAGTTATGTGGATTTTGTCCTTATATGTGCAAGACAAGTGAAATATGGCATGGGGATGAAAGGTGAAGATCAAGTAATTAGAAAAGGTAGCTAAAGCATTAAATGTGTTATTGGAGAAGTTCTTGTCTTTTAACATGTTTTCTAATTAATAAGGAAGCTCAAGGTTATTGGGAAAAAACAAAGTTTCATTTTTATAAAGAAAAATAGTGCCCTAATTGATAAAAAGATGGTGGAGAATTCATTATAGGGAGGTAGAAACTTATCTATCACTTCTTTTTCAAATAGGATCCCCTCTTCCTTTCTCTCTCCTCACTTTCTTTGATCCCTTTCTGCTATATATAGAGGGTTTGGAGTCAAAAAATGGATCCCTCAATTGGTGATAAAGTTACTGTATCAAAATTACCTTATAACACTCTCTTGAATCAATAAGATGAATTTTATGATTCTAGTTTGAAGTCAAGTGTACATTATTTGAGTTTAACTTGAAAATGTATAACCCTTTTTCATCATTTATCAATTATCCATGTATCCTAATTGAACTCTATTGATTCCTTATAGGTTGTGTGAAGTGTTAAACATTGGTGCTTTCTTGAAGTGTCATAAATCTATAGTGTCTCATACAAACCCATTTCTTTATATCCTTCAAGTTACAGGGTTTCCCTTCAACCTCCACACAAAATACTTATTCTTGTGGCCTTAATATAATATCAAATTAGTCTATTTCTTGGTTAAATTCAATAGTAGTCTTTAAGGCTTCTAGGTTAAAAGTGGATCATTTCATCTTTGGTGCATCACCATCCTTATATTAGGTTCTCCTTTCATGTTATATTTCTTTCCCTTTTCCTTAGTTATTAGTATATTTTATTATGGGAAACAAGCTAAAGTGAAGCATCTGAGGAGATAGCCTCATTAAAAATCCTAGAGGTTTAACCTCATTATAGGATACCCACAGCCTGATGTTGTTCCAATATTATAGCTAGGAGTGAGAGAGCCTAAAAAACTCTCCCAAAAGAGTGTAATTCTAACATATAATAGTTTCTAGATTACATATTTTCATATGTCATTATAGGCATTATTTGTTAATTATATAGCACCTCAATCTTATACACTTGGAAAATTCATGTCATGGATGTACCTTCATATTCTAGACCTTCATGATACTAAAAGTCTCACATACACTATCTATTTATGCCTATTTATTATCTCTTAGTTTGACTAAATTTATTCTAATGACTCAGACCATCTATCATACATATAATTATACATCTATGCTTAACTTATGTTTTGGTAATTTTTGGACCTATACTTATTTTATAGCTTTTAGGACACTTACATCCTAGTTATATGCCTATGTCTATGGTATTTTCCTATTATAGTACCCTAAATTCATTGAATTTACAAATGAAACATATTTCATGGTTGGACTAAGTTCTTTAATGTGAGATAATCTTAAAAGGGATTTGTATATGTGCATGGTCAATCCTCATTCATTCATCACCTAACAACTTCTTACATCTCATAAGGAAACTTACAAGAAAATTTAAATCAAGAACTCACATGATAAAAGGATTCATTTTATCCCTTATTTACATATCCATCATAGGTAAAACACATCTATAGGTCTGAAATACCAAAGGAGAATCCCATGAGTAACATTTTCCAATTTATAGGCTAGGTCACCCTATATACTTACATATCACACATTGTATCCTTGTACACACACAAGTTAACACATAAGAGAGAACTACATAATTCTAAGTTCATATTTAGAGTATTGGTTATATATTAAATTCTCATTAATATAGGGGTCTTTGGGGTAGCTCAAAACCATGTTCCCACTAACTCATTTTTTCCACAACCACTATGAAGATGAAAAATTAGGGTTTTGTTATTTGAGAAGGAACAAAAACCCATGTTCCAAATCTAAGTACACAAGAGTAGAGGAAACACATAACCCAAAATATTTTATGTGGTTGCATCCAAATATAACATGTATTATATACAAGACACTTTCATCTAGGTTATATATAAGCATCGACATAATTGTCCAAAGTCAATTGAAGTGTTCAAGGTCACATAAGTGTTTAATCTAGAATATGATGACTAATATAGAATTTAATTCCAAGATTATTAATTCCTATTATATATCCAAATATATATTCACATCAAAAATATCTAGGTATCTTGTTTCATTATCATTTCAATATATAACATAGCTATATTTTCTATTTTTAGTGTAAAATAGTAAATTTAGCATATGTTTATCTGAGTTTGTAAATTAATGGCCTAATTTATAGATATTATAACATCCTTTTACCCTAGGATATATCTAAACTTTAAACCTAGATTCCATGATGTATAATTTAAGGATTTCAAAACTTAGTCATTGTAACTTTAATGCATTCTGACACAATTCTTACTGCCATAATGTTTACAATGAAATTTTACATGTTACCCCAAAATGCCAAAGAAAATGTAGAAAAATTATTTCTCCTCCCACTTTATTACAACCTATAAAAATTATATTAAGATTAAAACTTCACTCTTAGACTTAATACATCATTCTTCACATTACAAGAATATTGATTTGGATGCAATATACTTGACCTTTTTACGAAGTAATGTTGAGCCTCCATATGTATCCTCTATGTTAAAATATATCAAATGGATTTAATAGAATTTTTTTTTGATAAAGAAGACTTACCACTTCAATATCTCATAAATTCTTGTTTACCATTATACATTCAAGTATGTGTGAGAAATAAAATGTATATAATAGTTATTTTGGATAATGGTTTCAAACTCCAAATTTGTAAGATATCCTTTCTTTATTTACTTGACATTGGCCCTAAATAACTAGAACCATGCACCATGAAAATCAAAGGATTTGATAACATTTCATGATGGGTATTGGGTTAAACATAATTTAGAATCACTACAAGACCTCGTACATTACCTACTTTGTGCTAAGTTATGCCAAATGATTTAAATTATAACATACTTTTTGGATGTCCTTGGATACATGAGATGTATCTAATTCCCTATAATTTGCACACATGTTAAAAATTTATCCATCAAGGATATATTTACATATTTACAATGGATAATAATCCCTTTACACATTGTGAAATGGTCTATAACATGGATAGTCTTACACTGTAATCCTATAATCCTAATTTTGGTTATCAATATTTTCTTAGATATGGGTATAAAGGATAATAGTTAGGAAAATATGAGTAAGGTATAGCTCAATATATCTCTGCTACAAATAACACAAATAAATATGGCTTAGGTTTTTTAAGACAATATGTAAGTCATACTTCATCTATTCATACCAAGCCTCATTTCTAAAAGGCCAAATTAGAATGTATACATAACTCTACAATGAGTCTAAAATTAGTAAAATCTTATTTTATTTATGAGAGAACTTCACCATAAATTTTTAAATTAGATGAGTTCTCATATTATGAGTCTTTGCTTGAGTACTTGGGGGCACATGAGGATATCCCTTCATTATATCATAAGAATTGGTTTCCTCATGCCACTTTTTATCTTGCTTACTTTGGAGAGAGTTATAATTTCAATGTCTAACATGATGCACACACTCTTATTCCTACCACACCATTTATCTCTGGAAGATCCACTTTGTTTAATGAATAAACAATGTAATATAACTATGGCATAGATAAATATCCTTAACAAATATTACTTACTGTAATGATGCAAGATTAGGAAGGCAAGGTATATTAGCAAGTCCTACATGAATACCAAAAACTCTTTACTTGGGATTACTTAGACATACCTGTAATTGATCTATAAGTGGAAATGCAAAATACATTATTGTATCTAGATGTAAAACCTATTAAACAAAACATGCATAAAATGCATCCCAAAGTGGCATTCATAGTAGAAAATGAGATTAAAAATATCATATATGTATGATTTATAAGTTCCATTACACATTTTGATTGGGTTTCTAACATTATACCTATTACTAATCCTAAATGGTGACATTTGATGTTGCACCGATTACTATGATTTAAACAAGGCTTGTCCCAAAGATGATTTTACATTACCTAAAAAAGATGTGTTTTTAAAGTGTCTTTTATAAATATTCTCAGGTAATTTATTTCTTATCGAGGCATTTTTTTTAATCCAAAAAAGGTAAAATATATTATTTATATCCCACACCAACTAGACTAAAATTGTTATGATGTTTACGAGGTATAATTTAGGCTAGTTGATGCTTCATTGCTTAATTAGCTGATAAAATAATTCCTTTCACACATATGCTAAAAAGGACAAAATTTATATGGCATGAAATTTTCCAACAAAATTTTGATAAAATCAAAGAATATTTTGCAAACCCACTAGTGTTCAAGACTCCTATTCTAGATAAACCATTGCTTCTCTATATGTTAGCCACTCATGAATCCCTTGGAACCCTATTAACAAAATATGATGATGATAAAAAAATAATGGGCCATCTATTATATCAATCACTAATTGTTAGATTATGAATGCAAATATACAATAGTGGAAAATTTATGTTTAGCCTTACTTTTTACTAGATAAAAACTACAACATTATTTTCTCAATAATTAGGTCCATGTCATAATAAAATAAGATCTATTAAATTTCCTTATAAACAAAACACACCTCATTAGATGCATTGTAAAATGGGTGATGTAACTTACATAGTTTTATCTCATGTTTATGTCCCAAAAATAAAAAAGGACAAGTTGTAGCTATTAAATTAGTTGCAACTCCATTACCTAATCCCTTTCTAGTTACCAAAACTTTTCATGATGAATTTGAGATATGTAATATATATTCAAGTCCATGGAAAATATTTTTCAATGGATCAAGATGGAGAACATGAGTTGGTGTAGATATTATATTTTTAACCTTGAGGGTGAGTACATGCCATTCTCTTACAAGTTAGATTTTTCATGCAAAAGTATTGTCACAGAATATGAAACCTTGATAATTGGGTTATCAATAAAACAAAAGCTTCATATCAAGGACATTTAGGTCTTTGGTGAATCTCAGTTGGTTTCTAATCATGTCACCAATTATTACCAAAATAAAGAGGAACATTTACAACCATAAAATAAAGGGTGGATAAACTTAAGGAGACATTTGATACATTTTCCATTAATAGTATTCTTCATAAAAATAACTATCATCTAGATAAAATGGATAGTACAAAATCCTTGATGACTTTTGATATCAGTTATGACCATATACATTTTACCAGATACTAGTTATGTGATAATTCCATTTCTTTTGATAGATTAGATGCGTTATCGATTCTTGCTATTACTTATAGTTTCAAATATACATAATGGTACATTGATATTTATAATTTATTATACCAAGCTTATGTACCAAACCATTTTAAATAGAATGATAAAGTCAAATTACAATGAGAATCACTTTGTTATGTTATCATTAGAAATTATTTATTCAAATTATATTTTTATGGATAACTACTTTGACACTTAAACACAAATCAAACATGCACTACCCTATTAGAAATACATGATAATAAGTGTGGTGGATATTTTAGTCGCAAGAAAATTTTTCAAAAATTGTTATGCCAAGGTTATTATTGGCCTACCTATTAACACTCCAAACTGAAACCTTAGGAGAAGATGCTTCAATTCTCTCTAAGTGTGGGGTAATATGGGATTGGTGCAAAGGCTATGGGTGACATATAGGAGGACCAAACCTCTAGTTTATGGCGACAAATCCCATAATACATAAAATTAAGCTCACTTTATAAGACCTATTGATTTTTTGGGTGAAAAGAGATAGATAAATGCAAAAAATTAAACCTAATCTAAAGAGGTGATGTACCAATATTCATCTATCCACTCTAACTGATCTTTAATCAACACTTTATGAATCAAATAAAGGACTATGACTCAAAAAAAACTTCCTAATGTACTCATAAGCATGATTAATTCATGTTAAGGCTATGATTTATGCCTAAAACTTTAAGGTAATAGAAAAGAGTTATGATTAAGACACTATCAACCAACTTACTCTTCAACACAACTACTAACACTCTAACACATCACATGCCCTACATAAGAAGACATTAAAGCAACTAGGTGAAGGAGAAGACCTAAAAATGAGGAAAAACATCACGCTTTATATAGATAAACAAGCCATAACACACTAATGTTATTAAAAAAAATGAAAATATTCCTTCTTTTATTGATTCAAATAGGTTCTCAAAATATAATTTGGTGGAGTTTCATTACACCCAATTGAGGGATAGTTACAATGGCCTAGGAGCCTTAATATATAGAAGAGTGGAAAATAATTATAATATAATAAGAAATGGAATATCATGAATAGGTCATTAATGACCATAATCCCTTCAATTGAAAATAATAAGTAGCCCTCCATTCCTTTTCCATGTGTTGTCTAGGTGGTTGGTGTCTTTAATGAACATTTTTGGGTATTGATGTCTATTTTTGGCTAAATTTTACCTCATGAGGATAATTTGAATGAAAAAAATGGTTAATTACATCTCCTTAAGATAATTAAAAATCATTTAATTGGCTTAATTAGGTCCCCCCATGAATCATTAAGTAGTCACATCTTCCTTGTATGTTGACTAGGTTCAAGACACTACTTGAATCTTCCATAATGGCCATGGATGTTAAGCCTAATTAACTCAAGGGATATTTAAAATAGTTTAAATATCATTCAATAACTCCATATAAAACTTTAATTTTCATTAAAATCTTTATTTTTTTATTATGTAGGCATGTTAGATAATTATCCTAGTCTCTTACCTACTCGCTACTTGGATGACTACAAGGACTGAATGAGAATTTCAAGATGATTGAATGATCCATATTAAATACTAAGATGACATTTTATACCAAGAATTAAGTTAACAAAACATCTCAAATCTACAATATTACCTCACTTAGATAACTAGCTCACCTCCCTTTAACACATTTATATTGTCTATTTGGCATAGACCTATATGAAAAATTTTAGGTATAGGTTTAAGTGTTTCATAATTTAAAAGGTGAAACATGTCTCATAGTACCTCATCCAACTATTTTCATCCCTCAATCAAGTTTTCCACCTTATATTCTTCTCAAAACCTTGAAAAACTATAGTCTCTAGGGGTTTGTATAATAGTCCATATAAACCATTACCATGAATAAGGTTCCCTAAGAGTTTAATATAGGATCTAAGTGTTTATCAAGCTATCCCAATGAATTTAGATGCATTTTATCCAATATCTTATCAATTGGGTCCTTATTATGGTTTTATGGAGGTTTAAGGGGGGTTTGGACTCTTAACAATGGTTTATAAAGATTAGGACCTTTAAATCTAAAATAATTTCACTAATATTTTTTAGACAAGGCCCTTCAACACTCCAAAAGTGATCAACTCCCCATGAAACTATTTCATATAGTTATGAGCTTCTCTAGTTTCCCCTTGGGGAATAATTATGAATTTTGAGTAGTCTCAAGGCACTTTGAGGCCAAAGTGACTAATTTTGACTTCTCCTGTACAAACCAATGTTGCTCACACACCTAAAAATTATTGAAAAACATATCCATGGTGGTTTGAGTTGATATATAATCTCCTTTAGTCCTCTATTTTAGACTTCAAGTGGTACTACCTTGAGGAAGGTGATAGGCCAACAGGCGTAAAGGTAAAGTTTTTTCATTTTGACCCTAAAATGGAGATATGTTGCACTTGGACACATTTCCTAACATGAAATTCACCGTTTAGGGTCTTTATATCACCTATACTATCTTCATCTAGACATTTACCTCCTCTTTGTGTGCATATAATCCTCCATCTAGGCACCTACATAGCCCTACAAGTGACTTTTAGACATAAAGACTCATGTAAGTGGGCCCTAAGCATTTATTTGAGACCTATGGATTCTTCTCGCTCCTTAGGAACATATGGGATATGCATATTCTTTTCATCATCTTGAATATAGGTTTAGATTAACTCTTTTAGGCCTAATCCATATTACACATACCCTACACATGCCAACTTGCAAACCATTTAGGTACTTAGGGGACCTAGGGATACCATTAAGACTATTTTATATCTCAATTACCTCATTTTGGTGAATTCAGATGTGTAATTTATTCGTCAAGTCTAAACTAAGGTTTAAGGAGGGTTTTAGAGATCCACCATCTTAGCGATGGTTCATAGGTTTGTGCCAAAACATCTTTCCATGAAAATTTAGCCCATATACCCATTCAAATCTTTTAAATAGCTATGGGTAACATACATACTATATAATGATATATGAATGAAAGATGATGTGATTTGAGCTCCTTGCCTAGTAATTTGTATAGGTTACAATGTTAAGGTTTATTTATAGAGCTGGGCCCTTGATTCCCGCTCTCTACTTCATGGATATTGAGTGCATGGTTGTGCCTATATCCCCTTAATATCACTATGTGTGAGACCTTTTGTGATGAAATATATGAGTGTTGAAAGTGGCTACTCAACATGACTACTTAGGATAGTGGAGCTCGAGAGGGTGCTAAGACAAAAATGGACTACCTCTTTGCATTCTCATACCTCAAACATCTCCTTTAGGAATGTTAAAAATATTATATACCTGTTTATATACTTGAGTTTGATTTAAGGTTTTAGATCTATTACTGAGGTGGAGGTGAGGTCTTGAGATGTAGATGTGTCTTTAGGCCTTGTAGGCTCAAACTAGGTTTTAGGACTTTAGGGTACCTATAAGTGTGTATGTGGATCCAATCATCATTACTAAACCTTTGTCTCTTAGGCCTCAACCCTGATAATTTGATCTTATCTTCTTAGATCATCATCCCAATCATTCTCTCTTAATTTGCCTTAACCATCACTGTCTAATGTAGGTCTTGAAAATGTCACTATTGGAGACCCAAGTAGACTCTTTTAGAATTTTTAAATGATTGAGTAAGGGCTTAGGTGATAGGTTCTTAGTCCTAACCATATCCTATGATATTTGTTCTTCCTAGCTTGGCTATCAAAGCTTAGTCACATACTCAAGTTCTTAGGTCTCTATGTCCTGAGTGTCTAACTCAAACTAGGTAGCTACTTGACTTTATCACACCATTATATGAGATCCTAATGGGTATACATGTCATTATCACCCTATGGTTCCCACTTACATGCCCATTGACCTTGTCATTCACCCAATCATATGCTCTAGGATAACTAAGTAGACCTATCTCACTATACATACTTGAGCCATTTTACTTAGTCATACATTCATACTTTTTATCTTTGGAAAAATTATCTCCATGTTGTGACCACCATCATAGTATGAGTTATCTCCCCCATGGCATACTAGTCTCATATTTAAGGTTAGGGATGGATTTTTTATAGCTTTGAGAGTGATTTAGATATGTTGATTGTCAAGGTTCCATTGAGCAGGATCATGAGTTAAAAGATTAATTCCATTTTTGTGAATAAGACCCAAATATCCTTCCTTATGTTCAAATACATCCCTTTAAGATAAATAACTCTATAATTTATGACCTTTTTATGCATCTTGAGATGTATTTGCAAATGATAACTTTGAACCCTTTAAATCTTAGGCTGAGTTAGGTTACTGTAGGTGGCCATCATGCTTATCAATAGTACTTAGACTTAGATATGCCCTTTTCATATAGTCTTGATGGATTTTCATGGTTTAGTAAAAGATTTGGACCTTTTTTTTGAAACTTAAGCATGGGTATAATGGTTAAAATATTTAAGTGTTAATAAAAAGGATTCATGAAGTTTTAACTTGGACTCAAAGATCACTATGAGGTGAATGACAATGATGAGATAATTAAATGATAAGGGTTCTTTGATAGATTAAAATGAATTGTTGACTCATACTGAAGATGACATATTAAGACTATAAGCATCCCTACTCACATACTTAATAGATCAAAACACTTGGATTTGATCAATTAGGCATATGTAGTGACAAATGGAAACCTATGACTCTATGAATACCTTAACTTCTACTAAAAAACCTTAACGTATACTAAATAGGTTTATGGAATCCTTGGAGGGATAGATGATAGTTTATTTACTATTATGTCCATAATGGAGTTTGGTTCTTGTGAGTAGGGGGCTTATTATAATTGACTCTAACACCCCTACTGCCTTTTAAGGTGTCCCAATGACTTCTAATAGCTATCTTCATGGAATACTTGGTTCTCCTTTGCAATGAAGCTCAATATGTAGGTAGTCTCATTTGGAGGTGAAAAATTATTATATTTCAAGTATATATGACCATTTCACTTATAATAAAGATTAAATAATACATTTATAAATTCAAGGAGCCATTAACAAACCTTAAACCACTACTCATTATCAAACATGTAAACTAAATATCCTTTTTCACTAATGAAACCTTACTTGTAGTCTACAAATAATGGTAACATGGGTGTTTATTTCTCCCATGGGCTCACACATGTGAACCAAGAGTGTTAGATTAAATGGAAGAGTTATAAGGACCTATATAAGACATGTATAACAATTGGATTCATCAATCAAGCTAAAAATTCATTGAAACTATATCATTTTCTAACAATGTGCAGATGCGTGATGTAACCAAGACCTCTTAAATAATAAAAGTTTATTCATAGAACATAGAGTACTAATATTAAAACCAATTCCTAGGATTAACATGCCATTAAACCCCTTTACTCTATCTAAGAGCTGAAGTCACCATCTTATTTCTTCTATATGGACTAAGCACAAACTTGAAGTGTTATCCATGGCTACCAAATAACTTGGTGGAGGAAATAGGATAATTTTTGGCTCTTTTATTTCTAAAACACGTATATTATCTCACATGATGCCTATGTTAAACTTCCCTTGCATATCCCTAACTCCATCTAACCATATTCAACTTATAGAGATTCATACTTGTCAAAGAACTCTTATAAAACAATGGATTCCTACATTTTCTCATTTTTTCATGCCATGAATCATCATTTTTAGGTAGGAGGAGGAAAAATATGGGTTAAAAAATATTTCAAAACACATGGTACTATTAGGGAAGCTGAAAGGACATGTTTTCACATGTTTGGGTCCCATTTCATGGCAAATAAAGCTCTTTGACTTATGAGAAGACACCCTTTACATCAAAGACCATTTTATTATGGAAATATGGTTATTGTTGAGGTACTTGAAGGCATAAATGGTGGTTTTAATGGAATTTTAAGGTCAAATAAAATAACTTTAAGGTCAAACACCTCCTTTAAGATAATATATATGGCTTCAAGTGAAGGTTTTAAATGGAGGTTACTTCAATACTTATGAAAATATATTATAACATGATAGAGACCTAAACTAGGTTACCATATATATTTATAACATCAATAATACTTATTATCAAGCTATACCTTGAAGGTTTTCAAGACACTAGATGGATTCATGATAAGTCATGAACTGCCACATTTGGTCATCTTCATTATGGGCAAATTTGGATTGTTAAGACCACCCTAAGGCCTTTTATGGATCTTTAAACATGTATAAATACAAGGGAATCACTTGACACAAGATAAACAGGGTGATTTTATGACTACCATGGTGTTCTTTGACATGAAAAAACACTTTGAAACTACTGTTTAGACAAGATAACCACTAAACTCCTTTTGGACTATCCTAACACTTTAATAGGTATAAGAATGGTGAGCACAAGGTGAGTTTAGGTTCTCACTCATGGGTTTATTCCTTTCTATTCCTAATGTAAAAGTTTATTTAATATTATTGGTGACTCTGAAGGCTTGACCTACCTACTAGTTAAGAGGACCCATGATCTCTTACATACCATTCATGTTCTAGATGAAATGCTCTTTGAATGAATTATCACCTCAAGACTAATACCTTATATACCTTAATAAAAGTAATAAACTCTAAAAGAAACATAACAAGACACAAGTAAATAGTAAATACATACAATATAAAACACCAAGAACATAGCCAAAGAAGCAACTAGTAAATCATGTATTGCAACAATTTAAAGAAAGAAACTAACTACTATGTATAAGATGGTTTTGTGATTCTAGTAACAATACTTGAGGAAGACACCATTGATAGGGATAGGGAATTACTCACCACTAAATTTGGATAATTTTAAGTAATTATTCTCTTTACATCTAGAAATGAGATATAGCCTACTCCAAAGACTATCAAACTTTGAATGATTACCTAGATTGGCATGGTCTTCATCCCACTTAAGTATAATCTCACCTTGTTGTAAGGCCTTTAAAGAGGATATATTATCAAATGATATATTTAATTGGTATTTTTTAGACCACATATCATGCATAAAATCATCCCTTATCTCTTTTATCTCCCTTAATTCATTCATCCTCACCTCTATTGCATCACTCTCTATGAGTTCAAGTTTGTGTGCAAGTTCCAAGGTTGGAATCTCAAGAGATATGGGTAGTCTTGATTATTTTACATATACAAGAAGATATGATGAGTTACTAGATACCTATTTTGATTAATCTTATCTTCCCATAAGGTAGACTTTATTTTGGTATGTCACTCTTTTTGGTTGCCCTTTATTATTCTTTTTATGATCTAAATCAAATTCTTATTAGTGGACTCTTTTAGTCCATTGCTTTGTGGATAGTATTTAGATGAAGAATTGAGGTATATGCCATGATTAAGATCCCACTCACTCACATTTTTACTATTTAAGTATAATGCATTATCTGATATGATGGTGGAGGGGACCCCAAATTTGGTCATTAGGCTATCATAGAACTCTAAGACTAAGTTTTCATTTGCCTCTTTAAGCGCAATTGCCTCCACCCACCTAGTAAAGTAATCAATAGAATTCAAAACATAGTTATTTCCAAAACTATATTGGGGATGAATCATACCTATAAATTCTAGGTCCCATTGTATGGAGGGCTACTCCACTTGAATAAGCTTGAGAGGTAAGACAACTAGTCTTTGATTACATATGAACATAACACATTTTTGACACTAACTAAAATAAGCATGAGATTTATTCAATACAATTGGACAAAAATATCCTTCTCTTATGATCCTTTCTACTATGGTCTTGGCTAAAAAATTCCCTCCTACCAGCCCATCTTGAAACTATCTTAGGATCTTCTCAATTTGATTAGTTTATACACACCTCAAAAGCATGCCATCAAGGTCCTTATTGAAGACTACCCTAATAATCAAGGAATGAAGAATATATTGTAGTTTTAAGTACCTACATATTATCCTATTTAATCCTATATTAAATTAACCTATTTGGAGGAATCCCACCATGTCTTGAGGCTAGCTAGAAGGAGATGTAGGTGTAACTACTTATTTATTATCTTGGACTACCAAAACCATTTCTTTATCTTCTTTGACATCTATTGAAAGGTGTTAAAATAATCACACACACTTAAAAAACATGGTAAAATTCACCTAAATATAATACTCCATGCATTTGGTCACCCAACCATCTCTCTTTTCACTCAAATCTCTATTAAAGATGAAGTCCTTAATGTTGGGTGGACTACCATGACAAATATATTATTGTTAGACACCATGTGTCTAAACCTTTTGAGGCTTCTCATGACTGAAAGCACATGTTTTTCCATAAAAGTGTATCTCTTTTCATACCCCTCTAATTCTTGGATAATGAAGGTTATGGGCTGCTCAAGGCCTTCATTGTTTTGCTACATAAGCATGGTATAGTGTCATTTGTTGAGAAGGAATACATAAAGAAGTCCCTTGAAAAATTAAGGTTGAGGAGGGTGGGATGTTGGGTAATGACATGATTTATGGCCTCAAATATTATTTTACTTTCTTGTTCCATGATAATTCTTTATCTTTCTTGAGTATGTGAGTTAGAAGCCTTATCAATTATGCAAGTCTAGCTATGAACCTTCTGATGAAGTTGGTTTTACTAATAAACTTTGTAATCCCTTCTTGTGTTTAGGTAGTGATAAGGTGAGGATTGTATCTATCCTTTTTGAATCAATGGAGAGGCATTATTTTGACACCACATGTCATAGAAGTCTACCCTTATGGACTATAAAGATACATTTTTTGGGGTTCAAAAAGACCCCAAAATGCTTACACCCATTAAACACTAGCCTTAATTGTGTGAAATGATATTTTGGGTCCTTTAAGAAAACCATGATGTCATCAAGGTAGATGTGAACCATCTCATTGATAATCTCTTTGAAGGATACATCTATTACCCTTTGGAAGGTGGTTTGTGTATTGGATAGTCTAAAGGGAATCTTCTTGTAAGAATAAGTGCCCCACTTGGTTATGAAAGAAATATTTTTTTGATCCTCCTCCCTCCATAATACCTAATTTTACCTTAAGTATCTATCAAGCAAGGAAAACCTTTTTGAACCTATAACCCTTTGAATAATTTGATCCATAGATGGTAGAGTGTAGTGATCTCTTAGTGACACCTTGTTGATATCTATGAAGTTTACACACAACCTTACCTCCCCATTCATTCTTCCTTATATGCATAAGATTTACCACCCATGAAGAGTTTTTGATGGGAAATATGATGTTGGATTTTATGAACTTTGTAAACTCTTTTATCATAAGGATCTCAATCTTGGGGCTGACCTGTCATTGTTTTTATCTCATAGGCTTAGCACTTGCCTCTAACTCTATGATATGTTGAGCCAAAATAGGGTTAACCCCATTCAATTCATGATATTCCCAAAAAAAATGTCTGTAAACTCTTGGAATAATTCTATGAAGGATACCTTATCCTCCTTGGTGTTCACTTTTCCTAGTTTGAGTAGCTTATCTTTGAAGATGATGACCTTTTCATAGTGTTCCTCTTTAGTGGATATGCTCACCTTATCTTTCCTTAACTAGTCATATTAATTGAATATGATTTATAATTTCACCAAAACTTTAGGTAACTTGGTTTTCCTTAATTAAAAAATCTAGTACCCATACTAATCTTGAAATCTACCTTGGTTCCTTGAGTAAAATTATGCCTCCTACTGTAAGAAGCATTTAATTTACTTGTCATTTTCAAACACCTACCAACTCAGCTCATTTTTAGGCACTAAAAGTCTACATACCACTTTGATTTAGGATTTCTCCTTGATGTATTTAACCCCACTTGGTATGTCATGAAATGTTCTTATGGATACCAATCAATCTACATCTTGATTGGCCTCTCTAGTAAAGGAGCAAATGCCAAAGGCATCAAAGTCCTCCAAGAGGTCCAAAACCCTATGATTATATGCCTTCAAGAGTGGATTCTTGATTTAAATCTACCCTCTCAACTGATGTAATACTAACTCACTATCTCTCATGGCTTGTAGGAGTTTGATGTCTATCTTTCATGCCCATTATATCCCATGGATGAGGGATTCATACTCTACTATGTTGGAAGTGAAACTTAATTAAAACATCAAGGAAGAAAAGAACATTTGATTTGAATGAGAGACAATCATTAAACCTTCCCCACTTCCATTACTATATCTACATCCATCAAAGATAAAAGTTCATAATCTGTTATGGTCTTGGCTTGGGCTAGTGAGACTTGCTATGATATCCCCTTCTTCATTCATATAATACACACCAAAACCTACCTCTATAATGATTTTGTATAGATAATAGCCATGATTCTCTAATTCCCATTTATTAAGGAGCAAATCTAATGTGCCTTCATATGGTTCATGGGCTCTTGGTCATTGGGGTGTTCATTCTCATCTATGATAGTGTAATTGACATTTGACAAGTTAGGCATGTAAGGCTCTAAGTGGAACCTAGAGATAGGTTTAGACATTATGGTGACCTTTATCATATACTTGGTCTTAATAACCCTATAATACTAGTCAAAAGAGAGATAACACCCTATCTTGATAGTGAAATCCCTAGGCAAGTGTAAGGCAAAGTAAGAAGGGAGGTCAACTACTACTACATATTGAGATATAGTGAAATTATGAAAAGCAACCAAGATGATTTTTAGATCCTTAAGGACACCAAAAATCTTAGTGGGAGACCCATCCAATTGTAAGATTCCTTTTGCATTAGATTCATACTTTAGCCCCAATTTATCCACTATAGACTTAGGCATGAAAGAAGTGCTAAGCTCAAATATCAATCATGTAGCTATATACTAAGGAATCACTTATGATGACAAAAAGATAGAAATGGGGGATTGATTAACTTGGGTTTTTGAGACTCATGAGGTTGATTGCAATTGATTAAGAATATACCCACCTTTTTTGCCTAATTATCTAAGACATGGAGTTTAGAAATCTCTTCTTGAATGAGATATTTTTACCACACAATGAGGAAATATTACCACATAGGGATAGTGACATGGTCTTTCTTCATCTACTCTAAAATATTAATGTGAGAGGTGGAATACTTAGATTGTAACTTGGAAACAATAAGACCACTTTGAGTTTGTGTGAATTAAGGTATGAATGGACCTCTATGATTCTTCCCTCTCCCATCTTGATCTTGATGAGTTGATGATGTATTAGGATATATATATATATATATATATATATATATATATATTGACTAGTATCTCCTTAAGGGGTTTGATATGGTGAAAGGTCTGATCTTGTAAGTCATAAATCATCACCAATTACCCTTGTTTTAGCCCTTATATGGGTTGAAATTAGAGTGTCTACCTTAGTTGCATTTTCACCCTTATTGGATGCCACTTTTTAAAAAGAATTATCTCCTTCTTAGAAGTTAAAAAAATTAGTCTCAGATGGTACCTTACTTCCACTTTTCCCTTGTTGATTTGGCATCTTAGTTTGAGTCATGGAGTGTCTCCATGTTGCATAGGATGACCTTCCTTGTTTTTGTTGGAGGCTGACTATCATGTGTTAATGGATCTTGGTTTTACTACATGAAAGAAACGTGGAAAATATATCTAATTGAACTAAATGACACCTCGTGTGACTTCCCCCATTGAGTAGGCCATTGAACATTTTGATCATAGTTTTTCTAAGTTAGAAGTAGTACTCTAGATGTTCTAGTAGAATTGAGGTTGTAGCTATTATAGGGCCTTTCTTGAGTGATCTACCTTTAATCCTATTGATTAGCCTAATATGGAGGTATATTGTAATAATAGAGCCAATAAGGGGTTTGGTAGGGTGTGTGGTAAGGTCTACAATGTGTAATTCATTGCCTTTCCAAGGCCACTATCTTGTTGTTTTGGGCCTTGAGTAGCCCCTTAATCTTACCCAATCTTTTTGATTTATTGACATCTACCTGGTCATGATTAGTTTGTTCTATTAATGGATTAATGGTAGGTATAAGGGTTTGAATCTCGAACAAAGGTATGAGGGGTCTTGGGGTGAGCTTACCAAATTAGATTAAATCAAATTTTACCCTTATAACCACCTCATAATCACCTCATAGAGTGTTCCTCCTCATGGAATATACCATGACTTCCACATAAAAATTAAAGGACCTTAAGTAGTATAAGAAGGAATAATTGGGATTGGGTTTGACTACTGTGAGGATCTTATCCCATGTTTTTTGGAACCTAAAGTTAAAATCTACCATAAACTCTTAGGAAGCCCTTTTAATTATGGTGAGATTCTCTACTAAAAATATATGGTCACTCATATCCTCAAAAATTTTACACAAATGTTCCCCAGATTAATCCTATGTGTTGATGGAATTAGTTTTTAAGCCCCTATACCATTAGAGTGCCTTACCATTAAGGGAAGTGGCCAATAATCTCATAGCCACATTCTCTTTGGTCACATTGTGAATAAAACATAAATTATCTATGTATAAAATATGTTCCATATGGGTGGTTGAGTTTTATCTTGTGAAATGGGGAAGGATTTTGAGGATAGTAGTAGGTATGTCATCAAAATTATTTAGATTTAAGTGATTTCCACCATTGAAGTGCACAAAGGCTTGAAGTATAGGTCTATCCATTAGAGGTTTGGGATTTTTAGTAGTGTTTGGTTGATCATAATTAGGAGAATTAGGGGGTGTAAGATTAATAATATACCTAGGGTATTTATTTATCATATAAAAGTATAATGTTAACTTAACAAACTTAGTCTCTTGACATTTTGATGAATACCTTGTGACCACTTTTTACATGAAACTTGACTACAAATCTTCCAGTAAAATTTTTTAAGCTATATGATGTCATCTAAGTATACAATTTCATGATCAACCTCACTTTAATGATAGTTCCACTAGGTGTGCCAGAACTATTAACACTCTAAACTGCACCCTTAAGAGAAGATGGTTAAGTTTTTTCTATATTTGGGGTAACATGGGGTTGGTCCAAATGCTAAGGGTGACTTATAAGAGGACCAAACTTCTAGTTTATGGGGATATCTCCCATGATACATCAACTTGAGCTCACTTTCTAAGACCTATTTATTTTTGGGGTGAAAAGAGATAGTGAAATTCACAAACATAAACCTAATCTAAAGAGGTGATGTACCAATATTCAACTATCCACTCTAACTGATTTTCAATCCACACTTTATGAATCAAGTAAAGGATTATGACTAAAACAAGATTCCTAATGGAATCCTAAGAATTATTACTTCATGTGAATTCTATTATGGATTAATAAAACTTGAAGGTAATGGAAAATAGGTCTTCTTGATGCACTATCAACTAGCCTACGCTTCAACACAACTATCAACACTCTAACACATCACATGACCTGCATAAGATGGTATTATAGAAACTAGGTGAAGGAGAAGACCTTAAAAGGAGGACAAAAATCATATTTTATGAAAATAAAAAAATCATAATAAACAAATTATATAAAATAAACATGTAAATAGTCCTTTTATTGATTCAAAGAGGTTCTCAAGATACAATTTGGCAGAGTTTTATTACACCCAGCTAAGGGATAGTTATAATGGCCTAAGAGTCTCAATATATATAAGAGTTGAAAATAATGAGAAGATAATAAAGCATGGAAGATCATGAAGAGTTCATTAATGACCACAATCCCTTGAAATTGGTAGTTACAAGAATCCCTCAATTCCTTCTCATTGAATTATCTAGGTGATTGGTGTCTTCAATGAGCATCTTTTGGCATTGATGTCAATTTTTGGCCATGTTTGACCTCATAAGGAGAATTTTCATGCCAAAATTCATAAATTTCCTCTCTTTATGATATTTATAAATTTTTTAAGTGGCTTAATTAGTTCCCCTCATGAAGCATTAAGTAGTCACTTCTTCGTTGTATGTTAACTAGGTTTAAGACACTACATAAATCCTCCATAACGGACATCGATGTTGAGGTTTCTCACCTAAATGTATAGTTATAGGATTTTAAAAATCATGAATTAAATCCATAACATCCTTAGATGCTCATGAGCATCTTCTTTCTATTGATTAATTAGACATGTTAGACAACTAGCCTAGTCTCTTACCTACTCGCTATGTTGATGACTATGATGACTAAATGAGGCCTTAGAGATGACTAAGTAAGCCATCTTAAATCTTGAAATAAAATTTTATACCAATAATTAAGTTCCAAAATTATATTACACGTATAATCTTACCTCACTTAGATGACTGTGTCACCTCCCATTAACACATTTAGACTACCATATTACACCTTGGATTATTCTAAAAATATTACAAAACTATAGTTTCTAGAGGGTATGTATAATAGTTCATACCGACCACTACCATATATGACGTCTATTGAGAGTTTATTTTAGGATCCAAGTGTTTACTAGTTTATCCCAATGTATTTGGATGCATTTTATCCAATATCTTCTCAATCCGGTCCTTATTATGGTTTCAAGGAGGTTTAAGGGGGTTTTGGACTCTTAGCAAGGGTTCATAAAGTTTAGGACCTTAACCTATAAAAAAAATGGCATTGATCTATTTTAGATAAGACCCCTCAACTATCCCAAAGTTATTATCTCCCTGTACAACTATTTTGTTTAGTTATGAGCTTGTCAAGTTGTCCCTTAGGTGAGAAATGTGCAATTTGAGCAGTCTCAAGGCACTTTCAAGCCAAAGTGACAAACATTGACCTATTCTCTACAAACCAATATTTCTCACATAACTAAAACTTCTTGAAAAGTATATCCATGTTGGTATAAGGTATTATCTCATCTCCTTTAGTCATTTATTTTAGACTTTAAGTGGCATTGCCTTGAGGAATGTGCTAGGCTAATAGGCTTAAAGGAAGAGTTGATGCATCTTGACCCTAAAATGGCTATATGAGGAACTTGGCCACATTTATTGATATTAAAGCCACCCCTTAGGGTCCTTAAATTCCCTGTACTATCTTGATCAAGCTATTTACCTCTTCTTTGTGTGTATATAGTCCTCCATCTAGGCACTTAAGTATGCTTGTAGTGAATTTTGGACATAAAGACTCCTTTAGGTGGGTACTAATCATTTATTTGAGACATATGGATTCTTCTCCCTCATTAGAAACATATGGGATATGTAGATCATTTTCAACTTCCTGCATATATGCTTAGATTAGCTCTTTTAGGCTTGATCTATATAACACATACCTTGTTCATGCCAACCAATAGACCTTTTAATTTTTTAGGGTACATGGGGAGACCATTAAGACTATTTAATAGCCCAATTACCTCATTTGGATTAATTTAGAGGTGTAATTTTTTCATCAATTCTAAACCAGACTTTAAGGAGGGTTTTGGAGGTCCACCATCTTAATGATGGTTCATAGAGTATAAACTTCCAAACCATAACTTCTTGCCATGAAATTTTTTCCCATAGAATCCTTTAAATCTCCTCAATAGATATAGGTCCCATGCATACTTATGGTGAAATATGAATGAAATATGGTGTGTTTCGATCTCCTTACCAAGAAATTTGTGAAAGTTATAGTGTTTAGGTTTATTTATAGAGTTAGGCCCCTTAAGATCACTAGGTATAAGTCCTTTCATGATGAAGTATGAGTTTTAAAATTGGTAACTCGACATGGTTGATTATGGTAATAGAGCTTGGGAGGGTGATAAGACCAAAATGGAAAATATCCTTTCATTCCCCTACTTAAAACATCTCCTTCAAGACCCTTAACAACATTATATACCTTTTTATAGCCTTGAGTCTACATTTGGGTTGCATATCTACTACTAAGGTGGAGGTGGTATCTTGAGACCTAGATGTGTGTTTAGGTCTTGTAGGCTCAGACTAGGTTTTAAAACATTAGGGTAACTTTAGGTGTGTATGTGGCTCCAATAATCATTACTAGACCCTTCTCTCTCTACTCTCCACCCTCAACATTTGATCCTATGTACTCAAATCATCATCCCAACCCTTCTCTCTCTTAAGTTTCTTTAACCATCACTATCAAATGTAGGTTATTGTAATTTTTAATGTTGGATATCTAAGTAGCCTCTTTTATCCTTTTAAAATTATAGATTCAAGGATCAAGTGACATGTTATTAGTCTTGGTCGTAAGCTCTGAGGTTTAGTCTCCCTAACTCTACTCTCAGAGCTTACTCACAAAACCAAGTGCTTAGGTGTGTGTGTCCTAAGTGTTTGAATCATAATAGGTAGGTAATTGACTTGATCACAACATTATATGATCTCTTGATGGGTATAAATATTTTATCACCTTGGGGCTCCCCTTTACATGTATATTGACCTTATCATTTACCCAGTCATACACTTTAGGCTTTGTAAGTAGACTTAGCTGACTATATATACTTGAGCCATTCTACTTAGTCATCTATTTAAAAAAATTATCCTTATAAACATTATCTCCATATTATGACCACCATATTAGTCTAAGTTATCTCCCCATGGAAAACTAGGTCTCATATTCAAGTTTAGGGATGGTATGCCTATAAATATTAGTAGTGATTTATATATGTTGATTGTCAATAGTTTGTTGAGTAGGCTCCTTAGTTAGAAGAGTGCTTCCATTATTGTGCTTGAGACCCAAATGGCCTTCCCTGTGTTCATGTCCATTCCTTTAATATATCAATATCTACAATTTGTGACCTTTTTTATGAATATTGAGACTCATCTACATATGATAACTTTAAACCATTTGAAGGTTATGCTGAGTTGGGATATTGTGGGTGGCCATCATGCTAGTCAATAATACCTACACCTAGATATGCCATTTTAATATAGTCTTAATGGATTTTCATGGTTTCATACAAGACATGGACTTTTTATCAACCCTTAATCATGGGTATAAGGGTTCAAACCTATAAGTGATAGTCAAAAGGATTTATAGAGCTTTAACTTGGGACTTAGAGATCATTATGAGGTGAATGTTAATGATGAGATAATCAAATGATAATGGTTCCTTGATATCATAAAATGAATTGTTGACTCATACTCAAGATGTCATATAAATATGATAGGCATCCCTACTCACATACTTAACAGATAAAAGGACTTGGAGTTCATAAATCATTTATATGTAATGAGAGATGGAAACTTAGGACTCTATAAATACCTCAACTTCTGTTAAACAACCTTAACTTCTACTAATCAAGTCTATGGAGGTCTTAGAGGGCTAAATGATAGTTTATTAACTATGAGAGACATAATGGAAAATGGTTCTTTAGAGAAGGTGGGTTATTATACTTGACTCCAACACCCCTACCTCCTCTTTAAGGTTTCCTAATGACTTATAACAACTACCATCATGGAATACATGGTTCTCATTTGCAATGAAACTCAATATGTAGGTTATTTTATTTAGAGGTGAGATATTGTGATAGTTGAGGTCCATCTAACCATTTCACTTGTAATAATGATGCAAGAAGACATTAAAAACTTCAAGGATCCATCAGCAAACCTCAAACTTCTATTCATTATCAAACATGTGCACTAAATATCCTTTTTCACCAATAGAACCCTATTTGTAGTATAAAGATAGTGGTAACTTGGGTGTTTATGACTATCATAGGATCACACATGTGAACTAGGGGTGGAAGATGAAATGGAAGAGTCATGAGTACCTATATAAGACATGTATAATAATTATATTAATTAATTAGGATAATAATACAATGGAACCATTTCATTTTCTTACCTTATGCAGATGAGGGAGGTAAACCAGAGTACTTAGATTATTAATGTTTATTAATAAATCATATAAGACTAATCTTGAAACCAATTCCTAGGATTGGAATGCCATTATACCCCCTTATTTTGGCCAAGAGATGAATCCACCATCTTCTCTCTCCTATATGTATTGATCACAAACCTAAAGTGTTATTCCTGGATGCCAAAGAGCTCGATGGAGGAAATGGATCAATTTTTGTCTCTTTTGGTTCTAAAACACCTATATTATCTCACTTGATGCTTGTGTTAAATTCCCCTTCTATATCCTTGACTCCATCTGACCATATTCATACTATATAGATCCATACTTGTCTAAGAACTCTTGAAAAACATTGGATTCTAAATTTTTTTCATGTTTTTAGACCATGAATCATTGTTGATAGGAATGATGATGGAAAATATGGGTAATAAAATATTTAAAAACATATGGTATAGTTATCGAAGCTAAAATGACACATTTTAACATGTGTGGGGCCTATTTAGTGGCAAATAAAGGTTTTTAACTTATGATAAGACACCCTTTATATCTAAGGCTCTTTGATTATGGTAATATGGTGATCTTGGAAGTCCTTGAAGGATTAATTATGGATTTATTGGGAATTTAAGGTAAAATAGCATCACATTAAGGTCAAACACCATCTTTAAGATAATATATATGGATTCAAGTGCAGGCTTCAAATGGAGGTTAATTTAATACTTATTAAAATAATATAAAACATGATAAAGACCTAAATTAGGTTACCATCTATATTTATAACATCCTTAATACTTATGATGAATTTTTACCTTGTACGTCTTCAATACATTATATGGATTCATGATGAGTCATAAGCTTTCACATTTAGTCATCTTCATTATGGGAATATTTAGACCATTAAGACCACCCTAAGGCATGTTAGGGAGCTTTAAACATGTATTAGCACAAGGGAAACAATTGAAACAAGCTTAAAAAGGTGAGTATATGAATACCATGGTGTTCCTTAACATGAAAAGATATTTTAAAACTATTTCTTAGACATGATAATTAGTGATCTCTTTTTGAATTGTCCTAACACTTCAAAGGGTATAAGATGGGTGACCAAAAGAAGATTTTGGTATATCATGCATGGGTTGACTCCTTTCTAGGCATAAGAGAAAAAATTAGTCAACACTACTATAGAATAAGAACGTATTGAACATTCTAAATTATGCTTATAATGCCAAAAATACAATAATTTAAACCATACACCATCTCATGAGTTACAACTGATTGTCTTGACATGGTCATTCTCCTTGTGAATATTTTATTTTATTAGAAAGATAAATCCCATTTCTACATGTGGACATTAATTCATAATCACAACTAAAGAATATTTTACAAAATGGGTGCAGGAAATTCCACTTTAATTTACTATAGGGGATGACATGTGCAGCTTTTTAATGACCAATATTATCTCCCATTTTGGGATGCCTTCAGCTATTATAAATAATAATGGATCATAATTTAAGAAAAATATAATAAATAAATTTCATAATAAGTATAAAATAAAACATGCCATTTATACACCTTACTACCCACAAGGTAATTGACAAGTAGAGACAATAAATAAAATTATTGTAAAAATCTATGGAAAAATGATTAAATGATACAATACATTAGCACCAATAGATGGTATATGATTTATCATCATACCATAGTAGTTTTCATACACCCATCAGTATACACCTTATTATTTCAGTTATGGTATAGAGGTATTACTACCAATTAATCTTGAGATACCTTCACTACATGTTTTTCTTAAAGATATTATAAAATGAAATGAATACCATGAAAAGAGATTGCACCAATTAGAACATTTGAGTGAAAAAGTCAAAATGCTAAACAATTACAAGTTTATCAAGATCAAATTAAGTGTGCATGTAACAAAAAGATTTGGATATACTAAATTATTATGGGTGACTTGGTACTAAAATAAAATTGAAATAATACTAATGTAAAAAAAGACAAGAAAGGAAAATTCAAACCAATTTGGTTAGGAACATTTACAGTTATAGAAAAATTAGGAAAATGTGTGTACCATCTATATATACTTGAAGGAAAAACTATAAAATAAATAATGAATATTTTGTAATTTCATAAGTATATCACTTGAGATATCTCACTTATTCCAAAAATACCAAAAAAAAAAAAAAAAACTTAAAAAATCCTAAAATATATTAAACATTTACATTTTTTTATCTCTATGGTTACTTGTTGGTATATAGCATATAATTTATCTTTATGTACATGTGTTTCATGAATATTTTGAGTGTGATTCAAGCATACACAAATGCATGATCTATGCAATATTGAATGTTAGGTCTTCCCTCTACTCATGTCATGTGGACATTAGGGTCATTTATTTATTTGATCATGATATATCCAAGTTATATTATTCTATAATCACTTTACATTATCATGTTTTAGCTTATGTACATACACATTCCTTCATCCATGCTTATATTTTTCACAGTGTACTTGATACGCTATGTATTTAATGTTTTTTATAGCACATTATCCATGGGATAATATTATATGTTATATTAGTTTTTTTATTTATGTTTTCATTTTTTCACTTCCTTGAGTATGTTTGTTCCTTGTTATTGTCATGCATTGTATTACTTGTTCTAGAATTTGAATATGCTCTATTTATTGGCCCCCATGCAAAGGTTTACCTATTATGATATTTTTATATGTCATTATTTATGGTGTATTGAAATTTGAATATGTCACTCCTTGATTTTTGGACATTTAACTAAGTCATGTCCGTTTGATGTGTAGCATTTAAACGTGCCCCTTATTTGATGTTTCTTTATATCATTTATATTTTGATTTTATTTTAAGTGATATTGTGTGTGTGCTTAATTTTTTCATGAAATTTTACTATTAATAACTATATGTTTCCATGATTCACATCATGCATCTTAGGAATTTATGTGATCACATTATGTGTGTTTCAATGATATATCTACCTAGACATGTTCATTCTATATGATACATGGTTCATACATAGATTATACAATTATATTATCTTTTTGTGCTATGAATAGAATTGTATACTTCCCCTCTCCTCAAAAATGGAGGACATATTAGTGGGGGCATTCAATAGAGGCATGGCTTCCACATTTTTCACAATTAACTAGATTCAAATATATAGTGGGGGCACATTTTGAAAAAATGTTATCCATACTTATATTCAAGTTTTAGTTTTATATATATAGTGGGGGCATGATATGGAAACTTTTTATCTACACTTAAATAATTTACAAATTGACCAATAATCATAGTTATATGATTTAGATACATAGTTGTGGAATTATATACGTTGGTACTATTAATATACCCAAGTTTCAACATGATACATCTATGAGGTGCATATGCTATGGAAAGGGAACATGAATTACAAAATCAAAATAAATTTTAGATTTAAAAACACTTTTATGGACTATCATCACCCACTAGGTTAGACTTCTAGGTATTGTATTGAGCTAATCTACTGTAATAATTGATTCATTTTTGGTATGGTTAGGTGAATAAATCACTAAATATTTCCAATTTTATAGGTTGTACTTTATTACAACATCTAATATCACCATATTTATTGTGTGAGTTAAAATTGTTAACTCACACTCACCAAGTTATAAGTATGGTTGGGTTGCACAGTTGAGATAATTTGAACTTTTGGGTAGAAACTCACCTTTTCTCCAAGGTTATGTGTATGTGTCCGATAATATTTTTATATATTTAATTTTTATACACATATTTCATCTTTATACACACAAGCAAACACATAGGAGATAAATTAAGTCTAAGGCCCTCTTTAAAGTGTTGGATATGTAGGCATCACTTATTAATAGAGGGGTCTTTGGGGCATCTTGAAACCATATACCTATTAACCCTTTTTTAACGTAACCACTAAATATGAAGAATAAGATCTTGGTTTTTTCTATTTTACAAGGAGAGACAACCCATGATCTAGATCTTAGCACACCAAGAGTGAGGGAAAAATAGAACCTAGAATATTCTATGTGATAAAATCCATATCTAGTAGTATTTTGTATAGGACAACTATGTCTAGGTTAGAAAAAAGCATCAATGCAAACATATAAGGTTGATACAAGTGTTTAAGGTCATAAAATTGCTTAACACAAAATCTAATTATTGATATAGAATCAACTTTTAGTATTATTCCTTCCTATTATAGATCTAGATATGTATTAGCATAAGAACTAGCTAAGTATCTTATTTTCATTATCATTTCAATATCTAGCATAAAAATATTTTATATTTTAGTAAATATCAACATAATAAATTTAGTATATGTTTATCTAAGTTTGTAAATTAACTAGCTTACATTAGAGATAGTCTACCATCTTTGTGACCTAGGATATCTATACGTATTTTACCATAGATTCTCTAATATACATTTAAGGGTTAACAATCATCTATGTTTATTTTTTGGTCTAAAACATATTTCATTACACTTTCAATATATAATGCTTATCATAAAGTATATGAGGGTGCAACATGACACATTTTTTATAGAAACAATATATATTCGTATATAGATGAAGTTATCCTAATCATAAAATATTGCATATGGTCAAACAAGATAGAAATGCACTATGTCATTGTCCTTATGAATTTTTAAATTCTATTTCCAATTACAACATAGTCACACGGACTTATGCTATAGATTATGATCACATATAATAAATCACACTCAAATATTATTTAGATTTCAATGTTAAGGCATAATTTTTCATGGTATCATTTATGGGATAACTTTCTACTCAATATCCTTGCTTAATTTTATGAATCTCTTTGTTATACACAGACTCATTTATAGGATTTATTTTTCCAAAACTTCTTTTCCATGTTGACTATAATGAAAATATATGTCCCTTTTTCATTCATATTTTACATGTCCCATGATGAATATGGTATTTTATAAACATGAAAATAGATAAAAATACTTAAAATTTATCACTTTTAATCTTTTTATGCTTATTTTAGATGTTTTTTCCTTATATTACATGCTTCTATTTTTCTTTTTCTTATATTCAACCATTGGCCTTACGTATGTTCAACATACACACTCTTTCTTTTATAACATCATCATGCCATGTGTGTTATCCCTTACCCTCCTATATTTGTGTGACATTAACATCTCACTTGAATTCAACCTTTGGGCCTTACATGTGACATTTATAAATGATTTATAACTCTTTGTGACATATTACATGTCTCTTGTATATGGAATTTGTGCCTTATTATGTGGAATTATGTGAATTTCCTTACATTTTTGCTAGTTATTACTATGGTTCCATGATGCATATCATTCCTTACTAAGTATTTAATTACATATACCTATAGTTCCATGATCAATTTCATGCACATACTACTTATGTGATTCAATGATTTATCTATTCAATACAACACTTAGAACACATATATAAGAATTGAAATTTCCTTATAATAATTAATCCATTAATTTAATGCTATATTAAATTACATGATGCACTATTTAGTCATATAAAATATCCAAATTGGTATTTTGAGTGTGGCTTGTGATATCTTATCCATAACTCCTTTATGTATGCTCTTATGACCCTTCTAGACATATTTTTTCTCATTAACAGTCATCTAAAACCTTTTGAATGATCACTCCACCTTAGCTAGACTTTATTTCCTAGTATAATCCTATTTCCTTATGTCTCAAAATTTTAGGATAGGATTTCCATACTTGTAGTATAGCACTGGACCTTAGGGTGTCCCATTTTTGGTCCTCCTATCCATTTTCACTTTGTGCTCTAATGGTCATTTCCATCTAATCCCTACCCTTAATCATGTTGGATTAGAATGAAGACATCTAACCCATGACCAATTATTACCTATAAAATCCAACTCAAAGGTCATTTACAAGTGGAGGTGACAAATCTTACAAAGCAAGCAAGAATACAAACAAAACACTAAGGAAAACTTCCCTATTCTCTACATATAATCACCTAACATAGCTATAAACACACTCAAACCCTCATACTAGTCTCTATCTACCTCAAGTAATCTCAATTTGGATTTTTTTCATCTACATTACATTATTACACATATAAAATTAGGTGGGAGAACTACATATGGCTTGATCCCTCTTCAAAATATTGATATGTAGGCAACATGCCCACATAAGGTGTGTGGATTACACATTTAGTAAATCTTACACACAAACCCCCTCCTTTATTAATTGATTAAAACATAGTTTTATCAATAATGATGGAGGGTTATGGTTTAAATATTAAAATATCTCTACAAAAATTTCCATCAACAATCAGCACTCAAGATTTCATAGGCAGGTTCACACAGGAACAACGTAAAAACCTAAAAACTATTAGGTCTCTATGACTAGTTTGGATAACACTAGTAGGATTGGAAAATAGTGTTGAATACCAAAGTATCCTATTTTTATCACTCCTATCCTTTCAATAATAAAAATCCATATTTAGATTCATGACACTGTCCCAATCCTGCATAGCCAGTTTCAAACATTGTATCATTCATCTTAGTCTAGTTTCAAGTTAATTTATATTTCTCTTTCTTTATTGCTATTTTTAGAAAGGTGAAAAAGATAAATAAATTATAAAAATTAGGACTATATTTATTTTAATATTATTTAATAATTTATTAATCTAACCCTTTATCTAAATTAGGAATAAAACTCCATTATTCTTAAAAAAGTTAAATCATTTGGTGAAACCAACTTACTTCATTTGTGCATAAAAAACCTTAGGGAAAGTTTCTTTTTTTTATCAATATTTTTCAAAATTTTCCTACATATATAAATTATAATTTCACATTTAATTTTTAAAATTTACCATAGTAAATTTAAAAATTATTTATTTCAAACCCTAGTTGCCTATACTAAATCCTAGTATTTTCAAACCCTATCCTAGGATTTCAAAATTCAAATTTAGATTTTTTCACATTGGGATAAATATTCAAATTTTATTAATCATGATTTACTTATGTAATTTTTTATAGTTTATATTTCATGCTTGTTTCCTTTCATTTGGCATGAATTTAAAAATGGCATAAATACATATGTATATGCTATTTTAAAACCAATTAAAATATGTCATATTTCATTAATTATTTAAAATGATATCTCTCTTTTATGTGTAATTAAATTAAGAATAAAATCCTTACATACTTAGAAGATCCATTACATAAGCTAACAATGACCTGTCATGTTTCAATATCATATCTTATACATAGGAAAGAATTTACTTCTCCTCCTCTCCCCCAAAAGGGTGATATCTACTTTCCCTCTAAAAAATTCCCTGATGTCACCTATCCAAATAGTGAGGTAGCCTATACTATTGTTTATAATGTATACATTTCACCTATAGCTTCTTTAGACCCTCTTCAACATATGTGCTTACATGTTCAATCAGAAGAAACTAGGGTTAGTGCTTGTGAGACTCTAAGGGATTAAATCACTAGTATGAGAAAGTTAATTTCAGATTTACAAATGCAGAATTAGCTATTATATGAAAATATCACAACATTGGAAAATCATATTATAATACAAAATCCTCAAATTCACCCTAGTGTCAATCATGTATATGCAACTTCACCTAATCAATTACTTGTAAGCAATGTTAAATATCAAAATAAGAAATCACAAAAAAGTAACTCTATAAATAGTGATTCAAAAAGCATTAAAATATCAAATAAGAGTTCAAGTGAGGTACTAAGGGAAATGATTAAATCTAAGTTGATCAAACTACCTCCTCTACATTTAGTGAAAAGATCTAGATATTATTGTGCATATCATTGAATGCATGGGCATCACATAGATTCATGTTTGGAATTAAAAAAAACATATATGATAGATAATTTATAATGAGGACCCTATAGAAGGTAAATCATTCAAGTAATCCATAGTTATTCATGAACATATTCAGAAAGGGTCAAATTCAAAAAAATACAAAAGTGGTTACCAAAGCATAAATCAAAACAATAAAAAGATCAAAAAGAAAAATTAGAGCAAGAAATAGTACCACAAGTATAGGTAAAGCATGAAAAATATGTAAATCTACCTCTCTAAAATGAGGCTTAATTTTCAAATAAGTATGGGTTTGGTCAAAAATATTTACAATAGTTTGATTATCAAGGTCAAGGGTTGGGCAAGCATGCCCAAGGCATCACTACTCATATTCTAGCAGTTGATAATGTTTGTCACCAAGGTTTGGGATTTATTAAACATCCCAAGGAAAATAATTCATAGACACTATTTATCAAAGGAAAATATATAGATATAATAAAATTCAACACTATCATTCCATTGGTTTAAAATCAAGATGACAATGAGTGGAATAATACAGGTTATTATTATTTCTAAAATACCAACAATGAATTTGAATATTCAAAAGCAAATTCATAGCCATTCCCTCATGCTAAAAAATCATGCATGATTCTTTTGTTTGATATAGGAAACCATAATAAGGAGTCTCTTCTCAGACTTATCAGTTAGTATCATTTTTAATCAACCTACTTTTACATAATTTCTTAGCTTACTTGTACATAGTTTCTTTTAGCTTACTTGTACATAGTTTATTTTTACCTTTTTATACATATTTTCATTATTAATTATTGTACATAACTTATTTAAAAATTAAAAAAATAATACAATATTCCAAAATACCAAAAAAAATATAACTGGTCAAAATATAAAAACATTCAAATAACTCAAAACACCAAAAAAAATTCAACTATATGCATTATCCATGCTTTATATTTATACTACCATGATAGACTTACATTTTATTATTATATGATATTTTTTGTCAATTTATCTACATTAAGATGCTTCAATTGATCTTCTTTGAGTCTGTGTAGTAACACGTAGATCCTTGATTGCTTCATTCTACCCATTGAGGGATCATCCTACTTTTACTTTTGAGACATACATCGACATATCTATCCACTAGGGGAATATTCTACATGACTACACCATCTAGGTTATGTCATTCCTTCACCACACACTATATTTATCATATTGATGTACATTACTTACTAGCTTACATATATTATTATATCTACACTCACTAGCATATAGAACTTGTGCATATCTTAGCATCTACCTAGTCTTGTACTCCTTGTTTTGCATACTTTTACTTCTTCTTTTGAATATGTAGATGCCATAGTATTCATATAATTTACATGATTTCATTTCTTATTTTGAGTATTAATATGTGATTGCATTTCTTAATTCCTATTTTGTCTCTTTTGTGTGCCCTATGATATTTGTTAATGTCTTTTGCTTGTACTCTTCTATGTGCTTGTGACCCTCGTGCCAACCTTACTTATTTTTCATTATATGTGTATGTGGAATTTTAACATGCCTTATATACTTTATTTCATAGTTTGAGTGACATGTTCCCATGTCCCTTTTTTTCTTGTCCCCTTGGATAATTTTTTATGTTTATTTCTTCTTGCCTTGCATGATTGTTTTCTTCTTAACTATTTGCAATGCCATGATCTACATCATACATTATCTTTATTTATTAGATGACATGATTGAAATCATTATCCATCCCTAATTGAAAAATAACACCTAAAAACTAACCAAATTTATAGTTATAGTTTATTATACTACACATTTTATTACATTGTTACATCTATCTAGGCATACCCATATTGATCTATCAATTTCCAATATAAACTATGCTATATATTAAGACATAATTTTTATTATCATTTATATATCATGTATTTCATAGTATAACACACTTTAAGGGATATTTATTCTAAGATAAATAATGTTAGGGTCTTCATTCTTATCCTTAGAAGAGGGGGAAATAAATAGGGGTTTTGTCACAGAGATCGGAGCCCTCTATTGGTCAAAAATTAGTTTTTAGAACACTTAGAATAGAAATCAAAACCAAAACTAGGTATAATAGACCATAAAAATAGTGATGAATATATAACATCATAAAAAACAATAAATAAATAGAGCACCAAAAGTGGATGATAGCATCAGACACCAAATTGTCCTATTTTTGGCACTCATATCCACAACAAAAAACACAAAATCTATAGAAATAAACAAAAATGTAAGATCAATTACAATTTTCTCATTTATATTATATTTAAATTTGATAAATTTTAGTATATTTTTACTTATAGTATCTAAATATAAGGGGCATCATTCATGACTTGATGGTTCTCACCTCCAGTTTCAAATTGGGCAGTTGGTACAACTTCCAGATCAAAATCCATGTTATAGACATAAGTGATTGGGTGAAATGTGTGTAGCACATTTTCCTTATTTTCTTTATATTTAATTTCATTACCCATGTATTCTTCGAAGTTTCATGCTTTATTCCATCTACAGGTGGTTGACATCATTTTGGAGTGGCTTTCATATACGTCTAGTTCTTAGTTTTGGAGTGGCTTTCATACAAGCCTAATCTCCACCTTTTAGAGTGGCCAAGATTGGCCTAGTTATAAGCACACATTTAGATATCCATTCCACATTGTTATATTATAGAGTAATCATAGGCTTTAGGAACCATCTCATATGATAGACATTCATATTGATATCAGTTCATAGTTCACTACATAATGGGCAATGATGGAGCCAAAGGACTAGCTAGCCTTTGTATTCTTTAGCCACTTACTCAGAGGGATTGGACACACATTCAAAACATTGATTAACACATGCATGATACCATAGCTTAACTTAGTGGGTGATGATGGAGCCAAAGGGATAGCTTTTTTATTCTTGATCCACCCTTAGGGAATTTAGCACTCAACCCTGTTTATGATATTACTCTTGTTACAACACATATCTAGCATCACTCAACATCACTTAACATCACAATATGTTTTGTATTAGTTCACATACCCAGTGAGATGTATTCATTCCTTTTTATTCATCTCTCTTTTACCCAACCTTTTTACATTTTTATTTTAGACATAATGTGTCTAGTAATAACTAATCTACTCCTTGTTTTATTTTACAAATTTACACTTCATGATGTTCTCTCTATATGCACACTCAACATCACACATCTTCATGGTCTTCACCCTTGCAATTAAGTTTAGGTACAATTTCTATGTTTTCTTTATCCTAGTATTTTACTTTTCTATATCACTAGAATAAAGAGAGGGAAAATATAGTCATATAAAATATACAAATTCATAGTTTGAGTGTGGCTTATGACACCCTATCCATAACTCATTTTTGCATGCTCTTATGACCCTTATATACATATTTTTTCTCATTACTAGTCATCTAAAACCTTTTGAATGATCATTCCACCTTATCTAAATTATATTTCTTAGGCCAATCCTATAGTATCACCATACTTTAAATATAGTGATAGAACCTAAGGTGTCTTATTTTTGGTGATCCTATCCATCTACACTTTGAGCCCCAATAGTAATTTTCATCCAGTCCCTACCCTTAATCATGTCATATTAGCATGGAGACATTTGGCCCATGACTAATTGTTCCCTATAATAGCCCACTCAAAGCTCATTTACAAAGGGAGGTGACAAATCTTACAAAATATTTAAGAATATAAAAAAGGCACTAAGGTAAACTTCCTTATTCTCTACATACAGTCACCCAAAATATATGAAAACACACTCAAACCCTCATACCAGTCCCTAAGCACCTCAATCACTCTCAATTTGGTATTTTCATCTATATTACACTATTTCACAAAGAACATTAGGTGGGAGAACTACATATGGATTGATCCCTCTTTAGAGTAT
Organism: Torreya grandis; assembly: GCA_037957365.1. NCBI lineage: Eukaryota > Viridiplantae > Streptophyta > Pinopsida > Cupressales > Taxaceae > Torreya > Torreya grandis. Next base: position 2,792,163 of record JARHVA010000132.1, read on the forward strand.
TGTTATTTAGGTAGTGTACCCACACAAGGGGTGTGGATTACACATTAAATGCATCTTACACATTAACCCCCTCCTTTATAAAGTGATTCTAACATTTTTTTATCAAGCATGATGGAGGGTTAGGGTTTGAAGATTAAATCAGCTCTATAGTGAGTTCTATCAACAATCAAGACTCAATATTTCACAAGTAAGCTCACACAAGAATAATGCAAAAACCTTGAGAGTTTTAGGTCTCTATGACTAATTTGGATAATAAAAGTAGGAGTGGAAAACATCACCAGACACCAATGTATCCTATTTTTAGTTCTCCTATCCTTTCATTGAATGAAAGCCACATTCAGATTCATGACACTATCCCATTCTTGCATAGCTAGTTTCAACCTTTGTATCATCCATCTTAGTCTAGTTTCAAGCTAAGTTATATTTCTCCTTATTTATTTCTATTTTTATAAAGGTAAAAGAGATAAATAAATTATACAAATTAGGACTATATTTATTTCAATATTCTTTACTAATTTATTAATCTGGACCTTTAGCTAATTTAGGAATAAAACTCCATTATTCTTTAAAAAATTAAATCACACTGTAATATATAAACAAGGTGTGATTTTGTTAGTTCAAATTGACATTTATTGGAGGTGAAAGGTTAATATAAATTCTAGCTTGGTTGGTGTTAATGGAATGTGGAATGGTAATGGAATCAGAAGACGAAGCATAATCTTTGTAGAAGATACTAGGAAAAATTGTGTCAAAGTCAAAGTACTCATCCTTAAAAACCACAGAAGGATCACAAATATATTAAAATTTATATATAAGGCATGTGTAGCCAAATTTGTAAAAACCATGAATGTATTCTAATTTTGAAGCTCAGTTTGACTCAAGGGACTCATAATATAATGTTAAGACTCATAGAGATTCTACTTCTGATGTTAAATCTGATGTTGGTTTAAGAATAAAACCTAACTTCAATGTTGATTATTCATCTAGTGTGGATGCTTATAAAATGATGTTGTATTGAATATTTGGCATTGGATAAGTAATGGCCTATGATGGTATAATGGGTTTCACAAAGACTAGTTTGTCAATGTGAGACTCCTAAATGAGGAAAAAAAGGTCAAGAGACAACTCCATAGAGAATGGTTTATAAAAGGGAGGCTCTTTAAAAATAAGACATTGGTCAAGATAATGATTTACCCAAAGATGGTTATAATCATTAAGTGACTTAAAAAATACTATCTTTTTAGAGTGAGACTCCTCAATAATGGGTAATGGATCAAAAGGGTGTTAATCACAGGTTGACTTGTCACAAATGGGTGGTTCAATAAGAACATCACATATGGTTGGTTCTATTGGCCTTCATTTACAAGTAGTTATAAAATACTAGTTGTGAATATATCTTAGTCTTTGAATGATTGGATTTTTTATAGAGGTACTAGTTGGCTCAATTATGTCTTGATAATTAGCATGGGTTTTCTAAAGTGGGGGATAATTGGTAATGGATGAAGGCTGCTTGGTGATTGGATAGTGATAGGCTTAATAAAGGCTAGTTGTCATCCTAGGATGGTAACTAAGAATCATATATTCATGATTTCATAACCTTATTATAATGATGAGATACCATACTTTTAAGGGCCTATAATGGTAATGGTAGGGCATTACAAAGCTTGGTTGCTTACACAAGCCAAAGGATGAGGTCTTAAAATGGTAATCCTTAGACATTATGGAGCTTGGTGGTTCATGCAGTCTAAAGGAGGGATGATGGTATAGGTGGGGGATTGGGTGCCATGAATGGTGAAATGATAAACATCATATGTTAATCAAACCAAAAAAGGTATCACCACATATTATGCTTGAGGATCTTGGCTTAATTCCCCATATTGAGTATTGTAAGGATGATAAGGATCTATCTCACAAACCACATCTTCAATATAAGGGTCTTGATTAAAGTCAATTTTAATGACCACATTATTATAACTTGGATTATATATATCTCTACTATGAGTGAAACAAGACATATCCAAATCAATGATGAATGTTTCACAAAATGGCCCAGAGTTATAAAAACTCTAAAAAAATTCCAAAGGATAAATGGTTAAAAAATAATTTGACTTGGTCAAAGGAATGGAGTTGTATATCCAAAAAGGTATATGTTAAATCTTCATACAAAATAGTCTAATGTCATATGTCAAACACCAAATGCCTTAAACAAATGCTCAAGTGGATGAATAAAAACCAAAATGACAAACTTGGATACAAAAATGTTTCAAACCAGTCTAATCTAAAAAATTAAAATTTGCTAGGTATTTTGGAGAAGGCACAAAATATATGCTCAGAATAGGCATATGCTAATTCTTTTTAAAAAGGAAGAAATCTAGAATTTTAAACAAAATAAGGTATGAAATTTAATCTAACAGATTTGAAACACTTTGCATAAACTAGGCATTCAAATTTAAACATGAACATATCAATGAAATATTTGCCTCCTATTTTGAAGGATTCAATCTTGATAGATCTTGTACATATTTGGACCTTAAATATATTATATGGATAGTATAATTTTTTTGTGATAATAATTGGATTCTCTAGGATTATAATCAATCTGAATCTCCTATCTCTGGGGAGCTACAAATTGACTAGTGTTCTATTTTTCAGCATATTATCTTTAGTCTGAGGAATGAGTATAATTTTTTACATTTTCATCTAGAGTAAAAATAATAATGAATATATTTATAGTTTGATCTCCAAGTATATTGTAAACTTTCTTGCTTTCATGAGTTAATGTAGAATTATTCAAGTTTTTAGTACTAAGTAAACTTCATTCTTGACTTTAAGAAGAGCAAGGGCCCACTCTCCTTAGAACCAAGAATTTTTGTATGGTATTTATATTTATGTTAAATTTATTCTCTATTATTAGATAATCAAATTATCTTCAATAATTGCATGTCTTAGTCATTTATAAAATAGTAAATTTTGGGTTTACATTTCAATAGTATTTCATTTTTATAGAAAGTGTGAATGAAAAGTTAAATTTACATTTTAAAGCAAAGTGTGAATTAGATATAGATTTAAATTTTCATGAAAGTGTGAATTAGATTTAGATTTACAGTTTAAGTAAAGAGTGAATTAGATTTATATTTATAGTTTAATCAAAGTGTGAATTAGATTTAGATTTACAATTTAAGCAAAGTGTGAATTAGATTTAAATTTACAATTTCAATTAAGTGTGAAAGTGCATTTTGATTTCAAGCAAAGTATTGAATTAGTTAGTAATATATTATTTTAGCAAGTGTGTGAAGAGATCAGCTTAGAAGAATTATTTCACTGGTAAAATTTAGATTAGAATCATCAAAATCCACCCAAGACCAAATTATATATCTACCACCATAAAACTTAATGTAGATAGCTTTGGACACTAGTCCTAGTTTGATTGGCATTGATCTAAAAGATTTATTAAATGAAGAGTTAAACGACACTCATCATTTTTAGCACCATTGTTAGGGGCATTCTTAGGTGTTAGTAAGGTAAACATTATTTATCTATAATAAAAAAACATAAAACAAACAAAAATGAAACAAAGAACAATCAATTTATGTTTCGACCTAGAGATTCTAAAAGAAGGGTTGTCCCTAAATATCCTCCAAAAGCAAAAGATAAAATATCTACTTCATATATATAAGAAGGAAGTCCTTCGTCAGCTTTATCTAAGAGACATGAAAAAGATATGGAATCACATCTTTAGGAATCTCCTAAAATATTACTTGGGACTAGAGCAATGTCTCAACCAAGTCCTATAGGAAGAATTCACCTAGAACATCCATTTTCAAGAAGAGAGTATTTATAGTTTGTAAAATATTTAGAAGAATCATTTGAACAAGCCATCACTGAAGAAAGTTCTGAAGAATTTAAACAACCTTCAACCAACATTCATTGGGAAATTAATCCTAGTTTTGAAGAACTATCAGAAGAAGAAGATATGGCTGAAAAATAAAACTAGCAAATTGCAGTACTAGGGAGGACTTTTTCCTTTCCCATTATTTCAGATCTTAATGATCAAACTTCTATTAAAAACATTTCTCTTGCTAATTTTTCAAATTTTTTGGGAATATTTTTAGAAGACTCTAATCAATTTTTTTTTGAATTTTAAGTACTTTTTCAAACTTACGACTATACAAAAAATAATCAAAAACTCAAATTATTCCCATCTACTCTCAAGGATACAACCATGAGATGGTTCATGGTTCTATCAGGTAACTCCATTCACACATGGGATGAATTAAAAACTACATTTATAAAAAAGTATCAAGATTATTGTGGGGTATGGGAAAGAAAGGAATCTTTTTTAAAAATCAAATAGAATGATGATAAATCCTTGGAAGAATATCTAGATAGATTTACATTTGTTTATAAACAGAGTAGTTACCCACTCACTGAGGAAGTATTGAAACTTGTTTTCCTTAAAGGATTAGATGAAGAAACTAGAGATGCATTAAATTTAATGGGAAGAGGAGACATAAATAAACTATCCTTTCATCAGATTTTAGAACTTTATACTAACTACTCCAGGACAAAACTAGGGATTAAGATAATAAGACTAGGGAAATCCAATGAAATGGGTAAATTGATGGAATAATTTACTAATATAAAGATAGACATTTTGGTCATACTCAATACTACATTAGATGTCCTTCAGGTTAAAGCCAATACAATAGAACCATTGGTAATATACTATCTTCTGTGTAGGTTGAAGCATGCCCTTAGAGACTATCCTTTGGATAAAACAAACATTTCATCTTGTGGAATTTGTGAAGGAAAATATCATGACATAGATCATTTTACTTATCTACCCACTTTGAAAACATAGTTGAAATCAAATGTTTAATCTAGTGAAGAGCTAAACTATATTCAGAGGTAGATATTTTTCCCACAAAACTAGCACTAAGGATAATTTGCTTCCAAAAATCTATGTAACCCTTAAACATCATCATGGAATGTTCTAATGCCTCCATCCATGTGGGAACAAACACAAATGCTATAAACTCAAATACCATGGAAAGGATAAGAATGGATACCATGTCAACCATGGATGATACCACCTCAACCATGGATGATTCCACAATAGCCATGGGTGCCCCAATGATATTCATATACATATTGGAATCCTAATCCACAATACAATCAACCAAGAAGACCAACACAACAACAAAATATAATGCCACCCCTTATTTCCCAACATCTAGAACAAGTTAATCAGACCCTAATACCTATACAACTAATAGCCAATCCAAATAATAAGTAGCCACCACCTATTTACGTGATTGAACAAGATGGAACAATTAATTTAGAAGAAATTGACTACTCTAATATTTAGTTAATATTAGGGAAAACTATATAATAAAAACCGATTCTCATTTCTAAAATACCAAATGAAGAAATAAAACAATCTCAACTAAATAATAAAGAAATTGAAATTAAGGAAAACTCTAATAAACACAAGGAAAATGTTGCTATACTAGTAGTTCCTTTCCCTAAGAGATTAAAATAAATTATAACCAAAGAAGAATCAGATTTGATCTATGAGTTTCAAAAGATGAGTATTGAGGTACCCCTACTACAAGCTATTAGGGATATTCATAAATTGAATAAAATCATTAAGAATGTGTCAAGACACTTGGATGAAATAATTAGTATCCAAAAACCATACATGTTTATGGAAAGCTTGCTGATTTTTTAGTAGGAAAAGTTTTAAAACCCAAGTATGCAGACCTAGTTAATCCTATCATAATAGTCATAATAGGAGGAAATGAAATTCTAAATGTTCTAGTCAATTTAGGGGCAACAATCAATTTCATGACAACTGATACTCTCCAAACACTATCCCTAATAGGAATGCAACCTACCACTACCATCCTTTAAATGGTAGATCAATATATGGCAAAACTATAAGGAACTATAGATAATGTTGTAGTATTTGTTGAATCTTGGGAGTATCTAGTTGACTTTATGGTGTTACAGCCTAAAACCAAGAATTTAGGATATCCCTTAATCTTAGAAAGACCATGGCTAGCTATTATGGTAACACTAATTGATTTTAGGTTAGGAGACATGACCATTTCTAATGGTTTAAAATCCAAAAACATTTTTTTCTACCCTCTTGAAAAACCATCAATCAACCACATATAAAAATTTTGGGTGGATAAGCTAGACAATATAGCAAATAAATTTTCATCTTTAGATGCAATTATAGTTAAATAGAATCTATAATAATTAAACAAATAAGTAATCTAAGGTTATGAAGAACATGACCATTCAATAGAAATCTCTACCAATCTAGAATTTTTAGACTCAACCAATCCAGAATCTATGGACTCAGCCAGTCCAAAATATATGGATTCTACCTATCCAAAATCTAAGGACTCTCCAAAATTTCTTGTGACATATTCTCTAAACCTTTTTTCTAATTCTTCATCATATGATCATAGATTCAAGAAAATATTTAGAATTAGGTAGAAACATAATAGAAACACAATAGGTAGAAAAGGATTTGTTGAAAATGTAACTACATTCCATATGCTACTTCCTCATCTATGTCCCTTGAATTCATTAATGATTGAATTTAAGAAAGTGGAACCTAATTATTTAGGCACTAAACCTCTCATGGTGTTACCAGGAAAAGTCTTAAACATTAATAGTTGGATGAAAAATGATAAAGATGATCAACTTTTTGATGTTATAGAATGGCATACCAAGGATTTTGATTGAGATTACATTGATATGAATGGAATTCACCTAAGTGTATACACATATAATATCTACATAGAATTAATAAAACTAATAAGACAACCACAAAGAAGAATAAATCCAACATCGAAAGACATAATCAAAATAGAAATTCAAAAATTGCTATATGTAGGATTTACATACCCCATTTCAAATAACTAGTGGGTTTCAGCATTGGCAATTATACCTAAAAATAATGGGAAATGTCATGTATATGTAGATTATATAGAATTTAATAAAGACACTTTAAGATATTATTTTTTATTTCCTTCATTGACCAAGTTATGGACAATTTGATAGGGAAAAAACATTTATCTTTTCTAGATGGGTTTAGTGGATACAACTAAATAATGGTAGAAGCTAAAGATCAATATAAAACCATATTCCCCTATCCTTAGGGAACCTTTGCTTATTGAGTACTTCTATTTAGATTTTGAAATGCTCCTATAACCTTTCAAAGAGTAGTCTTAGTAATATTTTTTGACCTCACTAATGACTATGTGGAGGTTTACATGGATTATTTCACTATCCATGGAGAAACCTATGAAGAAGCTCTTACTAATTTAGAAAGAATTTTGACAAGATGTGAAGAACATAAATTATCATTAAGTCATGAAAAATGCTTGTTGATGATGAATCAAGGAATAGTACTAGTACATCACATTTCTACAAGAGGCATTTAGGTAGATCCCAAGAATTTTGAGATAATCTCCAACCTACCCATTCCACATACATAAACAGAGGTTAAAATTTTATTAAGACATGCTAGCTATTATATACGCTTTATAGACAACTTTAATAAAATAGTTTCTCCTATGTTTGCTTTAATCACAAAGGACAATGAGTTTGTATGGAGTGTTTATTACCAACAAAATTTTGAAATAATCAAAAGCAATCTTAGTATTTCCCCAATATTAAGAGGACTAGATTAGACATTACCTTTTCATATATATCTATATGCTTTCAACATAATAATGGGTGTAGTCCTGTGACAAAAAGATGAGAATGATCGCATGCATGCTATCTATTATATCAACAAAAATATGACACATGCTGAGAAAAACTACACCATAATTGAAAAAGAGTTCCTTATTATAGTCTATGTAATAAATAAATTTAGAAACTATATAATAGGCTACAAGGTGTTTATCTATATAAACCATTTAGCTTTTAGATACCTTAACAACAAACTAATAGTGGAAGGAAGGATTATCAGATGGCTATTGATTTTACAAGAATTTGATATGACTATCATAGATAAACCATAGAAATTTAATGTGGTTGCTCACTTTTTGTCTAGATTTGACACTGTAGGTGAAGAAGAACTAGTGGAGGATGATTTTCTAGATGAACAATTATTTTCTATCTCAATAGAATCTTCATGGTTTTCTGACATAGCTAACCAAATTGACAAAGGGAAGTCTCCTCCACATTTTTCACATAAGAAAAGAAAAAATTTAATCATACAAATTTCTTCTTTTAAATGGATTAATGAAATAATGCTTAAATTTGGGCATGATCATGTGTTTCATAGGTGTGTAACTAATAAAGAATCCTATGACATCATTGGAGCTTGTCATGATGAACCAAGAGGAGGAAATTACTCAACTCAAAGGACTATACACAAAATCCTAAGAGCAGGCTACTACTGGCCTTCCCTTCATAGATATGTCAAACAATGTGGTGCATGTCAAAGAATGGGACAAACCACTCTTTCAACTAAGATGCCTCTCTATCCTCATTTATTATTATAACCATTTGATAAATGGGGAATTGATTTTTTAGGACCTACAGACCCCCCTTCTAGAGGAAATGAGTATTTACTTGTTAGCACAGATTATGTCACCAAATGGATAGAAGTGGAAGTTTTGACTCATGCTTGAGAAAACATTGTAGTAGACTTTTTGTACTTCAAAATTATGCAAAGATTTGGTGCTCCAAGGGAGATAGTCTCAAATCAAGGACCCCATTTCATGTTAAACATGATAAATTAATTCATGAACATATTTCAAAAATAGCATAGGAAGTTTTCTCCAGATCACCCACAAGCTAATGGACAAGTTGAAGTCACCAACAAAGAATTGGAAACCATTTTGACCAAGATTGTTAGTACCAATAGAAAAGATTGGGTAGATAAAGTACCATAAGTAGTTTGGGCCTATAATACCACTTGGAAAACAATTTATTAGTTTCTCTCCTTATGAGCTAGTTTATGGTAATAGACTTTTATTCTCTATTGAATTTGAATTACAAACATTGAAAACAACATTAGAAGTGAGCATCAAATTGAAAAATTATAGGAGAGACTCATGCAACTCAATAAAATTGATGAAATGAGAATTGAAGTATTATAGACGATTGAATTTGTGCAAAGTTAGAGAAAAATTTGGAATGACTCACATCAAACAATGAAAGTTTTAGAAATGAGACTAGGTATTATTGTTTGACTCAAAATTTCAACAATTCAACGGTAAGCTATAGACAAGGTGGTTAGGACCATATCAAATAGAGGAGGTTTTTAAAAATGTTTATATCAATTTGGTTTTGATTGATGATAGTATAAGGACTCTTCTAGTCAATGGGCATAGACTAAAACTTTATCAAAAACATCTTAGTAAAGATGAATTTGTATAGAAAATGAAAAGTGAAATAGCTTTCTTGGAGGAATCAAATTCCCCTAGGGAACTTGTCTTTCAATGATTTATCTTTGTTTCAAAAATAAATTCCAATATTGAAAATACTTTTGGGGATGCATAACTAGAAAACTAGCTTGTTGGTTGGTTATGCATTGATAAAAAGGGCCTTGACTAGAAAACTAGTAATGGCTGGTAAAGTGGCAAAAACTAAAAAAATAACTTTCATCATGTAATATTGATTAATTTCCTCATGCAATGAAACTTTGGATTATTCTTTTGAAGTATGTTAACTAATTCATGTAAACTTACTTGTACAGGACAAATGACAAGAGAAGAACAAAATCTTGGGTAAGAATAAGTGAGTGATAAGTTTATTTATTCATGTTTTATTGAACTAGAAGTTTTTGATTTAAATAAGGTTAATCCTATGGAGATGAAAAAGTACATCTAGATAACCATTTATTCCCTAAAAGAAGGAATAATCATAGCATGCAAAAGAAAGAGATGAGGGAACACCTGTCATAATGGATAAATATATCCAATGTAATCAATTGCACCATTATAATTATGATGAAATCATTCTATAAAAAGCCTCAAAATAAAAGGGTCTCTAATCATTATTGATCAAATATGGTAAAATCTTATGGTGGCAAAAATAATAACTATCCCCTCCACATGAGCAATAAAATTGTCACCATGCCATGCCATCATGCAACCAATCATGTAAGTGTTTAGGTCACTTTAATAATTGGTATTCATATTCCATAGACATCAAGTTAATCTAAAATTCATGTTAAATAATGATTACAACTACCACTAGCCCATAGAGAATTAAACTCACACACATAACATGCTCGTAGAAGTTAGTAGTCTTTACTAAGTGCACCAAATACTTTCCTCTATGAATTCCAAAGGAAATTAAGTGTAAAACCTAGTTTAAATTTGGAAAACTTCTCCACAATTAGTGTAAATGTGGTTGACATTAATAAATTTAAGAGAGAAATGGGGCAAAAGACAAGGTTAAAACTATCAAAGGTAATCAAATTCCTCAATGATAGGGATTTTGTGGTAGTATTTGAGGTGAATGGATAGTTACCATTCATCCAAAAATTCCAAGGCTTCCATAAGAAATTGGTAAGAGAATTCATGAAAAATCTTACTCCTAATTTCTATATTGTTAAAGGAGTAGTTATTCTAGTGTCTAATCAAGTTATTAGGGAAATCATAGAAATCCTAGATGAAGGAATGAAAGTAATAGGAAGAATTCAATTTAATGACCTAATTGCTCAATGAAAATGGTAATTAATGGACTAGAGTTGCATTCTTGATTAATTCAAAAGGGAAAGCTAAGGGGATCCATATAGATTTGTTTCTAAATCCATGGTAGTCTATGGCATTATGGGTAATCACGTATATCACATGTGAAGGGCAATGTAGTCTTTTGGTAGGATAAGCCATGAAAATCCTAATACATCTTAAACATGGAAGGAAAAACCCCAGTACAAAATTAACCTTCCATATTTCTTGTATGGTCACCTTTAAGTGATGACCAAAAATCCTAATGCTTCCATGAAACATCATGGCCTCATTCACCTAATTATTCATCATCATTTCTTACAATAGGGGAAAGAAGTTTAGGAAGCCTTTGAAAATAGAGTCATTAGACAAATTCCAGTCCCATATTTATAAGAATAAATTGGAACATTAGGTTTATTCTAGTCACAAAGGCAATATCTTGTAGCTATTATACCCACCAAAGAGATGAGCTCAAGGAAAAAGCAAAAATAGCTTGTAGTTGTAAAGGAAACTCCTCTCTCTTCAAGAAGGGTTACAATATCTAAAGCTACTCAAACCCTCACAATTTTAGAGCCTCCACAAGAACCTTAGGAACCTATTGAGTAACTATTCCTCTACTCAGGAAGAAGAAAATTAAAAAGATAAGTTACTACCTCAACAAGACCTAAGAAGGCTAAGGGTTTGACTGCTACAATAGAAGAATGGTCAGGTGTAGCCAAAAAAACTAAGAAAAGGAGAAGGAAGCCGACTCTTTTAGATGAAGATGAACAAGAAGTAATTAATACTTTAGATAATCTTAGACAACTATCTCAACCTTTAGAGAAATAAAATATTGAATAATGAGAGACTCCTAAAATAGCTCCTATTGAAGAACATGTTGAAATCCCTACCATGAAACCATTGAAGGAATTAGAAATCTCTCCAATAAGTGAACTAAAATCTAAATAAGGTTATTCAATAGGAGAACAAAATGATCAAATTAAAGTTCCATTAGACAAAGGCAAAGCTCTATATACATTTAAAGAAGGAGAATCATCTACTCCCAGGGATCTTATCATGCAACTAATCATGGAAATTTTGAAAGCTCAAAATTTAATTCAACAACAAGCAATAGATATTGAAAATTTACTAATCCAACTATAGAGTAAGGATTATCTCAACTCTATGTTAGTATAAAAATTAGAAACATCTTTGAATTTTGCTTTATAAGTTAATAAACTAGAATAAATAATAGAATAGAAAGAGGAAGAATTCAATTCATGGAAATATATAAATATCCTTGAGAAATAAAATATAAAGTTAAAACATAAATTGTTTAATTCTTCTCAGAGATTTTCTATTAAGGATAGTCAACCTACCTCTTCTCTGGAAACATTTGTTGATCAAGGATGTTAGACTAGTTATCTATATATTCCTCTATTATAAATGTTACATCAAGATAAAGATGAATATCAATCAAATAGAAGAATGAAGTTTTATTCATTATTAATAATAAATTGGAAAATGAAAAACAAATATTAGAAACTAAAACTTAGACTTTGGAGGAAGACTTGCAGAATGCTTGCAAATTAGGAGAGATTCTTTTGGCTTGTAGAAGTCCAAGTCTTGCATATAATCTATCACTATTTAAATAATTCTATAGATGGAAAATTCATAGGATATTTTACCATCTTCATTCTAAGATTATTTATTTATATACATTTTTATATATATTTTATAGTTACGAGTATGATACTCAAGATCTCCTCTATGAATTTTATCTGCATGATTTGATAATAGGAGATCATGAACATAATCATTTTTTTATAAATTTAAATTTATAAGTTTAGTTGAGAGCACTTCATTCCACTTTCAATAATAATTAAGCATGGAAAAATATATTTTAAGAATATATAGATCATATTAAAACTATATATTTGTGCATCAAACTAGCCTTCTCCATGTTGAGATTGATTTACCATAATTTCAAGAGAGCTTGTTTAAATATTACTATCAAAAACCACTATTTGAAAGCTTTGTATAATTGTATTGTTTCATTTGACCTATTTATAAGACAAAGCTTTGATTTAGTTGTTGTTACTAGTGTAAAAAGATGGGATCAAATATCAGTATCTCTCAAAAGATGAGAAGTTATGTCTCCTAAAAATTTGAGGTGGAGTAGAATAAAAGTTGAAGAAATTATAAAATTAATAAACTCTAGAGGAAAACCAATATGGATTAGAATGAGGTATGTACCTCCATTTTTTATCATACTAATTCCTGGATGGTAAAATTGGGCACCACAATCTGATAAAGATTTAACATATGGAAAAGAATGGTTCAAATATACAAAGGATTTACAAGCAATACAGATTAACATATTAAAGATGAATTTGATGAATACAATCTCAACAAGGGCATGAAAAATAGGCCAAGAACCAATGAATCTAGCTTGATGTTTTCAATGGGACTTTCAAAAGGTAAAGTTTGGGGGAGATGATGAGCCTAAAATATAGATCATTATTGACATGGAATCTCCTTCATTTCATCTCTCTAAGGATATAATCCTATCTAAATCGTATACCTTTAGTTAACTATTGCATGAAAAATATCTACTTTATCTCATTTATGTCAAACCAAAGGTTGAGTTACCATTTTATCATTTATACCTAACAAGTAACATGTTTTAGTTTTTTTGTTTTGAAGAATACATAGGAAGGATGGAAAAAATAGCATTTTGGAGAAGTTCCAATTTTGACCTTAGTTTCTTGAAGCTATAGACTCACTTGGCCAACATCTATAGACTATGTAGAACCACTTCTACAAACACTATAAAACTAGTTCTATTGACTCTATAGAACTACTAATACAAACTTTTTATAGCTAATTGTGTTGACACTGTAGATTTAGAATCTACAGACTCTATAGGTCTATTTCTATGGACTTTGCAAATCCAAGATTTGGGAGATATGGGAGTTATAGGAAAGAAGGATGGCTACAACTAGAATCACATCAATAAATATTTGCCTCGTATTTTGAAGGATTCAATCTTGATATATTTTGTATATATTTGGACCTTAAAACCATTATATGGATAGTATAACTATTTTGTGATAATAGTTGGATTCTCTAGGATTATAATCAATCTAAATCTCCTATCTTTGGGGAGCAACAAATTGACTAGTAGTTTTATTTTCATATTAGTATATTTAGTTTCAGGAATGAGTATAAATATGTAAATTTCTATTTGCAGTAAAAATAATAATGAATATAGTTATATTTTGATCTCTAATAATATTATAAACTTTATAATTTTCATGAGTTAATGCATAATTATTCCAGTTTCTAGTACTGTGTAAAATTCATTCCTGACTCTAAGAAGATCAAGGGCCCAATCTCCTTAAAACCAAGAATTTATATAATGTATTTATATTTATGTTAATGTAATTATCCATTATTACATAATCAAAGTATCTTCAATTGTTCCATGTCTTAGTCATTCATAAAATAGTAAATTCTAGGTTTACATTTCAATAGTATTTCATTTTTCTAGCAAGTGTGAATGAAGAGTTAAATTTACATTTTTAATCAAAGTGTGAATTAGATATATATTTACATCTCTATGAAAGTGTGAATTAGATTTAGATTTACATTTTAAGCAAAGTGTGAATAAGATCTAGATTTAAAATTTAAGCAAAGTGTGAATTAGATTTAAATTTACAATTTCAAGAAAGTGTGAAAGTGTGTTTTGATTTCAAGCAAAGGATTGAATTATTTATTAGTCTCTTATTTCAGTAAGTCTGTGAATCAATTATATTATAAGAATTATTTCATTGATAAAATTTAGATTAGAATCATCAAAATCCCCCTACCAACTTATAGATCTACCACCATAAACTTTAATGCAAATAGATTTGGACACTAGCCCTAGTTTGATAGACATCAATCTAAAAGTTTGATTAAATGAAGAGTTAAATGACACTCATCAATGATCAATGGTTGAGGTCTTTTCAAAGATATTGTGTCTTACTATCTAATAAAAAATTATTGACAAATGACATTAAACTAGTCAGAGGACATGTCATATCAGGATCATTACTAAATACTAAAATGGATGCCAACTGAGAAAATTGTTGACCATGCCACTCAACAAGATCATGCCTCTTTAAATCACATGAGTGGATATTGAATGACACCAAGGCATATTCAAAGTGATGTGATCTGCATTTCCCATGCTAAAAGTTATAAATTAAGATGATTTGATTATTAACATCATAATTATGTTAAGTTTTCAATTACAATCAATATTTCTATGATAAACTATGCATTAAAAAAATATCCAAGTGATGAATCAAAATTTACATGTAACCCAACATAAAAAGATACATAATGACAACGATTAATGTATTTCACTTGATCATGCTATTGAATGATTCACAAAAAGAATATACAAGCATCAAAATAGAAATGCATCAAACTTAGTTTTCATACTATGGATCAAAATCCACATTATATTATTTTGGAGTAGTTCATATTTTATTACAGATTCTCTTGACATAGCTAGTAGCCCCTCAACATATTTTGTTGGTTCTTCTTTTGGCCTCCCCTTTTTTCATTTCCCCTTCTTGAATTTTTGCCTAAGTATCAACCTTCATTTGCTTAGTACATGTGGTAGATTAAAACTTATCTATCTTAAAGAGGTTATCATTTCATTCCCATGGAGTGACAAATAAACACATGGTAGGCATCCCATACTCTTTAAAGCCATTTCCATTTGGATTAGACCTTTAAACAGTGTTATTTTCTAGTTAGTAAATAAATGAGGCCCATCAAGTCATTTAGTTGGTGAATGAATCTTCAACATGTGACATCTCCACACTAAATTTTGTAAATAAATGCTTGAATTCCTTTAGGAAGAGCACCATCTCAACACATATAATCTCCATGCTTATCTAGGAGTAGTTTTGGTTTGTCAAAATTTAGAGTAGCATTCTTAGCTAAAGAAGATTAAAAGGGACCCATCAATTAGTTATAACAATAAAGAGATGAGCCTTTCCATGTGACAACCTCATGCTCTTTAAAGGCAAAGGTGTATCTATTAGAGTAAGGAGTTATGCCATTATATAAGGTTTGTAGACCCCCACCCCCAATGGCATAACAAGGACAAATCTAGAGATGTACATGTGGCTTCACTACACCACTCCTAAGAATCATGGACTTAATAGGATAAAGTGGCCACCTAATATCTAAGATTCAGAGGCTAACTATAATCATGAGCCCAATTTCTTCATTTAGTTATGATTATATCATCATGGTCATGAGTGCTAGTATTTCTAGGTGTCATTATTGTGAGAGGCCATCTCACCTATATATTCTAGGCTCTTTCCATTTGGAAGGGGTTGGTTACCATTTTACTTGTATTAGCTATTTTATATACCACCATTTGTAATAAGATAGAAGTAAAAGAACTTAGAATTTTATCATAATTTGACCTTAATAGGTTCCCTTGTTAGGTGTGACTAGACATTTTGTATGTACCCTTGAGGCATTTTGTATTTATTTTCTCCATCTAACAATGAATAAGATGTGGTATTAAATGTTAATTTGAGTTGGAAACTATCTCTATCTGTTATCTCTTTTCCTCTTTTTCTATAACATCAATATTTGCTTTCAGTATAGATTTTAATTCATGCTTTATGCTCCTTTATGGTCTATGGTGTTTAAGGGTTTGATTTACTTTATGCAATTATAGTCTAAATGCTTTAAATCTAACCTTATATTTATTCTTAGTTTTATTTGCATTTCTCTCTCCCTTTTTCACCCC
The DNA here is from genome assembly GCA_037957365.1 of Torreya grandis. Taxonomy (NCBI): domain Eukaryota; kingdom Viridiplantae; phylum Streptophyta; class Pinopsida; order Cupressales; family Taxaceae; genus Torreya; species Torreya grandis. The sequence goes on from JARHVA010000132.1 coordinate 2,808,675, forward strand.
CAAACTTTGAATGAAGAGACAGTTTCTAAAATTCCTAAGGTTGCTTTATAGATCATAATTCAATCCCATGCTTATAAAGCTTCCCATAGGAGGATTTTAAACCTAAAGTGAGAGTTTTAGGCATCAACAATTTTTCTTTTTTTGCATGCCTAATGGGATTGCATGTACTAGTATAATCGACCAGGAGCCTAAGTTTATGAACCAAAGGCCTATAATAAGGTCACAGATAGAAAAGAATTAGAGCCTATGAACACTACTTCTAGAGCTCTAACTCGCCAAAGGACTACATGGTCTAATATTGCTCAACAATAACAAATGGATATTCAAGGCCCACCAAAGAATTCATATTATGGAATAATGGTATCCCACTTATCCCACCAACACCCCTTGACTATATGGGACCCCATTCTTGTGAATTCCTTGAAGGTGTTTCCCAAGTTCTAAGGGGAAGATTTCAATACTATAGCAAAAAGTATATAAGATGTTGCCAATGTGTGCAATATTTACTACATCACTATGTAGAACATAACCTTGAGGCTACTAGTGAGATATTTCAATGGATGAGATCTTGATTGGTACCAATCTTTGCTAGATAAAATCCATCATCACTTGGGATGACCTAGGTAATAAATTATTTGAGTGGTTTAATGAGAAAGCACACTAATCATCCCTCCTAAAACAACTTATAACCATAAAAATAGGCTTTCAAGAAGCCATTATCAATTTTAACACATAGTTTGAAAAGACCTAGAAAAGAATCCCAATAATGTATTGACCATTGTAGGCATGGATATTATGTTTTATCTCAAGGCCTTCAATTCAAGCATTATGGTTGTGATCCAATTTCTTGGGGGATAGACACAACAAATGCTTATGATTTGGTAGTAAGGGTCAAGAATAATTTGATAGATGTAGGAAAGCTATCTCCACATCTACTAATGATGATTTTCCCAAATATATCAATTCCCCCATAAGAAGAAGACCCAAATACCTCAAGAACTGCACCTTCTATTTATGTGTATCCACCCACTCAGGTAAACATGTTTTCTCAATTCTACCTAGCCATGGAGATAAATGACATGAAGAGTATCTTATATAGCTTCTCTAATGAGATAACCAATCTCAAAAGACAATAGGTTATGCCTCTGAAGCACCCTTTTAATAACTATGAAGAAAGGAGAGCACCATACCAATATAACTAGTACCAAGAGAGACAAAGGCTAAACCATCAAACTCCAAATCATCAAGAACCAAACCACCAGTCATGGCTCACAAAATAAATAGTTATAGTACCAGGCCCTTTGCATAAGGTAGCACCTAATGTAAATATAAATCTAGTTGCCAGCTAAAACTACTTGGTGGATGACTCTAATTCATGGTTTTTTCCATATAACAATACTCATGGAACCCAAAACTATCCAAGGAGAAGCCTATAATAAAAGGTTTCTAAATAGTGACAATAAGGGAATGAAATTGATTTACCCTACACATACTAGTCTTTAGGGGTTGAAAACATTACCTTGGTGGCAAAAAAAAAGGGGATGTCCCTAGATCAATAAGAGGAAATATTCCTATAACACAAACTTTTCTCTTGGGTTTAAGATGAATACATAGTCTACATGAGAAAAGTTACCATGTATATATCCCCATAGGTTCAATTATACTACAACACTCAAATAAAATATTGGTTACAATCCACAAAGCCATTGCAAATCCCAAAGTGAACTTTAATAAAGGCCCAACATGTTAGCCCTCACCTCTGACATAACCAAAGTGCAGTGAGGTAGTGTAGAATAAAGAAAAAAATATTGAGGTATCACCTTAGGGGTCATACAACATGGTGAAATAACTAAATAAGGTTCTAGCCAAATTATCTCTATGTTACATCTTATTGATTCCTAAGCAAAAGTCTCTACTAAAAAAATCCTTGAAAAATCAAGAAAATACCACATAAGGAAAGCTAACTTTAAAACCCATAAAGACAAAGGAGAAGGAGGCTAGCATGATCACACAACCCTAGATGGCCTCCACATTTGTCAATACTAAAGAGGGGGTAAGAAAAACAAAACCTAGCCCATTATATTTGATGCTAATTAGAGAGAATAAATTATTGCACAAATCCATGATTGATTTAGGTGTGAGCATAATGGTGATGCCTAAAAACATAGTGGATGCACTTGAATTGAAATATGAGCCATTAAATAAAGGAGTGATGCAACTAGATAGGAAGAAGGTTCAAACCTTAGGGATAATTAGGGATATTTGTCTCATGTTATATTATTTTCATAATATTATTTTATCATATGACATTATAGTGATAGACATCTTGCCTATCTTTAGGCTATGTTTGTCGAGAGACTTCACCACCAAAATAGTCAAGTATTTATGATTGAACTTGTCCCATCTAATCCTAAAGATCAAGCATGGCTCAATGTTAAAAGTGTTATTTAAAAAACTTCACCTATAACATGTATTAGATGAAGTTATGATGAGCTTATAAGTAGTGCACACCTCCTTCTCAAGAATAGATATGCATTACATAGAAATTCTTAAAGGATAAGAGGTCAAAAATAACATAAGTCTAGAAGAGGAAGCCCTTATGAATGAATTCATTAAGAATGAGCCATTTAAAAACTTTGAAACACTTGGTATTGGAAACTATATGATCCATGATGAATACCAAGCCATTCCAAAGGTCATAAGGAATAAAAGAGATTGGAGAAAAGGACTTGAAAATGAGTCCATATTCTAGACTCTACATTTTGATGGTACAAAATACAAAACCATATTTGGAGTTGGCATCAAAATAACATATCCATATAAAATAGAGACCCTATGATCCTTATAATTTTAGTTTTATTTTATAAATAATGTGGCCAAATATGAGATGTTAATCCATAGCCTTAGCCTTGTTGAGTAGATGGGTGTTAAGCAACCAAAGGTATTCTTTGATTCTAAATTAGTAGTAAGGTAGGTAAGGGTGTAACAACCATAAATAATTGGTGCATGAGATCCTACCACCATGTATATGGGATTTTATTGAATCCTTCAACATGTAGATTATCCCAAAGACCTCCAATGTGGAGGCTAATAGAATGGCAATGATAGGTTCCCAATTTGACCCAGTAACAAACTTGTTCACTAATGAACAAGTAGTGTAGGTAATCATCAGGCCCAATATCCTAGATAATGAGCAAAATTAGTAGATATTAAAAAATTGATGCTTATATTTTCATGTTCCTCTAATATTCATACAAATTCATAGATCAACTATATAAAAAAATTGATGAGGCTTATGGGGACCAAATCATGTAGTCAAAGACCAACAAGTTACTAATTGGCCCTATTACATTGGAGAATCCTTTTGATTCTAATGATGCAATAAATTAAAAGTGAAATTTTGTCACAAACATGGGTGATTACTCTACGATTGATGTTGGATGTGGAAGTAAGCTAAGGGTTGAAAAATAATTCCCCAAAAAGATAAAGAGTAATTAGTTTCTTTCTGTGACAAATATAAAGGAGTCATTAGATGATATTATGATGACTTGAAGAGATATGACCATGAGGTCATTCAACACACTATTGACTTGATATAAGGATCTAGAATAGTTTAATAGAAACAAATGTTGGCAAACTCAAATATAAAATCCTTATTGGCCCAATAGCTCAGGAAACTGATTGACTCTAAGATTATATACCCAATTAAGCATTTGACTTGGGTGTCCAATCTAGTTCCTATATGAAAGAAGATTAGAGAGATGTAATTGTGCATGGACTTTTGGGACATAAATAAGGCATATTCAAAGGACCATTACCCCCTCCCCTTTATGGAGTAAATCCTTCAGATAGTAGTGGGTGTAGAGATGTTTTTTTTGATAGATGGATTCTCTAGGTACAATCAAGTATAAGTGAATGAAGAAGACCAACACAATACCACCTTCACCCCAAAGTGGGGAACCTTGGCATATATGAAGATTCCTTTTGGCCTCTCTAATGTTGAGGAAACATTATAGTGGGCAAGGGATGTATATTTAAAAATGATAATTACTAATATATTCCTCATCCATCTAGATGACCTCACTATGTTTTCTAAGAAGTGGGAGGACCACTTCGACCATCTAGAGAAAGTCTTCTAAAAGTGTTAGGAATTTGAGGCATCTCTCAACCCTAATAATTGAATTTTTAGAGTCCTAAAAGGCAAGATGTTTGGATACGTAGTATCAAAAAAAGTGATCACCATTGATATATAGAGAATAAAGGCCATCAAATACTTAGTCTTGTCGATAAATAAGAAGGGAGTGAAATCTTTCCTTGGAAAGATTAATTTCATCAGTAGGTTTGTATCTAACTTCATAAGATTGGTAAGACCAATCACTTTATGTTGAATATTTACCAGGAATTAAAGTATACACCCAAAGGAAGAGAAACGTTTGATTAAATCAAAAATGCAATATCTACCACACCTATACTAGTTAACCTTGACTTTTCCAAAGACTTCATTATGTACATCTATGGGAGTAAGTATAGTCTAGTGGATGTGTTAATTCAAAAGGAAGATGAAGATAAAAATGAGAACTTGATCATGTTATACTCAATAACATTTCATGGGTATGAAGTGAAATACAATTTTCTATAGAGATAGGATTTTCAATAGTCAAGGGTCTGAAAAAGTTTAGGCACCTTGTTGTAGGCAACAAGATTATGGTGTACATGGCACACTCCAACATTAATGAACACATCATGGAAGGAAGCATCATGGAAAAATCAGAAAACTAGATCACCAAGATCCTAGAGTAAATTATTGAGCTTAGGCCAACAAAGGTGATCAAAGGAAGAGGAATCTATGAGTACTTAGCCCAATGTGTAGATGCCTTACTAGAAGAACAAAACATGCCAAAAATAGCCCTGCTCAACCAAATTGAGATCGATGGATCTTGGGTGATTGACTAGATCCACTTAATGAAAACTAAGTGGTATAAAAATATCCTTCCTACACATAAATAGAATTTTTATAGACTCCATGGATTTACTACATGTTAGTCTAAGGAGTTTTATTTAAAAACAACTTTGACAGAGACCTACTTTGATGCATCGAAAGAAACTAGACCGAGAAGATTATCTAAGACATGCACTTTGTTTTTATAGGTATTAAATTCTTATCAAAAACCAATGTGATAAAGACAATGTGCATGGGTATTATTAGTCGACCATTTTCATAGACTACCATAAGGTAGTCAAAAATTGTAAAAAATACCAATTCTTTATGGTGAAAAGGAATAATTTAACCATGCCATTGAGCCCAATTGTGACTAATGAACCCTTTACAAAATGGGGCTTAGACTTGGTTAAGAAGATAAATCCTTTCTCTAGTGTCAGTCACAAGTGGATATTGATAGCCAATAATTACTTCACATGGTGGACTGAAGTAGTGTTGTTAAAAGAGATGACCAAGAATGTGATCCTTGGCCTCTTGGAAGAGCTCATGGATAGGTTAAGCCTACCTAAGATAGTCAACTTTGATAATATGAAATCCTTCATATATTCTAAAAATTTTGATTTTTCACTCTATAATGGTATCTTCTTAAAGGCTTTGTCTAATTACTACCTTCAAGGGAATGGGTTGGTAGAGTCAACAAACAAGAATATGACAAGAATGATCAAAAGGATGGGTTTTAAATATAAAAGAGAGTGGTACATACACATGAGAATTATCCTATGGGTGGACCACATCACTCCCAAATAGATATTGAAAACTTCCCCATATGCACTTGTATATGGGCAAGAGGTAATCATGTCAGTGTTATTGTAAATCCTTACATCACAAATTTTTAAAGCTATTGAGATTATAGAAAATAGAGCAATAGAGGTTAGGTTCATAGAGTTATTTACCATCCAAGAAATGAAGGATCAAGTAAATGATGCAAAAATCACCTATAAATAAGCACTCAAACATTGGTTTGACAAAAAATCATTAGAGCTAGGATTCAAACCCAGGGATTTAGTTCTCAAATATGATTAGGGGACCATGAAGCTATGCCAACATGTGAAGTTTTATTCTATTTAGAGAGGACCATTTCACATCATTGATAGTAGGAAGGGGAATGTTTTTGATTTAAAATATGAAGAGGGTAATGCATTGGAGATCCCAATTAACATGATTCCTTTGAAACATTTTAACTAACATGCATGCCTCCCCCTTGTACATAATTAGCTATTTTCCCTTCCTTTTTGTGTGTTTCCTTTCCTTTGTTGTTTCTCTTTTCATTCCTTTTCCTTTAAATAAGTGCCATTGGCACAAGTGTCTTGTCTAGCCACCATGCATCCTTACCTGAGCCCTCCCAAATCTTTAAAATCATTCTTTGAAATATGGTTATTTATTTTCCTCACTTGAAATTAATGTTAGATGCTCCATTTTGTGTGACTCCCCATAATTATTATTTTAAATCTCTTATGAATGGCTCTTCAAGTGTATGTGTCACCCTTATCATTTATGGGGCACCTAATTGCAAAATTTTCATAATGAGCCTACCTAGTTGTGTTGATGTATAAATACCCTCACCTCATCTAAGCTAAATACTTGAAGCATTGAAATCCTCAAGAGCATTGAGAATTTGAAAAGATCAAAGAAGAGACAAGCCTAGAGTTGAAAGAAGAAGTGAGTAGAGAATCATTAATCTGGAAGTACCTTATAAGATAAAAAGTGGGTTTAGAGCCAAATTCTCAACAATGGAGACTTTTACATCTTTAGTTGGAAGTGAGAAGCACCCCAAAAGGGAAAAAGCCTATGGGCTGGGTAGCATGGGAGACATTCCCCATAAATATGATATGAGTAAATCATATGCTTCTACTCCCACTCAAGAGAAAGAGAAGTTGCCAAACATCAAGAAGGAACCAAAATTAAATTACAAGGACCAAGCATTGGTCACTAAATTCACAAATGATATATTTAATCTAAAGCTAGCCAATAATTCAAAAAAATTGAGAGAATGTGACCATTCTTGAATGATTGAAAGGGTACGTAGGGAGGAGTATGATCCTTTCAGATGTAGGATGTGAGATTAAACACTATCAAATATAGGGTGCCTTATGTTAATCTATACCCAAGGATCATTTCCATTTATGTTGAAATATATGACACCAACACTAGCATAATTGCTATCAAAACCCATCTAAGGGTAAAAATTAATGCAGATAGCATCAAGGAGATGCTCTAATTCCCAAGTGACCCCAATGCTGATATCTACAACATTGAGAGCCTTAGAGTGTCTAAGACTCCTAAGTCTAAGACAAGGTGTACTTCCTTGGATTTATCCTCAAAAGAGACATCATGGAGATGCCTCCTCTACCCATTCCATTGATAAGCTTCCCCTCATAGTACTTGAAGGATACTTTATCCATAATTGATTTCATCTTTGAGATAGACTTTGATGACAATGTCGATGACTTTGAGTTGGGAGCACCCTTCCTCTTGACCATGATGAAAAAAGATAGGTGATTAGGATGGATTTTATAAAACCCATCACCACCTCCATGAAGGATGATATGGAGAATTTATTTATGGTGTGTGCCTTTCAATATTCATCCTTCTTCTTGTATCTCATTCTATACCAATGTTCCTTATTGTTCTCTTCAAACCTCAAACTCAACTCCCATGACATGAACATTTTCCCTAATGTGGTGACCCTAGTCACCATATGTATGCACATCCTATCTATAAATAGAGAATAATATGAGTTATCATATATATTTATGGCTCTAATTCTCATCAACCTTAGCATAGAAGCCCTTACTTTGAGAATGATGCACAAGTAGCGTTTATGGCTCACCGAGAGCAAGGTCCTAGTCCACTAGTTTTAGAGAACCCATTTTACATTTATTTAAATGAATTATTTATATTTATAACCCTTACAACTCTTGTGTCTATTAATATGTAATAACTTGTACCTAGAGTTGGCTCACTAGCTCAATGCGGTAGACTCCATCTATGAAGTAGGGAAAAAGAAGGGTCTTTATGATGTCCCTTTTGTAAGAGATGGGATCATGATGGTAAAGAGGCATTAGGTATTCTTAATTAAAATGAAGATGGTATATATTGGCATTAATTTAATATATGATAGATATAAATATAATCCAAATGGATTCATAGCATCCTTGAAGACTGCCAACACTCCCAAGCATCAGAACTGACCATATGTAGAATAGAGGAGGTTGCCCATGGAGGACATTCTCTAGAATTATGTAGATATATCACATATATCATTAGAAACACTTAAACCATGAGATTATTATGATTCAATACAAGCATACAACCCATCTAAAACATTATTAAAGGGGATGAAGAAGCAGTTCACTGATTTGAATTAAAGTGAAGAAAAAATAGTTGCCTTTAAAAAATATAGGTATGAGATCACTAAGTCATAATCTAACTATGATAATAAAGACATGGAGGAAAATTTTGAGAATATTTTTTATGAACATCATATAGAGGAGGGATTATTAGAGGTCAAATCCTCCCTTGGGATAGTGGTAGGAGGAGATGAGGAAGAAGAAGAAGAAGAAAGAGATGCCCTTGGGTAGTAAATGATAGTTTCACCGTAGCAAAAAGAGGCTGATGTCTTGGATATTTACAATCCCTCAACTTATACACCTGCCCAATTCCCATATCTAATGACCCAACAAAAACAACAACAAACCCCCTTTGGGCACCTAATGATTAATTCACTTGAAACAAGTGGTATGAAGTACCCAAATCAAGCCTTCCACTAGAACTGATGTAGAAGAAGATTTTCTTGGTGGATCCCCTTATTTGAACCTCTACCTCCATTACTATATCCATGTCTTCATCCACTATCTCACCTTAGGTTTTATTACTCCCCCACCTAACCAATTACTTCCTTGGCCCCACTATCCTCTTTATCTACTCAGCCTACCATTGAACTCTCACCACTTTGTCCTATGGTCTCGATCTCCTCTTGCATGCCTCTCTTGACCCATCTACTTTCCTCATCCACCTCATCCTCCATCATGGTTCAATAAAAATTCACCCTTCCTCATATCCTATCACTTTTATCTCCTTACACCCTTACTCTCTATTCACTCACCTCTATGAATATACTGCCCACTACTTCACAATAGTAAGTAATCATCCCATTCATGCTACCATAGTGAATCCCCTTCATATGGGAGAGAATTAAAGTGATAGATTAGTACCATCAAATTATGGACTCATAAAGGAAGGACCATGAGGCCCAAATGGAGAAGAAAAGGGGAAAGTAGGATAGATCCCTTACACAAACCCACATATAATCATTCTATGGCCTTTCAAAACAATCCCTTATGATTGTTCATCTAGACCCTTGAGTAGTCAAGCCTTAAGAATAGATACATCTATGGGACTACACCATATAAGTTGTTAGCCTCAATCTTAACTAGGATAAACCCACTGATAAGGTTAAGTTGATGGAGGAAATGTAAAAGTTTATAACCATAGACTACATTAAGGTGACTTGATAGTTAGAAAAGATAAAGCTAAAAATCATCAAGGTGAAGGCTACAATCGACCACCTCAATATTGAGGCTAAATCCAAAGATGTGAAGCTTAATAAATCAAGATCCAACCTCTACAAATGTCTTTAGTTAAATATTATAGGTAGAAGGAAACTTGTGAGTGATCATAGAAACCAAGTTATAGGAAAAAGAGATAGAATTGGCATAGACCCACCAATAGCTCTTAGATTCTAATTGGGATTTTTGATAGTTGTAGTAGTAGGTATAAAAAGAATCCTCAATCAAGGACCAAGATATTGATAAATTGAAGAATAACCTTACCACCCATTCATAGGCCATGAAAATCCTCCCTATGGTCCATCAACTATACAAATCTTATTAGAAGAGGATCAAGGGCATGATCACAAACCTAAAGCTAGCCCTCATCTTCATCATATAATCATTTAATATGATCTCATAGGTTAGTTTATCCATTGATAAGTTCATCACCTTCATGGCTCCCAAGGTCTAAAGTTCATAGTTCCTCATCCAAAGGCTTTATAGCACTTTAGATGAGATGTTACAAGTAGGAGTGACTGCTTATAGGTAGGTGATGGAAAAATTCCATGAGTTTCTAGGCTAAAACAAGGAAACAAATAACTGCAAGGCATTTATAAATGCCTTAGATCAAGTTGTCCAAGATAGGTAGGGGAACATTGAATAACTAGTCCAATTAGGACTCCCCTCCCCTTTTTTGGTAGATAATAGTGTCATCTCTAAAGACTAGATTAAAGCATTGCTAAAACAAAAGAAAAATGACCAGACTATTTTTGTGGATCTTAGTTAGTCACCTAGTTTCTCTGATGTGAATAAGATATTACAACCACTCACCTAGCTTGAATTATAGATGCTAACAATTATTCAGGGTTTGGGAAGCATCTCCTTTAAGGAGATTATTAATCTAGATAGATCCTTTGAGGCTTTTAGGAAAAAGACCCAGCCTAAACAGGAAGAGTGGATGCCTTTATAGGTGGCTCTTCAAAAATTATAGTTTCTCAAGCCTTCCTCCTATTTTTAAATTTTGCTTCAATTGGTCTATACACCAGAATTTTGGTTCTCTTGTCCATAGGCAGACACCCCTACGAGTCATCAATAACTATGGATTGAAATCCATGTTTTGTTATTTTGGAGTAGTTTGTCTTTTATTTTAGACTTGCTCAACATACCTAGAAACTCTTCAATCCCTCTTCCACATGGTATCCTAACACTTATTTGGCTTGAAGAAGTTCTCATTTTAATATTTTGGAGTTCTAACTTAGTATGTGGTATCCCCACACTCTTTAAAGCCATTTCTATCTGGGTCAAACCTCTAAGTAGTGATATTATCCAATTGGTAAATAAATGAAGCCCACCAAGATATTTACTTGGTGACTGCATATTCAACATGTGGCATCCATACTCTCAATTTTGCCAAAAAAATGCTTAGATTCTTCCAAAAGGACTGATAGCTTGACATGTGTCATTCCCACACTTATCTAAGAGTAGTTTTGGTCTATCAAAATTTGGACTAGTTCCATTAGCCATAAAATATTAAAAGGGACCCACCAATTAGTTATAAAAACAAGGAGATGATCCTTTCCACATGGTAGCCTCATGTTCTTCAAAGTTAAAGGTTCTTCTATCAGAGCAAGGATTTTCACCATTGGCTAGGGTAAGTAGACCCTCACCCCTAGCAGTATAGTAAGGACAAATCCAAAGATGTACACATAGCTTCACTACACCACTCCTAAGCATCATGGCCTTAACAATATAGAGTTTCCATATAATATCTAGCATCTAGAGGCTAATGACACTCATGAGCCTAAGTTCCTTATTTATTTGTGATAGCATCATCATGGGCGTGAGTGCTAAAATTTCTAGGTGTCATTCTCATGAGAGGTTGCCTTGCCTATGTATTCTAGGCTCTTTCTTTTTGAAAGTGGTTGGTTACCATTTTTATTGTATTAGTTATTTTTATACCATAATTTATAATAGGATAGAAGTAATAGCAGTTAACATTTTGTTATTCTTTGACCTTAATAGGTGCCCCTCATAGGTGTGACTAGATGTTTTATATATGCCCTTGAGGCCTTATATATTCATTTTATCCATCTAACAATGAAGAGATGTGGTATTTTATGTCAATTTAAGTGGGAAATTATCTCTATTTGTCATCTCTTTTCCTCTACATCTATAAAATCAATCTTTGCTTTCATTATAGATCTTAATTCATGCTTTATGCTCCTTTATGGTCTATAGTGTTTAAGGGTTGATCTATTTTATGTAATTATAGTCTAAATGGTTTAAATCTATTAGTGAATCATCTTAGTTATTTGTATTCTAAGTTTTATTTTCATTTCTCTCTCCCCTTTTTACCCCGTAACTTTGAACAAAGAGTTAGCTTCTAAAATTTTGGATGTTGAATTACAAACCATAATTCACTCCCACACTTGTAAATATTCCCATAAGAAGCTATTAAACCTAAAGTAAGAATTCTAGGTGTCAACACATACTTTGAAGAACTCAACTTCATTCAAGTGGTTGAATAGTGACTATTTCATCCTTAATAATTCCAAGCTGCATAACCCATGGCATTGGTGTAGCTGAATCCTTTTTTTAACACTAATGTGGATTGACTAATTTAGTTGTCCACATTTGAGGATTTAGATGAAATCATGTATAATTTACTTACCCACTATAATGATGATAATATTTATGTTTTTGAGTACATTATATTGTACATCAACATGGATATAATGGTTCATGAGATTGGCCTCCCATCAATAAAGAAATATATGGACTTATGGAAGTATATAAGTCCAAGGAGTACTTCATTTGGAAAGTTGTGCACACCAAGAAAGTATAGAATAAGGTTCCATCACACCTTTGGGTATATTTTCCCACTTACACACCTTCCATCATCATGGACATGGTCATCAAATAATAAAATATATGTAAGATTTTTGAGGCCCTAATTATAGGCCCACTACCTCTATCTCTTATTCACCCCACTATTTTTTATCCTTTGGTTTATAGTCCTTCAAAAACCCTCACAGGAAGTGCACATTATTACATCCTTGAAAACCTTGAGACATAAGTGATATATTTTCTAGACTATCAATTTATACATAGGATCTCGACCCAATTCAATCATAGTCCACAATGTAACACCATCCATCATTATCTTCTTAAAAGTAAAAGAGGCATGTCATTAACAAGTCATAGTTTTCTAAATCAGAGGTTTAGGCATAGACACTTATCTCCTCACCATCCCCTTATGAGTATCCTACTCCTCATCTTGAGGAAGTTTTAGTTAAACAACCTACTATTGAGGAACAATAGACAACCTATGAATAATCATAATGAGCTATAGAATTTAGAGTGTACCAAGAGGAAAATCACAAAGCCAAAGTAGAGGTGAAGTAAAAGGAAGCATCAACATAACATGTACTCTAGGAGAAGTAAGAATAACCTCAAATTTTAGAAGCCAAAGCTCAAGATGAAGTATCCAAAGCTTAAGATGAACAACACAAGTAGAAGGAACTGCATAAATAAAGGATATGTGACTCTAATGCTATGATGGATACCTAGGATATGGCTGAATATGAAAAAGAACTACAACAATAAGCTAAAGAGGAGGTAGTAGTAGAGATGGAAAAGATTAAGGTAGAGGATGATTATCAAAGTTAATTAGATGTTGAGGACACTATAAAGAAATAATAAGAGGCATAAGTGATGAAGATCAAGGAGGTTTTTGAGTAGTTATAGCTAAATGTGACTCTACTAGTAGTAGGAGAAGTATAAATGTAAAAGAACCCACTGAAGTTCATAATAAAAAAACTACCTATACTTCCTACTACCACAACCCCACTCAAATTCTTAGGTCATGGGACCTTCTACCAACCTCCTCCCACCACACAACATTTTCCTTACTAATTACATCCTTGCAGTAGGCACTTCCCATGGTATACATTTCTAATTTATCTCTTTAAATGCCAACCATGGAAGAATCATTAGATGTTTCTTAATTATCATTAGCCATGTAATTGGAAGGCATAGTTACCTTATAAGAGAGAATCATAAAAAAAACTAAATCATTAGAGAATAGAGTTTCCTAGCTAACATCAAAGAATGTAGAGCTAAAATTTGACATGTGTCAAGCTTGTCAACTCATTGAAGATGCCTACCCTATCTTGGTGAAACAAGTCCTAGATGTGGAAAGTCTATCTTTTGATTAAAAATTCTCATTGATCCTTAGATAGTTGGCCCAAGATTGACAACATATTCAATAATTATAGAGTTTGTGTACCCAAGGTCTAAGAATAAAAGATGAGACAAACTCCTTTTAGAGTTATTGGATGAATATCAAAAGTCTATCCAAGATGCATCTTTATAGGCAATACAGCTAGCCTAGCACTTACTAGACTAGAAATAAGATCTTAATAGAATTTGGGTTAGCACATAACTTATGTTCATATAATCTACCAGGACCAAGGAAACCATCATCAACCTAATAAATTTTTTAGATGACCTAGATATTGTAATTCAAGTGTTTTCTTCTTCCAAGGACATTGTGCTAATGAATTTATAGCAATGGCAAATAAAAACCCAATGCAATACTTTTGTTGGTATTCAAGCATAGAGGTATGCTAATAAGCTTGAAGACCTCCATTAGGGTATTACTTAGAGGACTCTTGTTGATCTCACTACTTTTCCCATAACTATAGATGAAGACATCCAAGCTTTGATTCTTTCCCAAGGCCACTTGTAAGCATTCCTTCATTTCATTTAGGAGATTTTATTGGATTGGCAAGATTTTAAATTTTACTTATTAGCTTTTGATTCTATGATTATGCTTACGCTCAATACCCCTGAATTCATTCTACTAGCTAAATTTTAGGCCCAACTTCAATAATGTTATGTTCCCCCACCACATTTTTCTTTGGCACTTGACCAATTAGACTCAACTCTTCCTACATCCTAAACAATGTGTGGGTGTCATAATTTTGACATTTTACTACTATGTTTTTGTGATTCTATGGATACATAATGAGTCACAAAACACTAATTAGTTGAAAACTTATAAGGGTGGCTACATAGTGCATATAAGGTTAAAATTGGTAAATTAGTCCTTAGGTGATCTATGACTCATGGGAGTCCTATCTTTTCACACTATTTTGAATTTTTATGATGTTATCTTAAGATGAGAAATTTTTTTAAGTCTCGTAAAGTGTTAGTAGGAAAATGTTCAAATATATATGTCATATGTTCAAATATATTACTATTCAACATGTCCAACTATATATTAGATGCATAGTAATAACTTTCATTTCTAGCTATGCAATCTTTTAAATAGTTAGGTTGAAATACACTCAACTTATTTTTAGTTAGTAGAAAATAGAGGAAGTTAAAATTGACCTGGAAAAGCTAGATACCTAGAATGGACAAGTTACAACTATAACATCTTCAAGCTATATCATGGATGCATTTATATGGAAAAGGGTTGATTGATTGCTAGCATAAATGTTATTATTTTAATTCCTCTACTATGAAAATTAATGTAGTACTTGTTCACTAAGCTTATATTGTAAGATTATACAAGTTAATCTCTATGATAGTATGTAATGAATTACTTTGATTAATATAATAAGAAGTCCTCTATTATTTTCTTGAATCTTCCCATGTTTCTTATATTAACTACATAAAATCTAAATTTACTTAGTTGCATTATGAAATGTTGCATGTTCTGTATTTGTCAATTTTGAGTTCTATTTTTGCATATTTATGTTCCTACAAGCAAAAATCTATGTGATAAAATATTAAATCATGGTAAAAACATATGATTTATCACTATAAACTTGGTCTAAGTCAAGAAAAGGTCCTTTAATATGGTATTTGTCAGTATCATAGTTGCATATCCCCATAATTAGTAAGTTTTGACGATCTAGGATCCTCTACTAACATATGTGGACTGCATCCTAATGGTTTTGGTAGGCTCTACCAATCATTAATTGATGATTTAAAACCCTTAAAAGTTAAAAAATGATTCATGGTGGAGCATCATTTCTGGAGCTACTCTGCACAAGAAGTGTGGGGAGCATACACCCCTTTTATCTTTGTGATACTATGAAATATAGAGGCACTGGTCACATGGTGCCCTACTAATATATTTAATTATATAGTCCTTCAATAAAATTACAAATTTCTTATTATAATTCTTTGGGGTCCACTTTATTATATTTTTACTTATATACTAAATTTGAAACAAGTGTCCCAATCAAGGTCTTAAGTATTGTGTCACTTATCAATTTGTTACTCAATCAAGACCTATAGACTTTGTATTTAGCTAATGGACCAAAATTGATCAGATGTCAAGTCATATTTAAAATTATTGATATATACTTACAATTCTCTCAAGACCCATATTCATGCCTTTTTCTATGATTTGTCCAGAGAGGAACATGTTGTAAAAGTTCATTGATTTTGGCCTATTAGGCACTTAATTGGTCCATAAGTTTTAACACATGTACATTTAGTTTATACCTTGACACTTGACATATCTTAGCTTTTACACTAGGTTTGAACTCAAAACATAGGACCTTAGGCACCCTTAAGTGGTGAGTGGGTGATATTCCAACATGATGCATGATCCCATTCTTTTTCTTGATTTCTAAGCTCTTAGGTATGTGCCTGTTAGACCTTGGCCATAAATGAGTGGGATTATGACATATTGCATGATATCACTTATATAGAGGGTTGTTTTATTTTTATATTCCTTATCTCTATATGTAGGCTTGAGTTATTAAGATGTCACCATATGGATGACCCTTACTTATTTGGTAACTTAGAGAAGCCTAGGAATTTGTCTTGATTTTGTTAGTCATGGATGAGGATGATTTTACCACATAGAATGATATATATTATATAGATGATCAAGGACATCAAGACTTTGGATAATTCAATATTTTACTCTAAAAAAATAAGATGTTGAAACATTGATCAATCTCATTAATCTTGGGGATTACATGCTTCACATTAAATTTTGAGAAGTATGCAGGCCATGTATAGACATGATGCTAACACATGGATGGTTATTAATTATCTTAGGGTTTTTTGATATATGACTATGATACTAGCTATTGTCCCACCTAAAAATCCATGGGTGAGTGGGATCATGCCATGTGTCACAATCTCACTTATATGGAGGATCATCCAGTGTAAAAATGTGTTTGTATGTCTACATGCTCTAAATTAGTAGGATGATTCCATGTGGATGAATCTTACTTGTCCATATTTTAAATAGACTTTAGAGTATGTGCCTTGTCCTATTAGTAATATATGAGTAGGATCATGTCATGTGGTATAATATTTCTTATCTATATGATCAAGGAAGCTTGAAAATTATGCCTCTACCTATAGGATCTCGATGAGTAATATCATGCCACATGGCATGATTTCACTTATTTTAAGGTTATGTGATCTTCACAACTTGGGCCTACACTTTATTTTCAGTAGAGGAATAATATGGAGACACTTTGAATGATATCAAATCTCAGGTCCTTTTTGAGTGTTTACCTGAGCCATTTTAAGCTGATACAATCAAGTAACCAAGATGGAGACATGTGGCACAATCCCAGTTGATTGGTGCTCAGGGAACTTAGAATTAGAACCTTTTATGCCATCAACTATAGAGAATTTATCTAAAGACATGTGTCTCAATCTTATGAATCCAGGGGCTCACCAAAGAAAAGATTGCCATTTTTAAAATCATTCATGAGTAGGCTAGGTGTAGACACATGGAATGATCCTAGAGTTCAGGGCTTAACCATTGGAATTTGAAATCAGGGACTTATCCATTGGAATTTTAATCCATTTATACTCTTAAATATAATGTTTGTTTTAAGTGAAAGAGAGATGTGTGATGATGGTTTTAATGAGAAAAATTCCATCAAAATGATTAAGTATGAAAAATTAATCATACTATAGGGAGATCTTTTTATGCTTGACAAAGTAATTTCTGGCAAGGTGGCCATGTAGATGTAGAACACTCTTACAAAGAATAAATAACCTTGGTAAATAATATGTTAGCTGAGTTAGTCCATAAAAATAAAATCTAAATTAAATAAATGTCATAGCAATAAAACCTTTACAAATGCATAAAATATCTTCAGTAAGCATGTCCATTTCAATATTTAGATGTAGGTATCAATATAATTACTAGAGTAGCTATGTGAATATTCAACCAACATAGAATCAGATCAATACTTCATTCTAAATAAACAAATTAGACTTAAGACAATGACTTCAAAATTATATTGTGGATTATTAATTTCATAAATGGACCTAAACATATAATTTTAAGATAAAAGAGGGTCCTCATTTAAAAATATTAAAATGGGGCATGTTGGTCACAAAAATCACCTTAGGCATCTCAGTGATGATAAAATATTACCTTCCTCTTTCACCTTCATGTAAATTCAAGATCCAAGGAGGAATGTTTATGATATCTTACTTTGTAGCCTAATTTATAGGTATATGAGTGGAAGGTGGGGAATTTATTGGTGTAATAATGAGAGGATCGTTCCTGAACAAGTTAGCAGATAATTGTAAATACATGAAATAAACTATGAAAATTATCAATATATTAACTCAAATAGGTAAAACTAAATTACAAAGGATGAACTGTAGAATCACTTACCTCTTCGAGGGGGAAACCTCCTTTGAACATGATTAATATAATAAATTCATGGATTCCTTCATTGGCCTCAACACTTAATTATATACTATGTCTAATCTAAGCAACTACAACTTCCCATGAATTTGGAATAAAACAAAATGCTCATGGGATGCCTTACAAAACATATGCATCCATAGCAACTATTATACTAGAAAAGTAAAGAGAAGGGGTAGCACATTTTCCTAATATCCCCTCCCTCTTAGAAAAAGGTTTGT
This sequence comes from Torreya grandis, assembly GCA_037957365.1. NCBI lineage: Eukaryota > Viridiplantae > Streptophyta > Pinopsida > Cupressales > Taxaceae > Torreya > Torreya grandis. Next base: position 2,827,155 of record JARHVA010000132.1, read on the forward strand.
CTTCCAAGCCTTAGATGTAATAATTAGTGTTGAATCTAAAATAGTGTTTACTATAAAATAGTGTTTCCTATGTGGCATCCTCTAGTTCTATTATGTGACACTAAATTAAAACCTCTATGATGGAGTGGGACTGAAGTTAGTGTGTTCACCTATCCTAGATTGCCTCTAGATCAAGAAGGATGGATCCTTCATTATCAAGATATGGTAAAATAGTCTACACTCTGATATTTATGCCAATAACATTTTTAAGACAAGAGATAAAAAATACTGCATGAACTCAAGAAGAAGGTGGGATATCCAACTTATAAACAATTGACCCAATCTTTTAGAGAACCTTATAGGGCTCATAGAACTTGGGAGATATATTATGATGCCCTTTCATTTATAGGGAGGATTACTTGTATGGATGTAAGTGAATAAAAACCATATCACCTACTTGAAAAGTGCACTCAAAATGATGTTGATCAACCTATTTTTTCATTAAATTTTATACTATATGAATATTGTTCCATAGGGTGTTGAGGATTTGATCATAGAGAAAAACCATCCAAAGAATAATGTGGTATAATAGAGGGGTTAGTGGCTAACTATTTAATGGTTATGAGATAATGAGTAGTCATTGATGTACCCCTATTATATAATGTCTAAATAATTTGGAATAATCGTGGAAGTAGCTGAAAGGGAAGCTTGGTCTATAAATGTGTGAGATAGAGCATTAACCACAATATTATCCTTACCCTTCTTGTAAGTGATCTCATAGTAATAACCTATGAGTTTGCTAACCCACTTATATTGTGATGTGGTAGAGACCCATTATTTTAGGAAATATGTCAGACTTTAGTGATTAGTTTTGATGCAAAAATGATTCCCCAGTACGTATGGTCACCACTTCTATACTTCATGTAAAATGTCCATAATATAATTCTCATAAGTAGAGAGTCATAAATGATTAATATAAAGATATTTTTTGGTGAATGCAATGGGGTATATTTCTTGCAGGAGAATAACACCAATTTTAGTTTTGCAAGCATCACTCTTGATAATGAAGGTCTTAGAAAAATCTAGCATAGCTAGAATAGGTATAGCACACATAGCTTATTTCAATTCTTTAAATGCACACTCAACAACTTATATCCATGAAAAAACATCTCTTTTCAATAAGGATGTTAGTGGAGCTACAATCTTCATGTAATCCTTGACAAACTTATGATAGTATCTAGTTAGCCCCAAAAAACCATGGAGGTTCTTGAGTGTCTGAGGATGAGGCTAATTTGTCATGGAAACTATTTTTTTAGGACCCACTTGAACCCCTTAGGCTGAAATAATATACCTGAGATACTCCACTTCATCCTACAAAAAAACACATTTGGACTATTTTTCACAAAGATGATGGTCAAAGAGAAGTTACAGTGTGAGCTACAAATTTTGGATATGCTCAGACCATGTTTTACTATAGATGAGAATGTCATCGAAGAAGACCATAATGAATTTTTGTAGGTAGGGATGGAATATTTTATTCATCAATGCTTGGAATGTTAAAGGAGTATTAGTGAGACCAAAGGTCATAACCAAAAAATCATAGTGGCCATCATGCATATGAACATCTATCTTAGGGATATCATCCTCATGAAGTTAGATCTGGTGATATCTAGAGTGGAGATCCAACTTGGAGAAAAGAAGACATGATGAAGCTCTTCAAGAATCTCATCAATAACAGGGATCAACAACTTATACTTAATTGTGATGTTATTAAGGGCATGAAAGTTAATGTAGAGGTGCCATGACCCATATATTTATTGAAAAAGTAGAACTAGTGAAGACTATGGGTTGGTACTAGGGTGAACAATGCCTTACTTTAGTATGTCTCGAATGAGCATCTTGATCTTAGTATTTTACTAAAATGGGTAATGGTATGGCTTGATTTTGGGAAGAACACTTCCAATAAGTAGATAAATATAGTGGTCATCTGGCAATGAAGGTGACATTCCCATTGGTTTGGAAATGACACATGAATACCTATGTAGAATGGTTTATAGATCAGAAGGAGGAGTGGAGACCATTGATGGTTACATTTGAATGGATTGGAGATGGGAAATGACACCATATGAATTATTCTTAAAAATATTTTCCATGTGATGTGAACTAATGATGTTGAGAGACCTTGATTGTAAGCCTTTCAATGTGTTTTTTTCCCCATCATCTAAAAATTACATCCAAAGTTTAGTAAAAGCCCATAAGATGGGTCCAATTTTGTGTAACCATTGAGCTCCCAAAATAACATCACATCTGTTTAAGGGTAAGACAAACATGCCTTAATGTAAGTTATAATCTCAAATAGAGATACACACATTAATGCACTTCCCTTTACAAGGTAATGTGTCCTATTGGTAATCATAACTTCAAATTTGGAGCAATGATAGATAAAATAGTTAGTCTATTTGGTGATTTAAGGTTCAATGAAGTTTGAGTGCTAACATAATCAATGAGTATTATGAGAGGGAAGTTATTGAAGTAACCAATGACTCACATGGTTTTTGGGGTGGTGACTCTTACTAAGTCATATAGAGAGATCTCTGGTTGGTCTTCCTAAGAAATAGGTTCAATAATCAACTAAGTTTCTTTCAGATCATCTTTTGTATCTAGAACATCTTCTTAATCTTCAATTTTGGGTAGAGAGTCCAATCTAATAGGTAGAGATTTTTATCAACACATCGATGTCCTTGAGTGAATTTCTCATCATAATTATAACATTGTTCATCACAATTATAACATTTGTCACCATAATTATAACATAGTCCTTTTTCTCTATGGGCTTGCATATCTACTTCAGTCAAATGCTTTATAAGATTTTTTTAGGTACTAGCATTATTTGAGATCATTGTGGAGTTATATTTCTAAATAGATCAAAAATATATTTTAATTGATACCAAGCTATGATCTTATCCTCTAAAAACTTAGCCAACCCTAAGGCTTCTATCATCATGTTGGGCCAGAATATTTTGACCTTAGATTAAATTACATCCTTTAATCCATTGACAAAGCAACTCTGAAAGAATTAATCAAACAATCCCTTTGTGTGATTAGCTAATTTTTCATATTCTGTTTTATATTATCTCATGGCTCCTATTTATCAAAGTTTATTGAGTGCTCTCATGAAGTCATCAAAAGTACTAGGGCTAAATCATTGTAAAATGATGGTGCAAAAATAAATAAATCTTGGCTTGTCATGAGAGTTGGTATACCAATGATACCATTGAATGGCTTCAAGTTCCAAGTGAAAGGATGTAAGTAGAACCTTTTTGGCATCAAAAGTTATATGTAGAATAAAATATTGTTCTACTTAATAGATCCATCCAGTCAGATCTGCACCATGGAATGAAGGAAAATCAACCTTCAACACATGAAAATTGTTGGAAGAAGAAAATGCAGTGTCATAAGAGGACTTTAGATGTCATTTATTATTGAATGTGGTATGTTTGAGATTGAGGCCATGATTTTTTCATCAAGATATTTGATGTGTGTCTTGAGGGTGGAAATTTCATCCTCCTTTTTCTACTATTGTTTGGGTTACTACCATAACTTGAATAAGAGATTTATTTATTTATTTTCAATGGGTAAGAAAAGTAGAGTTAAGACATGTTTATTAAGGGAAGTTTGTGAATTGGGTGAAATTATAAGGGTTAAAGGTATTTTTATTAATTTTTTTACAAAGTGGGAGTATAATTAATGAAGGAAATTTTTTTGAGGCAAACAAACAAAAAAAAAATTATGGAAAAACACAAAAAAGGGAAAATTGAGATTTTTAGGAATTAGGAGTGGAATAGGGATGTGGGATCTCAAGGAATAAAATGTGGAAAATGGAATTTTAGGTGTCTAAATAAATTTTGAGATCAATGGGGCTATAGATGGAGAGATATGGCAAAAAAAAAACTCTAGATTATACTTTCTATTTTTTGTTTGACTACAAGTCCTCTAAGAGCTATCTAATACTCTATAGATTTTTTTTTTTGAAAATGATAGGATGAAGATGTTTCTAGTTTTTTTTAAATGTCTAGTTTCAAGTCCTCTTATAATATTTGGATACTCTACTACTGGTTGATTTTTTTAATAGTCTACTAAAAATATTTTGAAACTAATAGAAATGGGCCTCAAGTTCAATATCTACCTAAGGTTTTAATGACATCTCTCTAGCCACCAATTCCATCTAAGTGATTACCACTCTCTAAAAAATTTCTAGCCACAAGTTTACCTCTATATGACATTTCTTGGGTTTCCTTATGGATGGGAACTAGTCAATCAAGAAGTGGTCATTGCCCATTCCACTAGTAGGTCCTCTCAATGGGCCAACTATTTTAGGGATCCTATGGTGCTCCTCATAATGAATTTTAGGGATTTCACCCAAGCACTTCCCATATTTATGCAAATAGGTTTTTACCCTCATCTAAAATAGATTATTGTGATATAAAAAAAATACTTTAATTAATTATACATCAGAATAGAAAAACACTTTTGAAAAAAAAAATGGCCCTAGAAAGTGCTCTAATACTAGATGAGAGGATCCTTCGTGAACAAGTTAGTAGATAATTTCAAATAGACAAAATAAACTATGAAAATTACTAATATATTAACTCAAATAAATATAATTGAATTACAATGGCTAAATTATAAAATCATTGGCTTCTTTGAGGGGGAAACGTCCTTTGAGAAAGCTCAATACATTAAATGCATAGATGCCTTCATTGGCCTCAACACTTACTGATATACTAAGTCTAATCTAAGAAAATATTACTTTCCATGAATGTGGGATAAAACAAAATGTTCACAGGATGACTTAGAAAGCATATGCATCCATAAAAACTATTATACTAACAAAGTAAAGAGAATGGGTAACACGGGTTCTTAACAAATAATTTATTTTGAAGGAAATTGAATGGAAGGAAAAGGAGTCAATGGCTTAGGATTGGAAGGAATATATTTATTCTACCTTGAAAATTTTCATTGTGGGGGTATATCAATGATATAATTAATTTTTTATAGGGTATTATATATAGATACTATGGAATAATTTTTTGAAGTGACCTAAGAAATTGACACACCCAATTGGGTATATGGCCTTAGTCATTGAGACTATGTATCAAAAATAGAGGAAGACACTAGCTCTAAAAAATGTACCTCTATCCTAATAGCTTGTGGATAAGTGGTGCTAAATAAAGAATGTGTTACTAGGGTTAAATTCAAAAAATTAAAATATTTTATAATTGATGAATAAGTAACATTAGTACCAACAATAGTATCAACAAATGAAGTAATAATAGTAATAATATCAATATTAAAACCAACTAAAAAAGTCATTGGAGTTGGGCTAGTCCTTCTCAAATAATATTCCATTGACTGATAAAGAGGCTCATCAATATCTTATTCGAATATACTAAAATCAATAGAATTCTTAGTTTAAGTGTGAAGAACATTTTCACCTTGAATACTAGTTGGTATTGTTGATGTTGGTGAAATAATACTTGTCATAGTTTTAACTATTTTAGATACTTGAATAGTTTATGGAATGTAATCTATTTAATTCTCTCTTTAATATAACATCAATGTCATTTTTATCATTAAAAAGTATGGGGACATGTTTAAAAAAATGATTCCCATTTGTAATTTTAACCTTGTTTCATAGATTATTAATGGTACTACTAATGATATTCCTTGAATCTTAATACTTGAAAGGATATTTTCCTAGGACATGATGTACCATGACCTTTCCCACTAAATAGATAAGTTCCCATTTTGTGTACTTTAGGCATCCAACACTTAAATGGATCTTGTGAATAACTCCATGCTTAGCATTCTTTAAAACAATGTTTACACTATCAAATACTTAGAAAGCAATTTATTGCTCAACCAACATATATTGGACTTGTCTTGGTAGATATAATTGGACTACATATGTTCCTTATATTCTTATCATGATATAATCAGGGTAGAATCAATAGTCCCCCATATTTTTTATTCTTCTCTTAATTAGTTTTGATAACCTAGGCATAACTTGTCCATAAATAGAGCTATAGACCATTGGGTAGAATACATATACAATCACATTAGATTTTATTTCTAAATAAATATGTATGTGAAGCTAACATCATCACAAATCCTATTTTTTGGATATTCCTCAGATGGTTCGAAACCTTCATTTTGTGACAATTATTGTGGCATTCATGACATCCACTAGATATGCCATCATATAAAATTTGTCATCTCATAAATTATCTAGCTTGGACATTTCAAATTTCAAATTGGCACTAAAAATATCCCCAATCCTTAAACTACTATTAGAACTTAGGATGATAGGAAATGGTTGGGAAACCATATAAAACATTTATTATTACCATAGCTACTCTTACCCTTGGTATGAACTTGATTACAAGAATAGATGAAATATGTCCCTTAATTATAAAATTATTTGGATTTATGGCCCATTGTCTCATTTTATTTTGGAATTTATTAGTTAGAAACCATACATATATCATAGGTTCATTAAAATTCATCTCAATAAATGGGATTCTATAGTATTTCTAAAATTCATTCTCAATAATGTATGCCATAAGGGTCATGATGTGTCTATGATGCAATATATTCCCTAAAATTTGACCATTGACAAATTAATCAAGCATCAGTTGATGTAAGGAATTATTTATATTTTTTTGTGATCTTGTGCAATCCTACTATCAATATTGATTGTATGTTTTCAATATATCTCCTTGTGGTTGTGGAAAACTAGTGTTTTACCTAATATGGCTCAACTACACCAAGATTTTACAAAATACCTAAATAATGGATAAATTAATGTTATAACAAGTATAAATCAAACACTCTATCCATATAACCTATTATGTAATGTAATATTAAACTGGAGTGTAAAAATGAGATGAGGATGCCATTAAATCATTGTAAAGTATCTCTGAGTGTACTAAGAGTTAGGGATTTTTTCAGTCATTGAAATCTTGAATTTGCCTAATTTATAGAATAACATGAAATTAATTTAGTTTAATTATGTGTTGAGAGACAAATATATTAAAAATTATTTATTTGGGATTGAAAATTGAATTCGTTGAGTTTTAAAATCATGTGAATTAATTATAGATAATGAATTTATATTTGTTACCCAACTATTTTACTTTCATTTGAATTTTGATTTTATAATCTCATCTTTAGCAGATCTGATTTCCATGTGGCATATTTTTGTTGCTTTCATATGCTTAGTCATATTAATATGTAAAGTGTCTCTTTTTTATGATTTTAAATCTTGCTTTAATATGCTTAGGTATCTTATAATGACAAATGTGTCTTTTATGCACGTTTAGGGCTTGATTTCATGTCTTTGAACTTGGTTTATTTGGAAAGAGACACAAGGAATTATGTCACATACTCACTAAATTCAAGGATATGAATTTTTTAATTTGGTATTTTGACTATAGGTGATTGGTATTATGACACTTGGAAAGATCTCACTTGTTTAGAAGGTTTTTGGATATTGACTATGTACCTTTATTCTGACAAGACACATGTCTCTATGATTGTTCCATATGGATGGTTATCGATTATGTAATAAAATTGATGACCATATGATATATATTATGATGATATCCAAAAATAAATGATATGGTTTCATGTGGATGGATTTCACTTCCTTGAGGATATACCAATACTTCTAAAATGTAAGATCACCAAAGGATCTATGGATGAATGGGATTGTACCACATAGATGATCAATGTTTATCTAGAGAGCCTTACAATTTTAATTATGTACCTTGGTCTAACTAGTCATAAGTATCTAATATTGTGACACTTGGATCAATATTGCTTACTCAAATGGTGTAAAATATTTGGAAACTATCTAAGGACTTATTAGTTATGGATGAGTGGGATTGTGCCAAGTCTATGGTCCTCACTTCTTGATTTGATTTCAAGAATTCATCAAATTTTAAAATATTCATTAGATATAAATGAGTGGGATGAATATATGTGGCATGATCTTACACACTTAGGTTCCTAGATGAATCTTTGATGTCTTGGACTTATATGTTGCAAGTAAGAGAGATTGAGATGCATGGATTAATTTGGCTAACCTGAATTAAAAAGTAGACTTAGAGTTTTCAAAAATCATGGGAAAGGAATATGGATGAATATGTATGTTGATATATCATGATTATCGGGATACCTTTCACATTTATACATAAAAAGGACTTTATACAAGACATTATATTAGTCAATTAGTAAAACAAATCATAACTCTAGATCATTCTACTAGACTATTGACATTAAAATACATAAATGATTTATAAAATATTTCAATTAAAAACACATTTAATCCCTTCAATGATCATATTTCAATTTTTGAAAAATTTGAGGTCTAATGCATCAATAAAAAACATCTTCTACCCTAATTTCAATATGATACAAAATACATAAGCATACATTGAAAACCATGACATTATGCAAACAAGTCTTGCTCATGGAAACTACAAAAAAAACTAATAGTCATTAAGAAAAAAAATCCATTTTCATGAAAGATAGACTTCAAAATTTAGCACGTAAGACATGAACATGAAGGTTTGAATCAAAATTTGGTTCCCATATAAAATTTTTTAAGGTGGGTGTTTTGCTCCCAATAAATGAAAACTTTGTGGGGGAATACTCTAGAGTATTTGAGAACCTATAATATTAGTTTAATCATTAAAAAATTCAAACATTACTAGAAATAAATAAATAAATCATAAAATTTCAAAAGACTCCAAATGCAATCATGTAACATACTAATCTGGTTAACATAATTTTGCATTTTTTGGTTTGATCTGGATAATAACTGGCTCTGTGCAGAAAAAATTGAAAATAGTTTTTTCCCACCTAGTAGGGCTCTCTGAGTGTGACTAGAGTGATCATAGATCCAATGGAGGCTACTTCCAGTGGTAGTGCCTCTAGGGACCTAAACTAGAATTTGATAGAGGACATTCCATCCAATGGATGGAAGAAAGTGTTAACAGGTGAAAAGACGTGTTCCTCTAAAAACATGTCAAGCCTCCCTATTTCCACTAAGCACATGGCCCTAACTATCTCAGATGATCTGGTGGAAGAAATCATGGCATCCATGGACCTTGCATTAGTTAGTAAGTTTTTCTCCTTCCATCCTAATATTGAGATGGTAAGGAAATGGGTTTTGTCTAGGTGGAAAGTTAAGGGTAGTGGATCGATCACTGCTATGGCAAGAGGCTTATTCCTATCTAGATTTATGAATAGGGAGGATATGATAGCTATTCTTGTTGGAGGACCATGGATGTATGGCCCACATTCTATTTCCTTGTGTTCATGGAAACTAGGATTTGATCCTAACTTGGACCTCAGTAAGGCTGCTCCTGCTTGGGTAAGATTGCCATGGTTCCCATTGGAATTCTAGGATGAATTTTTTTTTATGGCTATTGGAAATTCTATTGGCCAATACATCACTATAGATCATACAACTAGAATAAAGTCCAAATGTGTGTATGCTATATTATGTGTCAATGTTGAGATTAATCAGACTCTCCCTATGTATATAGAGCTAAACTCTAAATATGGGACTTGGACTGACCTGATCACATATAAAAATGCTACCACTTTTTATCAAATATGTAATAAAAAGTGACATTTAATGTCACAATGCAAGGTGAAGCAAATGGGAAAGAAATATTATTCCCTGATTTAAGGTGAGGATCATTCTCACAATCCTAGAAATTCTAGTAATCAGGGAATGGGGGTTAATGCAGAAAACCCTAACAATATAGAAAAGGTAGAGGATAAGGCAAGCAAGGAGGATGTCTCTTGTAATGGGGGAAAAGTTATCCCAGAGAAAAATAACAAGAAGGTATTATACAATGATAGTCAGAAGGCTATAATAGACACAACTAACCCTTTCAACCAATAGACCAATATGTCTGAGGAAGGAGGAATAGGTGTCCAACTGATAGATGAAGATAACGTAGAAGGAAAGGTTCCAAGAGATGGACAAGAAAAATTAACTCCAAAAATATTACTTAGTAAAGGAGAAGCAGTCTTACAATTAAACACATATATTTTCCATGCTCTGGAAGTCAGAGACCAAGCAGGCAATTATTCAGCAACAGCTGAAATAGGATAAAATGATAGTAATGAACAAGAGGAATGGGTTACCCCAAAGAAAAAGAACTGAAAAGGCAAAAAAAATTTAGATGTTGGAACTTATCCCAAACAAGGGAGACAAACCCTAAGAGAAACAAGACAGAGAGATTGCCAGGGAGATTGTCAATGGTAAATAGAAAACAGTAGAGACCCATTCCCTCAAATCCTCTAAATGAGAATTTTATCTTATAAATTGAGGGGCTTTAATAGTCCTTAAAAATAGTTTGAAGTTAAAAACTACATTTTAGATAATAAATTAGATATTTCATTACTCCAAGAAGTCAAGATGAATGAGGAGTGTTTTAAGAAAATTGTTGACTGCATATGGCCTAAGACAGCTTTTTACATCAGTCCAACTGAAGGGGCTTTGGGGGGGATTGTAACTATGTGGAATAGTACTAAAATTTAGGGATCTCTTTTGGCTTACAATAAGCACTTCTTGATTATCAACTTCTCTTTGTACTCTTTGAATTGGTCGTTGATCAATGTTTACAGCTCGAATAACAGAGCATTGAGGCATAATTTATGGATAGACTTGAGCAGTCTCAAGAATAATTCCAAGAACACTAGATGGATGTTAGCTAGAGATTTTAACACTCTTTTATACCCTTTAAAAAAATAGGGTGGGGTTATTTATTACTCGGATAGCATGTTCAACTTTGCCAAATTTATTAATGATTGGGGACTATTGGATATAGAATTGCAAAATCAAAATTTTACTTCATCTAATAGAAGAGGAGATCAAATGATCCAGGTTAAGTTGGATATATTTCTTATCTTGAGTAACTAGAATGATTATCATAATATGTGATTGTAGGCTTTCCTAGAACCATGTCTGATCATTGCCCAATCTTCCTTAGTTGGAGAGATCAGGGACAACATGGTCCTTTCCCATTCCACTTTAAAGCTATGTGGATCAAACACAAAGACTTTAGACAAATGGTGGCCCAATGGTGGCAAATTTATATTCAGGGCAGTCCTATGTTCAGAATAGTCAAAAAAATCCAGCATATCAAATAAGAAGTTCATGGATGGAATAGATACAGCTTTGGTCAGGTCTTTCAGTAGAAGAAAAATGTAGTAGGAAAACTCAAAGATATTCAGCAATGGATGGCTCAAGGTGATGATTCAGAAGAAGAGAATGTCATGTCTTCTAAATGGTAGAATCTTATGGAAAGAGAAGAGGTTTTCTGGAAACAAAAATCTCATGTTCAGTTGCTTAAAGAGGGGGACAGGGACACTGCCTTCTTCCATCTCTCAGCCATGAAACACGGGAAGGCCAACTCCATAATAAAGCTATGTTTGGATAATGGCGACATTATAATTGGAGATAATGAGATAGGGGAACAAGCCAAGGTTTTCTTTTAGGATTTGATCACTTAAGAAAACAATGATGATGGGAATGATATAGAAATGAACCAATTCATTCATAAAATCCCTTGTTTAATAACTGAAGAAGATAATCTAGAGGTGTTAAAGCCTATATCTAAGGAGGAAGTCTGTGCTATTTTATTTTCCATGGGTGCATTCAAAGCCCCAAGTCTTGATGGATTCCATCCTATATTATTTTAGGAATATTAGGAGATCATGGGAGTGGATGTTACTATTGCTATTCATGACCTTTTCATATCAGGTAAACTTTTGAAACAAGCTAATAATACTTTCATAGTACTTGTTCCTAAAAAGTCACAACCCACACACATTATGGATTTTAGACTGATTAGTCTATGCAAGACTATTTATAAGCTATGCACTAAAGTGCTAGTTATGAGGATTCAACCTTTACTAGACAAAATTATTTCCCCTACACAAAAAGGCTTCATCCCAGGTAGGCAGATTCTTGATGCTGTGATTACCACAAATGAGACTATTCACTCCATGGACAAGAGCAATATCCCTAGTATGGCTCTTAAGCTAGACATTTCTAAAGCATATGATAGGGTCTCATGGAACTTTATATTCCAAGTCATTAGAAAATTTGCGTTTAATGATAAAATATCTCGCTTGATATGGAACATTGTCTCTTCTACAAAATTTTTAGCTCTAGTTAATGTCATACCCAGAGGGTGTTTCTCATATTTGAGAGGAATCCGCCAGGGGGACCCTCTCTCCCCATACTTATTCATCATAATGGTAGAGGCACTTGCAAGATACATACAAGCATATATAGCCTCAAAAAATTTAGTGGGCATCAAACTTTCCTCATCCCTTTATCCTATGGTGGTGTAGCAATTTGTGGATGATACCATATTTTTTGGCATCTCCTCAGTGATTGAAGCTAGAATATGGAAGAATATTTTAAATAATTATGCCATAGATTATAGGCAAAGTATAAATCTCTGAAAAAGCAATGTGTATTTCTTCAATACTCTTAATGACCTTAGACAAATAATCATTGATATATTAGAATGTGCTAAAGTTGTTCTACCAGCTACCTATCTGGGTCTCCCCCTCATGGTTAAAGAGGTATCTCCTAGTTTTTGGAATGGAATTTTGGAAAGAACTCAGAGGACACTTCTTGGTTGGAAAGGGAAACTCCTCAGTAGTTCTAATAAACTACAACTTATTTGGGCCTCTCTACAAGGGATTCCTACATACTTCCTATCTCTCTTTAAAATTCCTACGTATTTTTCTAACAAATTGGAATAGATTCAAAGAAAATTCTTATGGATGGGGCTGGAAGATAAATAGAGAATGTCTTTAGTCAGATGGGAAAAAGTGTGTCTTCCAAAATCACATGGTGGCCTCAATATTAGGTCTATCAGGAACATGAACAAAGCCCTTCTCTCAAAAATTAATTAGAACCTGATCCATAAAAATAATGATTGGGGGAAGATAATGTATGCCAAATATATGCATAAAATTGATGGTTCCAACTTTCTTCAATAGATGGGGTTACCCCAAGGATCTATGATATGGAATAAAATGCTAAAAATCGGAAGCCTTCTTAAGTAAGGAATTAGATGGAAACTAGGAAATGGCTAGGATATTAAATTTTGGGATGATATTTGGTTAAAGGACAAGGCTCTCATCACACAAGGAAACTATAGAGAGATTGCTAACATTACTACTCAGTTTTTTGGAGATAGAGTCAGTGATTACATGGATAATAATAATGGTATGTGGAGGTGGAAAAATCTATTGGACTATTGTGATCATAGCCTAAGCTATTCCTAAGAGTTTAAGAGATTCAACAGTTGATTCAAGGGACCAAAATCCCTATCTTCCCCCATGAAGATGAATAGTAATAGTGGCCAAATAAGAATGGATCATTTTTTGTCAGGTCTACTTATCATCTATTGATTCCTGAGGCTTGAAATAAAGATGTATGGAAAAAGGTTTGGAATTATAAACTGATTCCAAAACTTAACATGTTTTAGTGGGCTGTTGCTCATAACAAAATCTTAACACATGACAACCTTCAAAAGAGAGGGTTTACCTTGGTCAATAGATGTTACTTGTGTGGTTTAAAAGAGGAAATAGTTTCACACCTCTTCATTCACTATGATTTTTCTTGGGAATTATGGGGCATAATTCTAAATAACTTTGGTATTGATCAGGTCTGTAACTCTAACCTTAAGGAAGTCATCCTTAGCTAGAATCCAACCTTTACACATCCCTAGCTTATGGAATTATGGAATCAAACTCTACCCTATTTGAGTTGTATTTTATGGAAAGAACACAACCACAAGATTTTTACGGACACTACTAGAAATGCATCTCAGGTGTTTCATTCCTTTGTTAAGACTCATATGGAAAGTGTCACCACTACCCATATTCATTCTATGAAGAAACCCTTATCTCAAGTTGAAAATCAAATTACTGCCAAATGGAAGTTTTAAACTAGATCCCTAATTATAATAACTCCAAAATTATATATAGACTAAATACTAAATGGATTTCGCAAAAGCCTAACTAGATGAAGCTCAACTTTGATGGGGCATCCAAGTCTGATGGTAAAGCCAATGGAGGAAGAATTATAAGAAATGATAAAGGAGGGATGATTTCTATCTATGCTGGTGGAATTGGATTCCAAAGCAATAAGTATGCTAAAGAAATGGCTCTCCTATGGGGGTTAAAATTGGCTATATCCCTAGGAATAAGGAACTTGAGTATATAAAGAGACTCTAAAATGGTCATCGATGTAGTTAATAAAGCATTGAATGTGGGAATTAAGCTTAAAGATATCATTAGGGATATCTAATTTCTTTTTCAAAAGTTTTTTGAAGTGGAGATTTCTCATATTTATAGAGAGGGAAACAGTGTTGCTGATGCCTGTGCCAGTCTTGGTCAGCAATTTTCAGATTGGTGGGTGTGGCACCAAGTTGTTCATATTACTTCAAAAATTATGGATATTATTCGAAAGGAGATGAATTTTCAAGGATGAGTTAAACTTATGAGAAGGATATCTCTTGTAGGCGGTCCATTTGGAGGGGGCCATTGTGGATCTCAGAACTTGATAACTATTATACTCTTTTGACAATCATTCATGATTTATTGTATCAAGATGTTAAGTCATGTGGGTCTCATTATGAAGATTTATGGGAAATGATTTTAAATCATGGGAGTAGTCAGTGTCATCTCTGTATGGTATTTTGAATTATGAGCCATCACATTTTCATTATGCATAAGCGGGAGCAAGGGTTTGTAACCACTTCAAAGTTGAAGGTTAAATTTAGGAACTCTGTAAGGTTGGTCTATAATTCCAAAATGGGAGGAGATCAAATTCAAATAAAACTAGTCTCCTTCTATGAATTCAAAGATAATCCACTGGTTTGGCATTACTGTAAAGAAGGGGGAATCAGCCCATACCTAGAAAGGCTTAATGGGTTCAATGAAAACTTGTTTGAGCAATTTGTGAGGTCCCGGTTAAATAGGCATATCACTATTGGTGGAATTAGTTTTGAGATCTCTAAAAAGGTGATTGTAATGTTTACATGAATGACCATGTAAGGGACAAAGCTTCAAAGGAAAACAAAAATTATGGATCTATCAAGACATAAACTATTCCTGGGAGAAGGTAAAGAAATCATCCCTTACCAAGGAGGATTCGAGCGTGCTAAACTACTTGAGCCATGGGATGGAGTGTTATTCATTCTCTTGAAGTAATTCATTCTTTAAGGATGATTTACCAGGTTTTATAATTACCATCTCCCTCTTTTAAATCACTTCAAATGTAATGCTCTCATTAGTTTTCCTTTCTACTTACTCTCTTCTTTAGAACATTCTATCCTTAGGGTGAGAGAAAAATTATCTAAAAAGTTGGATATGAACCCTATTCCACTACACCAGGGCCTCATCTTCTACTTGTATAATTTTCACTGAGTACTTGAGCCATCCAAGACTATTAGAATTGATAGTGGACATAATTTCATCCAATCCTTTGTCTGGTGATGCTATCGATGAGTCTTGCTTCTCCCATGTTCCTACCAAACTAAAGAAGTATCTTTCTCTACTCCAGAAGAAACCCCTGTTAACACCCATGACTCCTTTGCGAGTAAGAAGGGAAAGAAAAGGAAGGTTGATGTGGAGGAAGAGAATATTGGGGGGACCACTAAGGGGTCCCACAAAAATTTGTGTAGGGCCACGAGGGGTCAAGGTGGTATATCTTATAAGTTTGATAAGGTTAATAAGGAGGGCTTCTCCTCTGGAGTTTAAAGGTTGGGGTGGATTATTGGTAAACCCACTCTTAAGGCTAGACTTATTGATTATTTAGAGAGTGCTTTGGAGGAAGCCACCCAAGAGGAAGAGTCTAAGGAACTAGAAGTCCATGAAATTTCTTAGGACACTGAAGGGAAGTGGGAGACTAAGGAATTTGAGGTTACTGAGGAGGATGATACTGACATTATGGAAATTGCTAACAGAAGGAGGAAAATGTATGTCAAGGAAGCTAGTGAGGAAATGGAGAATGAGATTGGTTTGAAATCTAAAATTGATGCCTTGAAAGATCATATATTTAGAAGCTCGAGTAGAACTTTACCAATGGGCTCCAAAATTTAATTCTCTTAAACATGTTTATGCTAAAAGAAGTGGGTAATATTGGCCATGTTGTCAATGCAGAGAATATTGAGAAATTGAATGATCTTCAAATCAATGGTTATGTAAGGAGAGACTTCTCTGACTCTTGTCTTTCCATTTCTTATTTTTTGTTTTTGTGTCTATCGGTACTCTATTAGTGTTGTCTCTTCTCAGAAGGCATATTTTGTTTGATTTCCTTCTTGTCTATTTTGCTCTGTAAGGGTTTAGCCCCTAGTCTATTGCCTTACTTTATCAAAAACATACTAATCCTTATCAATATTTGGATTGGGTGTGTTCTTGTGAAGATTTATTCCCACCTTGTTATGAGAGTTTTAATAAAGAGTTAGGGATAGATAAAGATTGGAAGGATTTTATTTTCTCAGAATATATATCTTTTAAGTACTAAAAATAAGATCCAAGAATTTTTTACTATTAGCTAGGCACCATTGCCCCAATAGAGACACCTTGGATTCCACTCTAAGCATTACTCTATTTATATCTAGTCATCCATATCCTAGTAGAGATTACTTTAATAACCCTTTTTCCATTTTTTACTTGGAACAAGGGTTGGGAACCACCATTGGCTAGGTATACAGGAATAAACTTCATTTTAAATAAAATATTTATTCACATTTGACCTTACTCAGTGTTTATTATCTCTCAAAAAATTATTAATTATGTAAATTTGCATTTATCTTTTAGAATGAGAGGTATTTATAAAATTTACATGAAAACATTAGAGCAACTTGCAATGATTTGATAAAATTTTCTAATTTAGATAAAACTTTTTGCTTAAACTTGAGATATACCTTGATTCAAGGACTTCACATACACTAAGAATAATATACACAATTACCATTTTAATTATATTTCATTCACCACTTATTAGGATAATTTTTATGAAATCATAAAATCATTGGATCATTTTGAATTTAGACAAACTAATCTATGAAATCAAAATAATTACTCTAGAAAGTAGGAAATGTTGAAAATAGGAAATCTATCCTATGAAAGCATAAAACTAATCTAGAAAGCAAGGAATCTAATCTAAGAAAACTATAAACCTTATTTAATAAATATTTAAATATATTCTACTCCGATTACTAAGGTAGAACTTACAATCATTTTAAGATGGTTCCACTTAGAGCAATCATGAAATATTGTTTCAAAACTATGCATTGACTGGAGAAGTTAAATCATTACCTTTGAGATATTTAAAAAATAATAATTATCACCCATAAGTTTAGAAATATGATATGGTCCAACCCATAATGAAATAATTTTATCATGTTGTCCTTTCTTTTCATGTGATTTATTCCATAGGAGCACTAGGTCTGAAATTTGAAAAACCTTGATTATTTATCTTTTATCACACCATCCCTTGATAATATCCTAGTTTTTTATAAAGCTTAGTAGATCTTATATTTATGCATCCTCCATCTAGACAACGTCTAGTAACCTTGACTAAATTATTTCATGTCTTTCAATATACTCTTACATAAATTAATATGTTGGTACTTTAAGACTAATGGAAAAAACATGTTTTTGCACACATACCAACTAAAATGGGAAGCTTTGAGGCTCTTTTGATGTCTAATATTTTCTTCCCATAGTGCATACATTAGTAACATATGCCATTCCCTTTGTCTTTTTTGATTAATTCTTTATGGCATACATCAAGTTATTCTTAGTATATTCTACAAATCCATTTCATTATGGATAATAATATGAAGAGAACATGATAATAATCTAATTATTATAGGCCCATTCAATGAATTCTATAGATTAGAAGGCTGGACCATTATCACATAGGAATGAAACCAGTGGTCCAAATCTAGGTAAGATATTCTCTTTAAAATTTGATCACATCTTAATAATTTGAATTCTTTGTTACTACAACATTAGTCCATATAGTATATTAATCCATTGCTATCAATACAAATTTATGTCCTACTGAGGAATAAATAATAATCACTCCTACAAATTCTAAACCCCATTGTGCAAATAGGCATCCTTCAATCATATGTTACAAAGGAATTATTGCATGTACTTCTATTTTTCCCCAAATACTTGGCATTGATGGCATGATCTGACATGGCTATGAACATCCTTAAATATGACATGCTATTAGTATCCCATACTTATAATTTTATGAGCTATAGAATTAATAGAGGGAAGCTCACTGCCAGTACTCATATGGAGATTCTCTAGAATGTCTATGGCTTCTTCATTTGATACACACTTTAAATAGATGTTTTCATAGTTTTTTTGATATAACATTCATTTATTTATCATTTAATGATCTGATTTGAGTCCGAGTACTCATATTTTTTTCTTTGTTTAATTTAAGAGGGTATGTGCATTTGAATAATTAGTGAATGATATAGCTATACCAATCACCTCTAGTTATTTGAGATTTATTGATTTATTCAATGGAGACATGTGAATCTATTTTAATCATCAATTAAATAATACCCTATCATCTAACCATTTTATCATTTTTGATTTAAATATCAAAATCTTATAGCTTATCCATCTATTTGCCTCTTCTCTCATCTAACTCATTCATTCCAACCATCAATTTGATATCTAGGTTGGGGATAATGGCATAAGTCCTACTGAACAAAATATAGTGTCTAATTTTATTTACTACCTTAACCATGGAATATATCTACTTGTATATCATGAAATAGTTCAATTTTTCATCTTTCAAATTAGTTCTGATAAAGGCAATTAGATGTTCATTATCCTCTTCCTTTTACATGAGTACTAATTCTATATTTTGTTCTGATGTAAATGAATACAAGAAGAAATCCTTGGTGAAGTCAAAATTGATAAAAACTAGAGCTTGAGTAGTGGGAATATTAATATATTTAAATTCTCTTTTGGATTCAACTATCTACTCAATATTAACATCTTATTTGAACATAGCATTCAATGGTTTAAAATTTTCTACAAATCTTGAAAAGAATTTTCATACAATGTTTAATTTTACAAAAAAATATTTAATATCTTTTTTGTTATTAGGATATGGTATTTTTTAGGTAGCTTAAGCTCATTCTAGGTTAATATAAATTCCATCTTTGGTAATTAAATGGACTAGTACTTTACCTTTTATGACTATAAAGACATTCTTCTTGGGATTTAGTAACACCCTATACCTTTTGCACTTGTCAAACACTCTCTATAACTGAGCATAATGATTTACCATATTATTTGAAAATAAATTAAAATCATATAAATTATGATATAGTTTCCAATGAGTCATTGAAATCAAAATCCATGGCATGTTGGAAATTTGATCTTGCATTTATTAGGCCAAAAGTCATCCTTTTATACACAAAGGTTATATGCTTAGTGGTAAAGTAGTTTTCATTTTGTCTTTATATTCTACTAGTATTTAGTTGTAGCCTAAAAATACATCCAAGAAGGACATAATTTATTATCCATTTAACATATTAATTACTTCATCAAAAGAGGGTAGAGGGTAATTATCCTTTTTTTAGGCTCTATTTAAATTTATGAAATCAACACAAAGTCTGATTTCACCATTCTTTTTTTATAGGTACTATATTAGCAACCTATGTGGAATGCCTAATTAGGAACACAATTTTGGTGTATAAAAGTATAATAGACTTCTTTATAAATGAGAGGATCTAAAATTAGATTCACTGGCCTTTTAGCATTTCCTAAATGGTTTATCCCATTCTTGAAGGGGTATAGTATGAGTCATGAATCTATGGTTAAGAACCTTTAGATATTTATATGTCCAAGAAATTCAATATTTATATTTAGTCAAAAAGTCCTTTAGTTTATACCTTTCATTTTAGAAAATCTTAGTCCAATGGTGACATGTTGTGGATGGTCATCAGTTCCTAGGTTCACTTACAAAAAATTAGATTCATCTATTTTGAATTACTTATTTTTTTATTTTGATCTTCCATATCTAAAAACTTGTCTAGTGACACCATCCCCATGTGTATTCAATTTTATTTCAAGTTTAGGATACCATCATATCCTAATTCCTCTATGTTTAAGGGATCAAAATATATTTTATCAATTATATAGGCTTCAAAATTATTAGAATTTATAAATAACTTTATAATTTGATAATCATCATCAAACACCTAATAAATATCCATATTATTAGAGACTAATGAATAAGGAACTAAAGCCATATAAAATTTATGCATCCTAGACTCCTAGAGTAGTGCTGAATTTACATTTGAAGTTTCTAGTGAATTTATTGTCTAATTTTCCTCCCTGGGGATGGATATGATGTTGAATGATTCAAATGACTCAATCAGATCCTGAGATATATTTATATTTTTTCAAATATGAAATATTTCATTGATATTTAATCTTAATATGATTGACAACCAATTATGAATCTCTAAGTAGTAACTATTTGACATTATGCCTTAGAGAGAAATGTGTACACAAAAATAAGGATTCATATTCACTATGATTATTGGTGCATGAGAACTAAAACTCATATGAAAAGGTATTAATTACCATCTAGATTAATCATTTTTATTCCCATGCCTAAGCCTTGCTTAGAATGATCACTGTCAAAATATAAGATCCAAAATTGTGAAGGATATTCAAATTCTTATTCATGAGATTCATGTTTTGTAGTAAACATTTAGACACCTATATGAGATGAGGCAATGTTAACCTTTTCATTCTTAGTGTTGTATTACATGATAAGGTACTTCATATGTGTCTCTCTATACATTTGGTTCTGATTTGATTCCCCTTTACATGGCAATCACATATGTAAAAAATTAGTATCTGTATAACCATTTAGTGTCTTAAACCAATCACAACTCATAGGTAAGTTGTAAGCCTGAGGAATGTTAATGAAAATTACACACACACACACACACACACACACACACACACACACACACACACACACACACACACACACACACACACACACACACACACACACACACACACACACACACACACACACACACACACACACACACACACACACACACACACACACACACACAAACACACAATAGGACATGTGGATTAGAAGGAAGTTACATGAAAACATTCAATAACTCTCCAACAACTAGGACTATAGTCTTGTCTAGATATAAGACTAACCTTTTGGACTTGTTTGGAGTGATCCCTAATTTTTTGGAAATATTTTTAGGCATGATGTTAGTTTAAGTACCTAAATATACAAAAAAATATATACGCATTTTTTCCAAACATTCTAATAATTAGCGAAAAAGGTGGCACTTCAGTTTTGTCTCAATGAAAAACCACATTAGTATTTGAATCTTTAGAATTATCAGTCAATAACTTATTGGCTAGTGTTTTTAATAACAATTCTCTTTGTTTAGTAATCTGAGTTAGTTCATAAAGAGTAATATTTATCTTAATTTAATTCATATCTTTAAATATATTGTATCTAATTTTGTTCTATGAATCAACCACCTATTTTTTGATAATATCCTTTTGGGGGAGGTATATTGTTATTATCTTTTAGATCTAGAATAATAAATACATTATTATTTGGAGGCATGGATGTTTTGATAGGTTGTTGGCCTTTGTTTCTCAAGTTATAATTGTTTCTTTGGAATTGCTAGAAAGCATAGATATCATCTATACTATCTTCTATCTCATTCTCATCTTTGATTGGGAATTGGAATTAATATTCCTTAAACATCATTATAGTGATGGGTGAACTATAGATGATATATGTAGTTGAATTAGACTTGATTTGGGAAAAAATTATATATTTCCACATTTTTATAAAAAATATAAAAGGTTGAACAAAATTTTATATAGTCTATCTCATTATGTTTTGTAATATTATGGAGTCTACTAGTTGGGCAAGTCTACCTCACATATATTTATCTCCATAAGCTTATTAGGTTATGGCTCAAAGTTATTTCCTAGGATGTTGAATGGTATGTTATAAATTTAAAATGTGAAATTAATATTGTTTATTTCTCCTAAAATATTGCCTAAATGTTTTTACATGCTAAAAAACACATTGCTAAGTTTTTGAACCATATACTAAATGCCATCTAGTTCTAATTTTGTAGAATTAGAAACAATCCTATGTTTTAGAAACATTAATTGGGACCAAGGCTTGGTTTTCACTTTATTGAGTAGGTTTTAACACAAGATTATTCAAAAAACTAAGGCTCTATTAAGGTGGAACATGGGCCAAAGGTAATTATGTATCTACTTGGTTATGATTGTGGGCCATGAAATTCTGATTAGCACTCAGAATAGGATTTAATGATTAAAAAATTAGATTTAAATTAGGCATATCTAGTGCTTATAATTATGGATTTAACTTTATATCAATATTCATAACCTTAACATGGGCTAGTGGTAGTGTGGTGATGTTCATTTTTTGTGTAGGAATACTATAATCATAGAGTCTAAATAGTTTTTGTACATCTCAAGGGATAACACATAATTAGTACTATGATAACCATCTACTTAGATAAACATATTTTTAAATATTATGTTAAATTATATGATTGTCTCATTAGGTTCTATCCTCATTCTTGAAAACTGTTGATATATGACACTTGGGCTAGTGACCTTTATAAATTATGCCAAAAAGGTATTTTGACACTAGTCCCATGAAGTAATTAAATATTTTGGGATATTGATTAAATATTCATAATAAACATCCTATAATTTAAAAGGTAAAAATTTTCATGATACATGTTCATGGACTATGTTTAATAACCATATGGTAGTTTAAAAGCCTTTATGTGTCCTGTAATCCTTCCCCCTAAGTGAAAAAAAGAGGGAAGACAATTTTTTGGGTTTCTAGGTAGGTCATGAACAACACCAATTATAAAAGAGTAGAGCCAACTAACCAAGCTAGGGCCATAATATGTAGAAGAAGCTAACTTCTTCTAGTTGGGGAATAAGATTTACTCTGGGGTCCCCTTGAGGTGCCTTTATCTGATCTAGGTCTTCTATAGATCTATAAGGGTGGTAATAAAGTAGTGTCAAAATAGGATCTTGATAATCTCATTAGTATATTTAGTGAAAATAAAGTGATATTTATTAATAAAATAATGTGCCCTCCTTATAATGCCAACTAAATTCTTATAGATGTGTGTTTTATGAACACCACATAATCTTATGACATATCCTCTAAAATTTTAGGATCAATGAATATTTTCACTCCAAGTCACGAGTTAAAAAGTATTTGGTGTTTTAAATAACCATGTGGTGGAATAATAGTGATCAATGGGTTATTTACCTTAGATCATTTGGATGAATGAGTCTAAAATTAATAAAAAATTTACTAGAGGTGGTCGGAAAAAATCTAACCTAAAGAGGACTAGATCAAAAAAATATAAAAGGAGGGAGAGGTAGGGTAGGAATTAATTTTTTTGACTCAAATATGGATGAAAACATCCAAAATTTTCCATATAATATGGATTAGACAAGTGATTAAGAACTAATACCTACATTAAGTTGTTATCAACACATAAAATAAACAAACATAGTTAGGGTCCAAAGGAAACATCTATAATAAATTTAGTGTTCATAATAAAAGGTTGTTGAAAATAATGTATTTATATCACACATCATTTATCAATGGGATATTATGATTAATTTACAAATATAATTTAAACTAAATAATAGCACAATATGAATAAATTTATCCAAACCACTTTTACACAACTCAAATAACTAAAATACCAATATGATAGAACTTACTCAATGACACTGAAGGTTTGGAAGAGAAACACACATCAATACAAAATTATATAACAATCATAAAAATTTATTATTTGCCTTAACTAGAAAATTTTTCATCCCTTTGGAATGATAAGAGTACAAGTACAAATAATATTGGGATGGGGATGCCTCATCCTTCAAGAAAAGTCCAACTTTACAATTTCTAAAGTATGGCCATGTCAAAATTTCATGCATCCCATGCATAATTATAATTTATTAATAAAAATAATACTCCTTTTTCAAAAATAACTCTTAGATATAAAAATATCCTAGCTAAAAATAACTCAAATTACGACTCAGACATGTAACAATGAAAAAGATATACTTGATGTTGATGTGGCATTACTTAAATATGAAGCTTTCATGTTCGAAGCTTAGATCATTTTAATTTCAATTATAGCTATATTCACTATAATATTTGTAATTGTTCCCACTATAATTGTAATTGTAATAAATAAGGGCACTGGTGGCACTATGACTATAAGTATGACAAAATTGATCCCCTTTGATGTTTGCACCACTATATACCCCAAAAACTAAGACTAAGTAGTTGGTGGTTTTGAATGGATATATGGTGTACCCAATATAATATTTTTTTGCCTCAATTATTCTAATTTATTATAAATCCTAACTCAAGTCAAAATCTATTTGATTGTTTCATAGTCAATGATGGACCTTATAAATAATTGGGGAATCTTAGCCATTAGTTTTATATGGATGATCATAGAGGCTTTTAATGATACTTTAAGTTTATCTATGTTTCCAAATTATATTTTACAAAAAATTAAAATTTAATTATTTATTCATTTTATTATACACATACCCTTATATTTTAACCCAAAAAATGTCAATAACTACCTAGAGCAGGTCCTAAAAAATTATCTATGTGACCAATTTTCGTAGAGGTGGGTAAAATATAGTTAATCTCATGTCCTTAAATATATAAATTTAACATTTCTCATGAATAATAAACTATTTCACTATGGCATACATCTCCTTATGCCACTCCGTCAAGCTATCTCTTTTTGTGGCTACATGATTCTAAGCTAGTGAGACATTTGGTGTTAGAATTAAATTAAAATGTGCATAAGTATTATTTATTATATCCTTACATATAAAGTTAATATTTAGACTACATACCATTCATATTCTCATGGAACTTAGACACACTTCCCCATTTAGGGTGTGATTAAGATCTTGTATTTATTATTGAACCAAATATATTATACAATGTTTAGGTTGTATTATACACATTATGCAAAATATCCCTTAGAGATTAAATAAATTTTATTTACTATAAATTAATATTTTATTGATCATATATTTTAAATTTATACTTAAGTAATACCTCAGTTCCATCTATAAATATATAGGTATCTTCTCTCTATTCAGTTATATCTCTAAGTGAACCTTCCTTTTATTTGTTAGGGAGGATATGTCCACCCTATGTTATACTTCCATGACTTCACCTTTAGCCAACATAGTCTTCCTCTTGACATTATTCATTTATCTATATATCTAAAAAAAATGGAAATACACCTTGGATGTCTTAGTGGTGATCAAATATTTATTCTCATTTCCCTTTCTTGTAACTTATAGATCTAGGGAGGAATGTTTAGTCTAGCTTGATTTGTAGCTTGATTTATAAGTATAGACATGGTAGGTGGGTAATTTACTTGTGGATAATTTATGATAAATTAAATTTAATGGAATGATGGGGCATTTATGTCTCAATAAATGATAGAATAAATTTCCTCCATGTAGTTTTTATCTATGGGGGTGTATTAACGATATAATTAGTTTTTTTTGGGGTCATATATACAAAGACTATATAATAATATATTGAAGTGACCTAGGAAATTGGCATACCCAATTGGGTAGATGGCCTTGGTGATAAATATTGTGTATCAAAAATTAAGGAGGAC
Organism: Torreya grandis; assembly: GCA_037957365.1. NCBI lineage: Eukaryota > Viridiplantae > Streptophyta > Pinopsida > Cupressales > Taxaceae > Torreya > Torreya grandis. The sequence continues at coordinate 2,853,035 of JARHVA010000132.1, forward strand.
ACTAGATTATCAAAATGTGCCTTTATCCTATCATCTTATGGATATGTGGTGCTAAATAAAGAATATATTATAAGGGTTGAAGTCAATTTTGAAAAATATTTTTTAATGCATGAATAAGTAACATTAGTACCAAACATAGTATCAATATAATAATAAAAAGTATTAGTAAAAATAATAATAGAACCAACTGAATAAGTTAGTGGATATGGGTTAGTCATATAATAATGTTATATAAACTAGTAAAGGGGTCCCATTAGTAGCTTGGCCCACTATACCAATGTCAATAGAATCCTCTGTTAAAGTGTCAATAACATTTTCACCTTGAATAATAGTTGGTATTATTGATGGTGGAGAAAAAATACTTGTCAAGTGTTAACTATTGAAACTACTTGAGTAGTTTATCGCATGTCATTTATTTCTCTCTCCTTATTATAACATCACTCAAAATTCAAAAATATGGGGTCGTGTTTAAACCACTAATGTCCATATGAAATTTTAACCTTGTTATTAATATTCTTAATAGTAATACTAATGATCTTAATTAAATATCAATACCTAAATAGATATTTTCCTAGGTCATAATGTACCCTCACCTTTCCCACTAAATAAATATGTTCCCATTTTATGTATTATATATGACTAATACTTAGAAGAATGTTTTGAATAATTCCTTATTTATTATTATTCAAACCACCATTTTTGCTATTATATAATTGGAAATAAATTTATTACTTATCTAACTTATTTGAGACTTGCCTTGGTAGATACAATGGCGCTACACATGTTCCTTCTATTCTTATCACTATATGATCAAGGTGGAACTAGTATTTCCCCATCTTTTAGATGTTTATTTTAATTAGTTATGAAAACTTAGGCATACCCTATCCATAAGTGGACCTAAATACCCTTGTGTAAAATACATATATAATCACCTACATTTTCATTTTGAATTTTTATGTGTGTGAGGCTGAAATTATCAAAGATCCTATTTTGGTGATAGTCCTTAGATGGTTCCCATATTTCATCTTATGATAATTACAATTCATGACATCCACTAGATATGACATCAATATAAAAGTTTCCATATTTTAAATTCTTTGGCTTGTAAATTTCAAATTTAAAATTGGCATTAATAATCTCCTCAAGGCTTACAATCTTATCAGAAATCAAGATAATCTTTAACAAAGGAACTCATATTTCATGGATGTAAGAAATGATTAGGAATACATATAATATATTTAGTATCACCATAGTTAATATTATCCTTGGTCTAAACTTGATTATGGGAATAAATGAAATATGACCCATAATTAGATAATTATTTGGCTTTATGGCCCATTGTCGTAATTTATCCTAAAGTATATTGGTTGGTAACCATGCATCTACCAAAAGCCAAATTTAGGTCATTTCAAGGATTGGGAGTTTGTCACACTTTTTAAATTCATTTAAAAATATGTAAACCATAGGGATAATGTTGTGTCTATGATGTATTATATTCCCCAAAATTTGACTATTTACAAATAAATCATATAGTATGTTGATGCAAGGCATTACTTTGTTTTTGCTATGGCATTATGCAAGCCTGCTATCTTGATTACCTTTATGTCATCAATTTATCTCCTATGGTTGTGGAAAACTATTCTTATGACATAATGGATCAAATACATCAAGATTTTCCCAAATGTCTAAATAATGGAAAAATTGATGTTTTAACATGACTAGTTAAACATTGTGTCCATATTTTTTTTCCAATAATGGAATATGAAGATAGAGTGGGAACATAAGATGAGGATGCCATTAAACATTTATAGATTATATTTGAATGTATTAAGATTTAGGGCCTTTTTTTAGTCATTAAAAGCTAAAATTCATGCAATTCACATAATAATGTGAATGTTTTGTAGTTTAATTTTTTGTTGAGTTCTAAATATAATGTAAATATTTTGTTTAGCTCAAAACTTGAATGAATTGAGTTACTAGTTCATGTGAACTTTGAGCTAGTATCAATATATTTCTCTTTCATTTAAATTTGAATTTTGTAATGTCAGATTTAGTGGCTTTGATTTCCACGTGTCTTATTTTTGTTACTATCATATGCTTAGTCATATTAATATGAAAATGTATATTTTCATGATTTTAGGGCTTTATTTCATATGCTTACTCATATTAATATGACAAGTGTCTCTTTTATACCCTTTAAAGGCTTAATTTCATGTCTTTGAACTTGATTTATTTAGAAGGAGAGGTGTCATTATGTCTCTTACTTTGTATATGGGGTTCTTAATGTTTTACTTTAGTATTTAAACCGTGCTTGAGTTGGATTATAACACTTGGCAAGATCTCATTTGTTTAGATTTTTTTTGGATTTTTATTATGTACCTTTATTTCATAGGTTGTGGCTCTCTAGGATTGTGCCATGTGGACATTTTTCTCTTATTTGATGGATTAGATGATTGTATGATACATATGTGATGATTTTATCTATGGATAAATGAGATGGTGATAGGTCAATGGTTATCACTTCTTTGAGTAAGTGAAAAGACTTAGAAAATGTACAATCATTAAAATATATATGGATGAATGGGAACATGACATGTGGATGGCTCACACTTGTCCAAAGAATCTTCAAATTTTGACAATGTATCTTGGTATGATCAACTATAGGTATTCAAGATTATGACACATGGAGTAATCTTACTTATTTAAAGGATATAAAAGATGTAGAAACTATGTAAGGACCCGTCAATCATGGATTAGTCAATTGTGCCAAGTTGATGGTCCTCACTTCTCTGCTTACTTTTAGTAATCCATAAACTATGCTAATAATCATTGGCTATGGATGAGTAGGATAAAGACACATTGTGTAATCTCACTTATTCAGGTACCTAGATGACTTTTTATATTGTATCATAGACCTGCATGCTATGGGTAAATAAGATTGAGATGCATGGGTTACTCTCACTAACTTGGATTTAAAATTTGACTTAGAACTTTGAAAAATCATAGGCAAGGAGGATGGATGAAGATATGTCTAAAGATATACTAATTTTAAGGCTAGCCTAAACAATTAAATATTAAAAATTACCATGGAAAAGACATTGTATTATTAAATTAGTCAAATAAATCATAACTATAACCAATTTTTCTTGACTAATGACATTAAAAGGCATAAATGATTTATAAAATATTTTGATTAAAAAAAAATTTAGCCCTTCAATAATCATATTGTAATATTTTTACAAGTTTAGGTCTAAGACAATAGCAAAAACAACTTCTATCCCAAATTCAACATGATAAAAAAGACAAACAAATTTTAAATATTTTAACATTGTGGAGTTGAGTCTTGCTCATGAAAATTAGAAAATAAACTAAATAACCATTGAGAAAATGAAGCCATTTTATTAAAAGATAAACCTTAAGATGTAATACATAAGAGATTAATGTGAAGGTTTGAATTTAAAGTGGGTCCATATCTAAAAAATTTGAAGGCGGGGTGTGTTGGTCACAATAGCCATCTCAATGAGTAAAAATAGATACCTCTATGATTCCACGAAATCATGGCCTCATGATGGTTTCCACATGTTCTCTTCTGATATTTTAGAATTATTAAAATAACATATGATATTGATATATATTAACATTTTAATTATGTTATATTTATTTATTATATGTACGAAATATGTGTATGTGAATATATTAAAGTTAAATCAAATACAATGGTTCAATAGACCTATGAACTATGAATAAAGTCACTTAAATTTTTTAGGAATGTTTGAACCTGAGACAAATAAATGCTACCATATCCACATGTGACTTCTCTTTTGACATTTAAATTGTCCCTCTCTTTCATTTATTGTATCTAATTTGAGTGATGCCACATGAAAAAAATATTGCACTAGAAGGAGATATAAATTTTGAAAATAGTCCAAAATTCCTTAAGCTTAAACTAGATATAATTTCCTTATGGATCAATACTTCATAGCCCTCTTATTTTTACACCACCATATAATTTTGTTGTGTGCCTAAAACATACATAAAAGGTGTAAATTCCAAAACTTATGGTACATAAATCATAATGCATCTCCTCTGAACTTAAGTAGCATAATGCTAGTTGCAGCTTGAAAAATATTTTTGATTGCATAATTACAAATTAATCTTAATATATTCCTATTTTAAAAAATTATTATGATTTTATTTTTGAAATAAATATTAATCTTCTACTCATATTTAATAAATAATATTATAATGTTATTAGGTTCTTAAAATCCTTCCAAATATATAAAAAATAACTAGAAGAAATAAATATCAAAATTCTATTTATATAAACAATAGTATAAATTTAAGGTTTTATTCAAGTGTGCTTTGTAATAAACCCACATTTCAGGCCAAGATAATATCACATATTAATTTATGATCTACAATAGTTTCACCAAGTTAACAATCATTACTCTATTCAATTAGTTAAAGGTATGATTTACTGGCATCATGTCCTTTATAATGTATATTAGTCAATCCACATTTCCATATTTTGTTTGGTGTCCATTCCAGGATGATAATATATACATCAATCTCTTGTTTAATTTTATATAATTTTATCAATGTTTTTTTATCCCTAATGAATTATACCAATATAGTGTTTTAAATTATACTATCCTTACAAGTTTCTAATATTAAATATATTGATGATAATTTTTTTACATCAACAAATTTATCCTTTTACCTATTCCGAAGGTTAGAATGGAATCAAAATAATTTAATAGTAAGGATCCTTTCAATCAAAATATTAGTACAAGCATAATTTGTGTATTTTAAGACCAAGTATAGAGCTTGCGAATAAAATAAAGTATTTGAATTGTTTCTATGAATCAAAATTATCTCTACTAAATAAAACACATGCATTCATGTTCTCAAAGTAAAATAATTCAATATCATAATCCAATATCAATATCAACTCATAAAAAATATAACGATCAATATTATCATTCCCTAATAATAAATGTAAATATTTTAACATCCAACACATTTAGATATCATATAAAAATAATAATATATAAATATATAGATCAAACTATTATCAACTCTTATCTAACAACAAACACATATGAATGAAGGTGACATCTTAGAGGAGAGAATATTTCTCCAATAGACAAATGTTTATTAAAGTTTTTGTTTTTTATTTATTGACTTTGATAAATTTAGTATAACATCATGAATTAATTCAATATTTATTTAAAATGTATATATTTTCGATAAAAATATTTGTGACAAGTTAATTTATGTTCAAAAGGTTCAATATCATGATAATATTTCAAAACATAGTATTTATCACTATCAATTTTTTAAAAAATATGATGATTCAAATCATATAATTTCATTAATTTCATATGTTTACTATAAATTATTTAATCAACTTAATCCTTTCATATTTTTATTATAATTTTAGGGTGCCACGAACCAAAAAGAGTATAACTAAATAAAGGGAAAGCTAGCAATAAGACAAACTATGAAAGATACTAATCAATAAGAAACTAAACTAAACAAGGCTAAAAATGAACAAATAGAGAAAGAAACTAATTCTATTAAAGAAAATAAAACCAATAAAATACAAAAGTAACAAAAGAAAGAACAAAGATGTGAAAAATATATATAAATATGGTAGGAACTTGATCACAACAAAAGCTGTAAAAAAATCCATAATTAGTAAAGAAAATACATTACAACATAAGTGAAGTTTGAAATTTTTTCATGCATCAAGCATTACTACAATATTTAGGTGATAGTCATATTTTTCGCATATGGGTGCACCTTTTTTGTTCATCAAAACATTATATTTATTTCTTATCAAGTAGATAATCAATTCATAAATGAATGTATCAACTTGATATACATTTGTAATATGACATGGAGACTATGTGTATACACATAATATTTTCAAAATTTATCAATTATTGATGTTTTATCTCTTATAATAACGTATCTGATCTTAATATATCTAAGTGCATACCTTAAAGGGTGCACCAAGAAATAGGTGGGTAGACCATTAGTGTTTCACAAGATTGTTATCCCATATAGTACCACTTGATATCAATCTAAACATCTCATATACACTTCCCCAAGCCTTATCTCCTCTCATCCACACTCTTCCAAGATTTTCACTACCTAACTTAGCCCTTTCCTAAGCCTAAAACCCTTTTTTATGTTTTGAATTACACTGTTAACCCCATCAAACCTATATTCAAATAGTTAAAAGTACATTATGGGTCTAGGTTGTCTATGACCAACCTAGATTGAGACATAACTTGTTTTTAGAAAATAAAGCTACATAGTCAAATGGGCTGATGATTTTGGCTAAACTTTCAAAAAGTTTAAGGGTTAGATTAAGATATATATACACATCAATTTTATTATTTATGAAGAATAAAATAAGAATAGTATATATTGCACATATACTTATTCACCATTCTACTTGAGGAGCATAGATTAGGGTTTCAATACTTTCTTTGGAGATGCAGATCTTATCTTGTGGAGAATTATTTTGGATGCATAGAAAATTTGTGTAGTTTAGAGATGATTTATCCTTATTATCCTTACATACCACAACAACCTCTTGTAAATCACCTTGGCCAAGGCACAAATTGGGGATCAATGGGTTTATATTTAAAGGTAAATATTCCTAACTTTGTTACTCCTTTATAAGAATAGATATATTTGCATTTGTACTTATCTCCAATGCATAAGGATTTCCTATACATTGACATGAGTATAGATCTTATATGCATGTTTGCTTTTAATTTTTATTACATTCACTTTTTTCCATAATCTTTGGTGAGCACTATATTAGACTTTACTTTACCTATCACTTACTTTGTGAATATGAAAACATAGGACCCATTTAGTTTTATTACATAGTGTAGCTTGAATAAAGGCTATGGATCCTTCTATAGTGATGTTATTGTGGTAATAGATCTCCCAGTTAAGTCTAGTAGATCCATCTTGGTAATGACCCAAAATATCTAATGTATCGACAATCAAAAGTGTAAGTAAGATTTATCTTCTCTAAGCTAGGATTGATTGATAAATCAGTTGCACTTCCCTTTGTATACATTCTAGTGAAAATGGTGTGAATCAAACCCTTGTAGGTTTTATTTCATGATTTCATTTGGTCATCATATTATATATTTTTATTTTTTCACTATTAGATCAAACTTATTTGTATAATTCTAATAGTCTGTGTATAGGTTTAGCACACAATCAATCCAAAATGACCATATTCTATTTGTGCACATCTTCACTAAATACAAGTGAATAGATCAATATAATCATAAAAGTCTACTTATTAAGTTCTAGATTTGAATACAGAGTTGAACCAGTTGCCTCTGTATATAATTCTCCTCTTTCAGCATATAGGTTTGCAAACATAGTGAAACTAGTTGACTCTATTTGCAAATTTTTTCTCAACACACAGATTTGGAAAACTCTATCAAACCACTTGACTCTATTAGTATAATTTTTGTATAAACATTTGATCATCACAAAACAAAAATTTTCAATCTAAACATCTTCCAACATACCAAAGTTCATTCTTACTCTATCATTTCTTTTCTTTTCTTTCAGTATTATTATTCACAAGTTTACAATCTGTAAAACTGCATCCCTGTAGCCAATTGGGTCAAATCACTTGACCTAATTATCTAGTCTATTTTTTTATATTGAAGACATAATTGAATTATTGGATTATGTTTTTTTCTAGATCTTGATTTCATAGAATAATAATGACCCAGTCGACTTTATTTTAGATTGTTTACATATACTATCTCCTAAACTGATTTTGTATTATTTATAATCAAAGAATTAACCTCTTTTTTTAGTAATTAATTCACCTTTCCTTTCAATTTCATGTACACTTATAATTAAAAACATAGATTAATTAGGTGGTTTTTAAAATTACCAATTTAGTCACACTAGTTTTCCCTTTTGCACACATTTTCAAATCACTTCACATAAAAAACATTAAATAATTATCTTTACAAAATCTACTTACTTGGATTTTCATCACCAAGGGGGAAGCTGACTTACTTTTTTGGCCAAATATAAACAAATGGTTGATGGTATATATTGACAAAGAAATAAACTCACTTATCATTTTGGGAATGTGAATTGAGTGGGTAGGACTCAATATCAAGCTAGTACCATCACCAATATAGATCCCTCTCAGCCTAAACTTCCTAAAACTAGCATTAGATTGCTTTTTAATTATTTATTATAGCCAAATTCCCAACCACATTAAAATTAACCTTAATTATAACTTCATAACACTTAGGAATGACTAATTTGTTATCATTTACTTTTAAGTTGTTACTTACTCTTTGATCATTGTATTTTGTATTACAAAATTTACATTAGCTAGTATTGGTACAAGATTTGTGTTGTGTGTTATTATTAGATCAATTACATTGATCTAATTACTTATGTGATTAATTTAATTTAATTATATATTATCTTGTAAAACCTTTCCCTATTGTCATAATAATGTCATCTCTATCAACAAAGTCTCCTATAGATTATTTATCATATCTACCTATAGTACATATCAGACCTATTTGATTGTGTCTCTCTATCTTCCTATTCAGTCACTTGTCTAAGTAGTAAAAATTAATTATGTATAGATATGTATTATTATTTATTGGCCTATTCTCTATTCATTACTACACAGTCAACTTGTAGGATTGTATTCTCTTTTTATCTATTTTGTTCCCTAGATTGTATAACACATTCGCCTAGTTTGATTCTATTTTTTATTTTCCTTATTTTTCTTTTCATCACCTATTTAGCATCATTTTCTTATCATTAATTTCCTATTTGAGGATAATACATAATTTAATCCAAAAAACATGGTGAGTCCTACCCATCCTAATAGGTTTCCCCAAAAATAATTTGTGACTTCCATTTTAGATGAAAGCAATGTGCTTGTTGTCACTCATACTAATAATTATGAGACTCTTCCTCATTTTTAATCCTCTATTATCCTTATAATATGAGGATTAATTAGTGGACACACCATAAATACTCTTCTTAATTAATTAATTTACTCAACATAAAGGAAAGCACCCTTGAACCATCTATAATCTAATGATAGGTACTCAAGTAGAAGAACCTCTTTCACCCTCCCTATATTTTTGGGTGACACTTTATTTGATTCCCAACATTTAAATTATACTGTTACTCTTTCCCACACCATGGATTGTTATTTTATGACCTCTTCAATGTCCATGCCAAGTTTGTCCACTAACATGGTAGGTTCAATAACTAGTGGGCCTTTTACAAAGACCCTCCTCATCAATCACACCAATAGTGCATCATTTTATACCAATGATAATCATGATAAATGCAATTCCTTTTATTTAAATGCTAACCATTACACTAGTGCATATTTTTCTACACATGCTAATCATGCTACTAGTTTTTCCTTTTATAACAATGTTTCTCATGCCACTAATATTGCACATGCTACTTCTCATAATGCAACCCAATCGAAAAATACCAATATGAATGATTTGAATGTTGCACATACTAGTCAAAATACTACCCAAGCTCTTTAACTCTTATTGTGAAAAATGAATAAAATGAACAATTTTTAAACTAATAACACCATTTAAATGACACAGATGTAAAATAATGTCATTAACATTCAAAATCAACCCCAATAGGTTCCTCGGGGAGTGTAAAATTCAAATTCCACCTATCCCTCATAGGGATTCCCATGGTACCCTCATTCCTCAACCACTCCTCATTAATAAAATGATCAAACATCTCCAAAATAAACTCATAAATCTCAAATTACCAATATCAACATATTATGTATCACACCTAACATAATTTATAATGAGTCCACTAATCCCATATTACATTTAAAAACATTTGGTAATCTCTATAAAGACTTCAAACTTAATATTTTTTTTCCTACCAAGTTATTAGCTAAAGCACTCTCCATGGGTTCTTTAGATTGGTACAATTAACTAAAATCCCATTCTATCACTAACTTAGAAGATCTAGTTAACTCCCCATTACAAGAGTTTCAAACTAGTGACCTCCCTAGGAATACCTTATCTCACTTCAAAAATTGTAAGTAAATTAAAACCAAAATGACATAATCTTTTCATCAAACTTTGGAAGAACTTGTCTAATAAATACGAGCATAACATGGTATACAATAATCTCTTTCATATATTCACTAATTTTCTTTAACCTAAGTTGTAATATTAGGTTAGGACTCTCTCTCTAATTATTTTTAATGATCACTTGACCAAGCTAGTTCTAATATTTTCTCATGTGCCAATTTGAACCATCCCAACCTCCTATGGGCACTTACATGCTCATTAAAAATAAAAACCATCATGCTACCAATGATGGTGTCATCGATACTTATGACACTATTCACAACATTCAAGCCATCACTCCCAAAAATGTTGTGGAACATGCTCCCCATCCAAAAAACACTCCTAATCCTCCATTTTCCCTAATAAAGAACATTAATGTCCACAAACCAATATCCTTATCCAAAATACAAAAGCATCTTCCCAAGCCTCTACCATGAGATCTTGACCCCACTTATCCTATGAAATCATGGTATGATCACAATAATTTTCTTAGTTTCATTCAAGTTTGAGGTACTCTCATGAGACTTATAAATAATTACATAACCTGGATGTGGATTTTATTTTTAACCCAAATTTTGATCATGAATCACTCATTTGTAAGTGCTAAAAAATAGATGCCATAGCTTTTAAAACTCATGAAACATAAAAAAATCAAGCTTTAAACCAAGCTAATGCTCACCTTACTATATACAAGGATCCTCTTACTAATCATCAAGATCATAATGACAAGCCTACTCCTTCCACAAATAATGTTGATAATCTTATAAAACTCACCAATGAAGAAAATGTGGTAAATATGACTATTCTGTAAAGGGTAATTGCTTTTATTAATTATAATCCAACCCACATCCACCAAACTCCTCAAAATTTTTTTTTCATTTAATACTCTTCCCATCTCATCTAACAAAGTTGGTGTAAGAGGACCTCATATATTTCCAAGAACCACTTCTAACATCTCAACTGGATAACACCTCTCACACTATCTTGACTATTCCTTTACATTTACACAGATCAAAAACATTCCTCAACATTCCAATAATATTTATTCAACTAAATCATAAAAAATACCCTAATCAACTATCCCACCATATAAAGACAATCAACTTATTTATCCTCAAACTAAACCAACTACATATTAATAACACAAGTTTTACTACACTTCTAATCCTCCTTCCTAAGAGCTCCTAGAACATTGTGCACCTCTATCTAGCAATCCCCCATAGTGTCACATCACAATTTATCCCTAAGATTAATATTGTTTTGATTCATGGATTTTCATGGATGTTAATTGATTAACTACTATTTAATTAAGGTTTATTTCATATCCTGATTATGGGATAGTTATATGATGCTTAATTTACATGGTTAATTTAATATGATATGAGTTTAAATTTTATATTTTGTACATTATGATCATGTTTGATAGTTTATACAACAATATTTTATGGATATGTGTGTGTGTGTGTTTCAAAGTAACTACCTTCTTTGTTGTGAGGTGGATGTAGGATAGACCCATCCCTTAGAGTGTGATAGAGGGAGGGCATCATCAGAGAGGGTGGTATAGATGGATACATTGGGTGATAGAGAGAAAAGATATAAACCCACACACACACCATGATAGATATATTTATTTTCTTTATGTTCATTGCTTAAGCTAGATAGTTATAGTATGTCTTGATTAATGATATATATGTCTACTATAGTTTTATTTTATATTTGATGATCTTCTTGATTTAGCTATATGATGCCACTAATTTGGGTTTGTACTAAATTAATAGTTATTTATGTTATTACTTGGTTGATTTAGTAAATTTATACATGTCTTTTATGACTTACCAATATTTAGGATGTAGCTGTGTATATTATGAACAATGATTATCTAAATATATAGTTTTAGGTAGTAGATGAATTCTAATACTGTGCTTGAATGGGTTGTTAAGTGAATATTTACACTTATAAGGTTACTATTATCATTTATAATAACTAAATAACCTATATTAAGTCATTAATAAATTATAGTTCTTTGTTAACAATGATGGATGACATTAGTTGGCATGGTAATTATGATATTAATGTTATTGACTAATGATTGTTATAAAGCGTTGTGTCTAGATAATAAAAATGATTCTATACAAGTTAATATAGGTGGTATCATTACTAAATGATAAAAAGGAAACGTCATTATATTTAACTTAATGTTGACTAAGGTTGAATTATTCATATAATTAAATAATGAATATATTGTTTGTATGATTAGGCAAATTCATAGTGCTAAACACCATTTAATGGACTTATTAATATTTTTGATGGTCTTTTAATAGGCATATGCTATATCAACGTTGTTTTATGGAATTATAATGTTTGGTGGACTTGTTGTTTAGTTGACATAGCATGGAAATTATAATGTTGAAGGACTTTTATAAAGTTAATGCATGCTTTTAAGGAAATTCAACAAGCATTCATATTTCAAAGCATTACATAATTATTATTTTGGAATTCCCAAGATGATTATGGTTTATAAATGTTCTTTGATTTGAATTATAATTATTAATCAAAGTCATTATTGGGTTGGCAGATTTCTACATGAGAAAATGATGTTGGACAATTTATTCTATTTAGTTATTCTTGACATGCATAATTTTAGTCATTACTCTACTAAGGAATGAGAGGGAATTGGTGAGGTGATAAATGGCATGGAAGGGAATAAAATAATTAAGGTAGAGATCTATAGGGGTATGGTAGATGATGGCATATTAGGCAAAACTGAAATAAAGGATTTTAAGCTAAAAAGAGAATACAAATTTGATTCGTTGGCATATAAACCTCTCTTTCAGGATGGTGATGTATTTAAAATTCATGTTTGATATTTGGATGAATTCTAGTAATGAATTTAAGGGTTAGATAGTTTCTGTTAAAAGGAAATAGTAAAAAGTGGACTAAATGTAGGGTATTATGGATGGATCAGCCATCCACAAAACCCTACATACAATGCATAAAAACACTAGGTGAAATGACTAGGGATGTATGATTTTAACCATTTTATTCACAATACTTTAGAAACTCTATAATTTTGCTTGTTTTGAATTTTTAAATCCTACAAAAAAATTTGTATAATATAATTATTTCATTGAATCGATTATTATTACCTTGACCTAGTAGAGTCTTGAAATTAGTATTTCATGTTGAACTAGTTTAGGTAATTTAGATTTTAAAACATATGCATAAATCTTGAACCCATATATGTTATAAGGGATAATTTATGAGTTTCAACCCAAATTTATCGATATAATTTGAAGACCTTTTTCATTGATGGCAATGGATTTTTATGTACTTATCTTGGATTTTAGTTATACAAATTAGGTAGGGATTTGATTATTTATATAAGTCATTTGGAAAATAAAATGAAATTAGGTTTTTTTCATTTATGTGTATATAAAAATGATAAAGATATATACATATATAGGGGTATGTGTTGATGATTTAATTGTGATATTTCTAACACCAACAATGGGAAGTTTTAGGAATGTGGGACTTGCAACTTGAAATGACCTCCAGATTTTAAAGAAGCTGGCTCTTCTTTATCTCAACTGTATTATGCGAAAAAGGATAGGAATTAACAAAAACACAAATGCAATTAAAAATATCTAACTATGGTGATGCGCCTAAATTTAATTTGACCCTTAATTCTAAGCACAATGAAGCTATCTTTAAAATTCAATTACATTAAAGAACAGACAAGGCATGAACAATGTAAAAGATAAGAATAGATAGGATCAAAGGCTCACAGTTTAGATGATTTTGCAATAACACAAAAAATATCAACAAAGGCATAGAACTCAGTATTCTTATTTATTTTCCAGTTTCATAAAAGGCATAGAAACATGCACAGTTACACAAACTTTCTAACTCAAGAAAATAGAACAAAGGCAAATAACATCACTGGATATAGCAAGAAAGTCTAAAATCTCTTGATAACAATCCCTCATAAAAAATTCTCTCTATCTTCTGATGATGATCCTCTCTCTCTATCTTCTCCCCCCTCTCCTGACAACCTTTGCACCCATATTTATAACATTAGACTAGCTCTAGATTACCTGCATGTTCCCAATCCAATGGTCTAAATAAACTCTAACTAAAATGGAAGTTTCTAACAAAAGATATTTCTTGAATCTAAAATGTTTCTTCTCCCTACAGTTCATTAGATGAAATAGATACATAGGATGCTTCCCACTATGAAATTGGCAAAGACACTTGGCATGTTTTTCTTACTCTACTTGAAAACTTTTTCATTATTCAAAAGGAACCAAAAAATGACAATTGGCAGCTTCTGAGGCATGTACCGAAGACACACGACACTTTTTGCATAACTTATACTCTTTACTATGTCTTTGCTCAGGAGTGTTCCATCTTTGACATCTGTCATAGTCCACTTCTTCAAACTTTAAAAGTCTATAGAAACTGGGACCCACAACATTTATCACCTGAGTAGCTTCAAAAGAGAAACAGGGATAGGTATCACATTCCACATATATTTAACAAAGAACACATGGTGGATTCCATTTTCTTCAGCTATAGACACATGGCAGCTTCGGTTGATCTTTATCTAGATTGTAGAAACATTCAGGACTCATTTTAGATTCATATGAATGGTGACACTTAACAGCGTTTGTTAACTTTAGAAATAAAAACTTGGGTCCCACCATAGTCTTTACTTATAAATGAAACAAAGTGAAGATATTTTAGATGTTGACACATGGTGGCTTCCATTTTCTTCAGCTAGGGATATGTGGCGTCTTCTGTTGCTTTTAGAAAAACATATTGAAGCCTTCCAAAGTTGCCACTTGGCACCTTCCGCTTGATCTTGAGAAAATCTTATTAAAAGAAGCTTTTGAAACTCAAAATAAATTTGAAACATAGATGCCAACATGAAATGTGGATTTTGACACTTGTTGTGTTCCATTGAATTACTATGAGACACGTGGCACATTTTGATCAACTTAGAGAAATTATAAAATGTGTCTTGGCTGATGACATTTGGTAGCTTCCATGAAACTTTGATACTTAGAGAAAAATTTAGGCAAAAATAAACTCATGCTCATGCTCTTGTGTCAAAAACATTACTGCCTTGAAACCAAAATGTGCAAGGACAAAACTTGGAGTGCACAGCTGAAAATTTTATAATAACATGTAGAGTATTTTTTACTCTACAATTCTTGGCAACCCTGAGGACTTTTGAGCTTGTTTAAAAAGAAGAATCCACAATCTCCCACTTGATCAAATGTGACAAAAATCATGTCATTAAGGTTCTCTGATAAGTAGACCACTCATCATCAGATAATCCCTACTTATTTTGCAATTTGTGGAAGGATAAATCAAGGTTGATGATATCCTTGTGTGAAAAATTCTACAAAATATGAACTATAGCCTTCAATTTAAATTCAGGCTAGGAAATGGGAATCAAAATAGATTTTACTTCAAGCACTAATGAATCATCTCTTAAACCCTAAAAGACTACCTGATCATTTTGCCTGGCTAACAACAAAGGTTTAATTTCATCAATCATCAACACAGTGTTGATATTAGGAAAAGAGGAAGGAAGACATAATTGCACTAGATCTTCAATGTGTTGTTTCATGTCTTTCATTCCTTCTTTTACCACATCTAGAAGCTCTCTACAATTGATTGTTGTGAAGTTTCAATTGAGAACCTCATTCACTCTTTTGGCAGTGATCATTTTGTCACTAATCCTTGTTGTTGATAATGCTCCATCAGTTACATCATATAGCTTTTGTAGCAGCATTTGAGAGTCAAACACTCTCAAAGAGATAGTGGATAGAGTGGCTTCAACTGAAGTCTCCACCTTTTCACACAATTTATGTGCATTTAGCATAAAGGTTAAAGAGGGTCTAAGCTGAGTAATCTCCTCAGAGATTCTTTTCCATATTGATACATAAATCTCCTTAACCAGATTCAAAACCCCAATATTCTTTGGCTTATTAGCTAACTCAAGTGTCAACTATTCTTTCATTTTTCACTCAGCTTGAAGTTGAGTCTATATAGCAGCAGTATTATTGAAGTTGAGTGACCTGTAGTAGGCTTTCCTCACATTTTTCTTGAAATGCTACCTTTTCCCACCTTAAGGTTGTGACTGCATCTTTCACCTACATTAGCCTTGATTTTAAAGAATCATTTTAGGCCTAAATAGCCTGGTGAGTTTGAAGATAAATAGTATCTTGCAACTATTTGTTGAGACTCTCTATTTCATTATTTATGGTATTGATTTTTGTAGTCAAACTACTATAGTTTTCCTTCTCTTGGGCTAGATCAGCCTCCATCTTCTATAGTTTCCTTGATATTTTCAAATAATCCTTAGCTACTACAAAAGTGGATTCATTTAGAAACTCAACCTTATCTTGGGGTCTAGAAAGTAACATATCTATTGCCACTGCATTCATTGTGTAATCTTTAGGCTACATCTACTCATTTGGCTTGACTATATTAGGTGACAAATGGGTCACCATTAGTTGCTACTGTATTGGGTCAAATTGTGACCTCATATGTGGTGTGGCCAAGGGTTTATTATCTTTCATCCTCTTTTTATCCATCTTAGCTTCTCTAGCCTTCTTAGCAGTATCTACTTGAGTTTGGAAGGTAGAAAGAGAGGTAATGTGCCCACCCACAAAAGGATAACCTTGTGGCAAGCCCTATGGAATAGCCAAATGTTGGCTAGGGGTAATCTGAGGAGGTAATTTCTTTGGGATAGAGGGGAGGAAATGAGGCAATGATATGTCCTAAGTATGGATAGATGGGGCAAAATGAGAAATGGGCATATCAGAGGTGGCAGAGGAAATTATTTGGCTAGATGGAATCATCACCCCTATAAGAGAAGAGAGAGATTGAGAAGAAGGAGAAACAAAACTCACCTGAGGAACAACTAAACTACTCTATGGTTGGTTTTGTGAGGGTTCTACTATTTCCTCTGAATCAAGTTGAAACCTCAACCTCTTATGTTTCCTTGATGTTTCTTCTTCTAGCTATGCTCCCTTCTCTTCAACATTTACCATTGTTGCTAGTGGTGATTGTGTAAAACTAGGAACCCTGAGGGATGATGCTAATGGAGAAGATTTTTGTGGTGAAGATAACACACTCTTTTGTTTTTTAATGGCACTAAGAGATTAGGGCCAAATAGTTACAGCTACTATAGCTGAGGTTTGCCCTGGGGTTTGCAATGTTTGACTGGATTCTGCTCTAGCTTCTAGCTCTCCACCCTATGTCTACAAATTGATTGTATTAGGGATAGAGATAGGAGACAGATGACATTCATCCTAGATTTCTTCCCATTTTTCATCTAAATCCACATTTCCAAAAGAGTGAGTTGTTTCACAAATCTCTTGCCTATATCTCCAATAGGCTTCTATCTTCTCAATGTTCCAGTCTTTGTTCTTTAATACTTTTCTTAAACCAGAAGTAATTCTGATTTTAGGTCAAAATCCCTTTGCTTAACATAAAATTTTTCCCATGGCATGTCTTCTTGAAGGGGAAAATCCATCAATTCTACATAAAAATTAGGAATATCTTCCCTAGGATTTCTTCTATTTTCCCAAAAGGGATGGCCCTCATGCATAATTCTAGCAACAACCCTATTATTCTTGACCCATGAAGTTATGAAACCATTGGGGTCATATCCCCATTTATATTTAATTAAAGATAAAGACAGGAAGGCTAGTTTTCTTAGCAACATGATCTTAGCATCTCTATCCTCTAGGGCCATGTTGTTTGTTACCCATGGAACATCATACATTTTCTTCTTTTTCTTCCTAGAGCCATATTCATTATCTGCCATAGACACCTGCCTAGTGGCCTCTAAGAATGCTAACCTAAGGGTCAAAATCTTAGGTAGCAACATTGGTTCCCCACTAAAACCATGGACTCTAATAATAATATGATGGGATCCAAAAAATTAATCACATGGAATAGTGCAATTGGTTATAAGGCTTGAGACACTTGGAAATAGTCTATTTACAACCAGTTCTGGGCTCATATGACAAAAAGTAGGGGTAACAAAAAGTTCCCAAAATTCATATGGGTCACTATTTTTGGACAGGATATGTGTCCATGTAGACATAGGAATGGTTCTATGTAGACTGAAGCTTGGGTCATACATATTTAGATACATGTGCTGGGAAAAGATGCCAAAATTTTGATACAACATGAGATGAAATAGATAAGAAGAGTACCTAAGAATTCTATTAGATTTGAAATGGGTGAGTTACTAAACCATTGAATATGAAATCTACTCAGAGAAATCAAGCTGATACTCTTGAGTCTTATCAACAATTTTCAATCTGAAGAGGATGGCAGTTTGTTCTTCATAGACAGTTGTATCTTCTTTCATTCCAAAAATGAAAGTCATCATGTAAAGTGCATCTTGACTAGCTTATACAAATTGTACTCTTATTGTTGGCAATGTCAGCACAATGGTATCATCATCACCTAATTGTAATTCTAATTTTATAAACCTCAATTGAGTATTGATGTTTGCCCACTTTTTCTTTATTTTGGCAATAGTGGGAAACGTGGTTGTCTTATCATGATACAAGGCCAACATGTCTCTGATAGCCTTTGGTGTAATTTTCACTATGAATGGACCCTGTTGTATGGTATTTGAGGGTGCATGAAACATTTTGGAGCATATTTCAACCAAGTTAGGGCACGGATGTACACCTGGGACAATGAATTGTGCTAGCTGGGAAGTCCATATCCTCATTACAAATGTTTCAAATTGTCTACCCTTAGCCCTCTAAATACACCTTTGATGTGCCCCTTCTCTGAGATTTTTTCTAGGCTTTTGAAGAATTGGGTCCATCATTTCATCTACAAAATATTTCACCTTTGTTGGGTCATTTGTATAGCCAACTTCAGGGACTCTAGTCTGTGGATAAGTTTTTAAAGGTTATGCAGGGGTTGAAGCATATGATTTGCTTATGAGAAACTTATCAATGGATTTGTAAATTCTAGACCCTTGTTTCAAAGACTGCACTCCCTCCATATCTATATCTATACATGTAAATAGTTAATTGTGGTAATAGGTATGGAGCTTTGCAATAAGGAAGCACTTTCACTAAGAAGGCTTTGCTATGAATTGAAATTTGTAGATAACAAGGATTTTTTAGCAGATGCAGGAATGTTTGAGACACTTGTAAGCTTTAACTCTTGTTATGGGGTATTTAATGATCCATCAAGTCTCAAAAATGGCATTAACTTTAGATAACCATTAGCAAATACTATGAAATCTTCATGGGATAGTGAGTTAGACACGTCATGAAAGTGGCTGCTCAGGGTACCTTGGGGAATTTAAGGATTTGGGAGATATTTTAATGTGTCAAGAGTTTTGAAATTTTATAAAAAGACTCTAAGTCATGGCTACATGTTTAAAGAACACTTATTAAAAGAAATAAAAATGGTAAAACAAAGCTACAAGGAAAGGGAAACTATCTAACTATAATACATTAACCAAGTATCTTTGCCTTCCCCCTAGATCAAAAGTAGAATTTATGAAGTCTCCTTCATGGTGAGAAGACTTATGGTGCTAGACAAGTGGCTGAATGAGATGAAGCTCTGGTGACATACTCTTCTTGCATGCCACCTTGATTGGTCTACATCTGAGTCGATCAGAGTCAAACATGCTTCCAACATATACATACTCTTCT
Organism: Torreya grandis; assembly: GCA_037957365.1. Classification (NCBI taxonomy): domain Eukaryota; kingdom Viridiplantae; phylum Streptophyta; class Pinopsida; order Cupressales; family Taxaceae; genus Torreya; species Torreya grandis. Next base: position 2,872,902 of record JARHVA010000132.1, read on the forward strand.
TGTTCTTAAAAGCTTGTCAAATGTTGGTTCTTGATACTGGTGTGTCTCATCTGTTGAGTTGTGGAGTTAAAAGCTTCAACTCTTTACAAATAGAAGGAACAGAAGGTTGCTAAGATCCAGGAGCACCGGTGTCAGCAGCAGGACTGACGTCGATCGTGACTAGTGCAGAAGGCCACTGGTGACGGCAGGGAGTCGGCCGATGTCGGTAGAACCAGGCAAGCAGGGACCAACATCGGTTGCCTATGTGTTCCAGAACTATTCATTGCATAGACAGTTAGTTAAGTGAATGAAGTGTTTATATGTAAAGGCCAGTTAGAGTCTTGAGTTGCGAGGATAATTGTCTAAATTAAGAGTCTAAGTTATTGTTTAAGTCTGGGATCTATTTATAGACCCATTGGCATGTATTGTATATGTATAAGATAAGGAAGGCAAGGAAGTCCCTTCAATGTGGAAGATCATTGAGTTTTAGGTTGTTGCAAGCTCATAGGAGATCTACATGTGTGAGTATGGTCTGTTGAATTGCAGGTTGCAGGTTCATGGGAGATCAACTTGAAGTACTATAGAGTGCTTGGTGAACTAGCAGGGTTATTACTGACTAGTTGGAGAGGTAAACACCAATTTTGTTTGTGAGTTGGTTGTTGGGACCATATTTTTTTGGTAGGAGAGTGTTGTAGAAGAATTATTGTACACTTGAGGTGTGGGAAGCCTCTGTAAGGTGGAAGAGTGTGGCGGCTCTTTATTGTATTCTTTTTTGTAAAGTGTTAAAACAAGATAGTGTATTGTCTCTCATATTCTGTACTATTGGTGAATTCTAGCTACTTGTATTTCTGGTTATTTCTGCATTTATAATTGCTTATATTTGGTAATCATACTGTGTTCTTTCTGAGGAGTAAGATCCTAACAAAGTGGAATCAGAACAGGTGTTGTTCTTGTGATCTCCCAACAAAGTGGTATCAGAGCTGTTGGTTGGGATACTAACAGATTGGATTAGATTTGGTTAGTGTGTTTTCATTACAGGTTACTCACAGGGTTTTTGTTTGAGTGGGAGTTGAGCAATGGTAGAAGATAGTCAGCTACGAATGGAAAAGTTTAATGGCAAGAACTACCAATTGTGGAGGATGCAGATTGAGGATTATCTGTATCAAAAAGATTTGTACTTACCATTGGGTGGGGTTAATTGCAAACCCTCAGATATGAAAGATGAAGAATGGGAGGTTCTTGATCGAAAGGCTCTGGGATCTATTAGATCGAGTCTTACATCATCTGTGATTTCTAGCTTATCACAGTGTAAGACAATGGTGGAGTTGATGGAATCTTTGGAAAATTTATATGAAAAACCCTCAGCTTCTAATAAGGTATTTCTTATGAAGTGTTTATTTAATTTGCAAATGTTGGAAGGTGGATCTATTCATAGCCATCTTAGAGATTTCCATGGTTTGGTAAACCAGTTAAGCTCAGTCAATATTGTATTTGATGATAAAATTAGAGCTCTCTTAATCTTGTGTTCATTACTTGAAAGTTGGGAAGGTTTGGTAATGGTAGTTTCTAATAATGTGTCTCCTTCAAAAGTCTTAAAAGTGGATGATGTTGTGAGTGTGATCTTGAATGAAGAGATATGCAGGAAAAGCACAAGTGAGTCATCAGGGAATGCTTTGAGTGTTGAAGGCAGAGGAATGCAAAGAGAGAAGATAGAGCATGGGAGATCAAGGTCCAAGATAGGCAGAAGATCCAAGTCCAGGTATGGCAGAATAACCTGTTGAAAGTGTGGAAAGCAAGGGCACTTAAAGAGAGATTGTAGATCAGGTGAAGATCAACATGAAGGACATGAAGAAGAAGTAGATGTTGCAGATTATGCTGCACAGGATGCTCTGGTATGTTCTTTGGATAAAGTAGAATCTTGGGTTTTAGATTCTGGTGCATCTTTTCATGCATCCCCACATAGGGAATTTTTTCATGAGTATGTCCAGCGAGACCTTGGAGAAATTTGTGTAGGGGATGGTAAGCCTTGTCAGATTGTTGGCAAAGGGAAAGTGAAGCTGAAACTGCAGACAGGTAACACATGGGTGTCAAAGGAGGTCATGCATGTCCCAGTTCTAGAGTGGAATTTGATTTCTGTTAGAATTTTGGGTGATGAGGGTTGCACAGTAACTCTCATAGTGGACTCTTGGAAGGTTACCAAGGGTACACTTGTTGTAGCTAGAGGTAAGAAAGTAGGTATGCTTTATCTATCTACTTGTATTACTAACTCTCTTTCTGGGTTATCTACTTCAGCTATAGATTCAGAGATGTGGCTTGATAAGCTTGGTCACATAGATAAGAAGGAGATGCTTATTCTTGAGTCAAAGGGTATGCTTTCGGATTTGGAAGGTATGGATCATGATTTCTGTATGTAGAAGAAGAAGGTAATGTTTCTTGAGGAATCTGATGTTAGTGACAAGAATAGGAAAGCCTTGGTTTTCAAGGAGAAGGTGACAGACAGAGTTTAACACAAGATGTAAAAGAATTCTGAGCAGAGCAAGGGTGTTTTGGAGAAGGATTTGATCCAAAAGGAGCTCATGGGAAAAAGTCAGGTCTCACTAGAAAAACATAGAGACCGACATCGGTAGGAAAACCTGCGTTGGCGTCTAGATAGGGACCGATGTTAGCTATGTTCAGACCAACGTTGGTGACTCAGGGCAAATAAATATCAGTGTCGGCCAGGGAAAAAATGACGTTGGCAAAGGGGCAATCGTAGGGAACTGACATCGGTCGAGTGCAGACTGAGATGTGATCGGCATCGGTTACTGAGACAAATTTTGGGTGGACAGCAATCTGTCAAGGTGTCTCAAGCGCCCATATGGAGGACTGAAGGTGTAAGTAAGTTCTTAAATTCATCATTTCCCTTCTTTACACTACTTTTTGCTCACTTATGGCATAAGACCAGGGAGTTATTAAAGAAGCAGAACAGGTAGATCCAGGAAACAGTGGGAGCTTGGCATGGATGAGGATGTGATTCCTTAGAGGAGAACCAAATAGGTGTTTTGGGTAGAGTGGCCAGCTGAAAGTAAGCACTGAGAGACGAATGGATGTTCAGGATGAAGAAGAGCGGAAATGGATATGTGAGATGGAAGATCAAGGTATATGGTCTTGTATTAGCTGCAGGGCAATGGAGGTTTGATCATTGTGTTTCTCTTTACCAGGTTGGATAATATTAGCTACATTATCCTATTACTATATGATGTGCTTGTTGCAGGGTTACATATATAGGGTATTACTAAACTAAAGGTAAAGCTAGTTCAGGTGTGTGTCATGGAGAATCTGGGAGTAGCAAGATTCTTTGGCATGAGTGTGTTCTAGAGACATGGTAGGTCATATGTTGACTTTGTTTCAGGATGATTGTGTGAGACCAATTAGCATGCCATTGGTTGGACAGTTCATAGAACAGGTTCTTTATTCACATAATGAGGTTAAGTGCATGGTATGTACTAAACCTAAGTTTTCCCAAGCAGTGGGAGTTGTCACAAGTTGGAGCCAATCCGGGAGAGAACCATTGGAGGATAGTTCAGTGGATTCTTATAGGGACTAGCAGCAGGTGCACATGCTATGCAGGTTCAGGTTATTTTCTACATGGTTTGTAGATGTGGATGTGGCAGCTGATTTGGATGACAGGTTTTGCACCATAGGATTTGTGGTGGTTGGTCTTCAAGAGTGATCTTGAGGAGGGATACAAATCCAAGGGAACAAACTAGATAGAGTACAGGTATAGGTATAGGTTGCAGCTATTTATCTACAAGTGGGAGATTATTGAGTTGTGGAGCTAAAAGATTCAACTCTTTGCAAACAGAAGAAATAGAAGGTTGCTGAGATCCAGGAGCACCGGTGTTAGCAGCAGGACCGACGTCAGTTGTGACTAGTGCAAAAGGCCACCAGCGACGGCAGGGAGTCAGCCAACGTCAGCAAAACCAGGCAAGCAAGGACTGGTGTCGGTCACCTGTGTGTTCCAGAACTATTCGTTGCACAGATAGTTAGTTAAGTGAATGAAGTGTTTGCATGTAAAGGCCAGTTAGAGTCTTAAGCTATGAGGATAATTGTCTAAATTAAGAGTCTAAGTTATTGTTTAAGTCTGGGATCTATTTATAGACCCATTGGCATGTATTGTATATGTATAAGATAAAGAAGGCAAGGAAGTCCCTTCTATGTGGAAGATCATTGAGTTTCAAGTTGTTGGAAGCTCATAGGAGATCTACAGTGTGAGTATGGTCTATTGAATTACAGGTTGCAGGTTCATGGGAGATCAACTTGAAGTACTATAGAGTGCTTGGTGAATTGGCAGGGTTATTATTGACTAGTTGGAGAGGTGAACACCAATTCTATTTGTGAGTTGGTTGTTAGGACCATTTTTTTTGGTAGGAGAGTGTTGTAGAAGAATTACTGTACACTTGAGGTGTGGGAAGCCTCTGTAAGGTGGAAGAGTGTGGCGGCTCTTTATTGTATTCTTTTATGTAAAGTGTTAATACAAGATAGTGTATTGTCTCTCATATTTTGTGCTATTGGTGAATTCTAGCTACTTGTATTTCTAGTTATTTCTGCATTTATAATTTCTTATATTTGGTAATCATACTGTGCTCTTTCTGAGGAGCAAGATCCTAACAAAGTGGGATCAGAACAGGTGTTGTTCTTGTGATCTCCCAACATCATCAAGAAATTAGTGGCTATTTGCTCATCACCATAAGCCCTTTAATATACATCATTTATTAGCTTATCTCCTTTTACCTCAGACTTAGGTTCCATTGCATGATCATCCTCCTTAATGACTTTAAAAATATCATCTTCAAATTCATCAACCTCTTGAAAGGACAAGTTTGAAAGCTTGCAGTAATTTTGTATATTTATTTGAGTCTCAATGCCATCTTGTCCATCCACAACTATCTCATAGCCTCTTTAAAGAATAGTATAACCTGCCCCAATGATTTCAAACAAGTAATTCAAATCATGATCAATGAAGTGTCCATGCTCCTCCATATCATCTTACAAAGTGTGAACAAAGTCAAAAATTATCTCTTCCTCATCAGAGATTAAGGCATAAGCTTGTGACTTCCAAATCAGAATTTGGAATTCATGTTGAGAGACCTAAGGATTGATACAAGAGGTATCTTTTGGTGTTTCTTCCCTTAAAACATTTGGGATTTTATGATCTTCATCAAATATGACATAAGTGCCTAGACTAGTGGAGTCATAATTTCCATACGGGGTCACTTTGCATCATAGCTAATAAATGATTATTTTCCTCTTCTTGATCATGTTTAGTCCAGTCACCTAACTCCTCAACAAAAACCCTTTCTTACTTACTCAACATAGCATGAGTTGCTTCTAATTTTGAGGTTGGTTCATTGGTGATGTGATCCTTATATAGTCGCTCAGATAATATCTTCATCTTTGAACCATATTTGGTTTTTAGGATAAGATGAGAGCAATCAAGTGACATATATCTTCCTATCTTGGATGTAAAGTCTCTAGATAAACATAAACCAAATACAGTGGGTATATCTATGACTACTACATCTTGATTGACAATTATATTGGGGCAAGTATATAATTGCAATGGGAGTTGTTTAATTCTCCCTATTGTTTGCACTAATTTGCCATCTAGTTGCAAGAATACTCTAGTAAGTGGCTCATACTTTATTTTTAAAACATCTGCTATTTGCTTAGGAATTACAATAGTACTAGTCCCTGAGTTTATCATCGCATTATGTAAAAGTTTCTTTCCAACTATCAAAGTCAAATAGAAGGCTTCTAGTTTAGATTTACTTACCTCTACTGCATTATTCAAAAGGGCTATTGTCTATAGATGAACTGTGTCTTTGAGCTTTTCTTTATCAATAGGTCTTTCTTTGGTGCTAGTATGTTTAGGCACTACTTGACCTTATAGAGCTTCTTGTAATAATGTATTTTTCTTAGGAATAGCTAATATGTCCCACATTGACACATGTGTTGGGGTTATCTTTAGCCAATCCACCACATTCACTAGTCCTAATGTTTGGGTTCTTAGAAAATAAGTGTACCTTGCTTTTTCTTGAACTTATATAGGAACTACTTGATTCTACATTAGCTGATGCACTTCTTGTCTAGAAGCTATGTTTTGATGACTTTGAAATGGAGGAGGTCCCATAACTTCATTATTTGTGACTTTAGTCTATTCCATCATCCTTCTCTTTGATTTGGTGTAGTAATTTGATTGTACTACTGGCTTCTTAGAAGTAGAAGCTTCATTCAAGAATACTGACTCTTCGTCTTCAACCCATGAAAACAAATCATGTTTAGGGGATATTTCTTCTTCTTTTTGTAAGGACATCCCTTGCATTTGAGCCATTAGGATTGAATTTTGCATACCAGGGGACTAGTAGACTTGAGTGTTAGAAGTAGTTACAAATTGTCCATCCATTCTTCTTTGCTTTTTTACCTTTTGTTGTAGATTACCCATGGGAAAATCTCTAGGTGTATGAGCATTATTACAAGGAAAACACCAAGAATTGGTGCCATTTACATAATTATTCTACCCTTGAATAGTCTCTCTATTTGGATTGGGGGGAACAGTCTGTGAGGGTGAAGGGACTGCAACTAATTGGTTTGCTGGCTGAGGGTTATTTTGCCTTTGATGACCCTAATACTGGTTTGGCTATGGTGGAAATCTATTTCCTTGGTATCCTTGATATTGGGGTTTAGGATAAGGATTATGCTATCTTTTTATGTTAATTAACTCATTTGAAAATGTCCTTAAGATGTTCTTGATATCATCCATCTCAGATGACTAGGTAGGGACACGTTATTTATCAAGTTGTTAAGGATATGTGTACATAGACATAGGTGGGGCTATAGGATTAGGGGCTTCTTGAGGCAAAGGTAAGGTAATTTTTAGAAACATGGGCATGGGAGGCCTTGGAAGCAACTTTCTAGCATCTATTAAATTATTTTTAGCTTTAACTACATAGTCATAAGCCTCTGATAGAGTTTGACCTCCAAGTGACTAGATCATTACTGATATATCTGAATTTAAAGCTTTAAGATAAAATACTATAGCCATACCTAGTAATGGTCTTGTTGTAGCAAGGATTCTTTCCCAAGTCTTTTGAAATATTTAATTGAAGTTAGTCATTGCTTCTTGTGGTACCCTTTTAATAGTAATCAATTGTTGCAACAAAGAAGAATTATCACCCTTTTCTTCAAACCTTTCAAAGAAAAGATCTCCAAGTTGATCCCATGTAGATATTGTTTTTGGAATCAAGGATCGGTACCATTCCATATTTTTTCCTTTAAAAGAAGATACTAAAAATCTTATAGCCACATTCTACTATGTGACCACATGTATAGCATAGACATCAGACACATCTTATAGATGTTCTTCAGGTGTTTTGAAATCTTGCGCACTAAATTTGGGTAGAGCTTTTAGGGCATTTACTAAAATAGGGTCCCAAGTGGCTGGTAGTATTGGGAAGATCAAAGGATTGCTAGTGTTCCAACTTGCATAATTCCTTGTGGGTATAGGAGCTCCCATATTTACTCTTGGTATTGGTATAAATTGATTGACTCTCCATCTTGGACTAGTTACCAATGGTGGAAAAAGAATAGCTAGATTTACAGTAGATTGAGATCTTGTTATTGGTCCACAACTCTGATTCCTTGTATCTCTCTGGCTCATACGGTCTTGAAAGAAACTTCAAGATATTATTGTCCCATTGGGCATGCCAAAAACTATTGATGATTAAAATTGTGCTTTTTCTAACACCAACAATGGGAAGTTTTAGGAATGTGGGACTTACAACCTGAAACGACCTCCAAATTTTAAAGAAGCTAGCTCTTCTTTATCTCAAGTGTATTATGAGGAAAAGGATAGGAATTAAATAGAAAAACAAATGCAATGAAATAAACTCTAACTATGGTGATGCACCTAAATTTAATTTGACCCTTAATTCTAAGCACAGTGAAGTTATCTTTAAAATTCAATTACATTAAAGAGCAGACAAGGCATGATCAATGCAAAAGATAAGAATAGATAGGATCAAAGGCTCATAGTTTAGATGATTTTTCAATAACATAGAAAATATCAACAAAGGCATAGAACTCAGTCTTCTTATTTATTCTCTAGTTTCATAAAAGGCATAGAAGCATGCACAGTTACACAAACATTGTAACTCAAGAAAATAGAATAAAGGCAAATGACATCACTGGCTACAGCAAGAAAGTCTAAAATCTCTTAATAAAAATATCTCACATAAAATTCTCTCTATATTTTGATGATGATCCTCTCTCTCTATCTTCTCCCCCCTCTCTTGGCAACCTTTGCACCTATATTTATAGCATCAAACTAGCTCTAGATTACCCGTACATTACCAATCCAATGGTCTAATTGAAATCTAACTAAACTAGAAGTGTCTAACAAAAGATATTTCTTGGATTTGAAATGTTTCATCTCCCTACAGTTCATTAGATGAAATAGATACATAGGACGCTTCCCACTATGAAACTAGTGAAGACACTTGGCGTGTTTTGCTTACTCTACTTGAAACCTTTCTCATTATTCAAAAGGCACCAAAAATGACACTTGGTAGCCTCTAAGGCACTTAATGAAGACACACGACACTTTTTGTGTAACTTATACTCTTTACTGTGTCTTTCCTCAGGAGTGTTCTATCTTTGACATCTGTCACAGTCCACTTCTTCAAACTTTAACAATTTGTATAAAATGGGACCCACAACATTTCTCGCCTAAGTAGCTTCAAAAGGGGAACATGGAAAAGTGTCACTTTCTGCATATCTTTACCAAAGAACACGTGGTGGCTTCTATTTTCTTTATCTATGGACATGTGGTGGCTTCCGTTGATCTTTATCTAGACTGTAGAAACATTCAAGACTCATTTTAGATTCATGCAGATGGTGACACTTGGCAACTTACACTAACTTTAGAAATAAAAACTTGGGTCCCACCATAGTCTTTATTTATCAATGAAACAAATTGAATATATTTTAGATGTTGACACATGGCAGCATCCACTTTCTTCAGCTAGGGATATGTGGCATCTTCTGTTGCTTTTAGAAAAACATATTGAAGCCTTCTGAAGTTGCCACTTGGCACCTTCCACCCGATCCTGAGAAAAGCTTATTGAAATAAGATTTTTAAACTTAAAATAAATTTGAAATGTGGATGCCAACATGAAACACAGATGCCAACACTTGTCACATTATGTTGAATTACTACAAGACACATGGCACGTTCTAAGTAACTTAGAGAAATTATAAAATGTGTCTTGGCCGATGACATTTGGCAGCTTCTATGCAACTTTGATACTTAAACAAAAATTTAGGCAAAAAGAAATTTGTGCTCATGCTTTTGTGTTAAAAAATTTACTACCTTGAAATCAAAATGCATAGGGATAAAACTTGGAGTGCACAGCTAAAATTTTTCAAATAACATGTAGAGTATTTTTTTACTCTATAGTATGTATATACACCGTAAAAGACTTTAGTGACCTAGGGTATATATACATACTAGTGTGTGTGTGTGTGTGTGTGTGTGTGTGTGTGTGTGTGTGTGTGTGTGTGTGTGTGTGTGTGTGTATTAATGAATGAGAAATTTATTTAAAATTATTGTGATGTTTGGTATGAGGTCTTGATTTTATGTAGATGACAATTTCATTTATACATATTTTATGTTTATATCTTCATATATAAATATTAAACCATTCGACTGAGACAAACATATGGCTGAGCATGATATATATACTTAAGAAATGAAAATTTTTACTTGGTTGTGTATTTGAATTTAATATATATGTTTATATTAGGATACATAAGTCTTGGCTATAATGGTGGACTTAGTCTAAAATGATATAGAAACAAAATCTATCAAAAAATTGAAGAGAACTGTGTAAAATAGAGGCTTGAGTTTAAATAATAAACTAGGTAATGTTGTTTTGTTAATATCTTGAGATTTGCATGTATTACTATGAATAAACTTATATTAATTTGTGAATGTGAGTTTAAGGGAGTCAAAAAAATTTATAGATTGATTTATATACATCTTACAATACAATATCATTCGAATAGCATTGTTGGCTAAGTCAAATTGATGACCATATATACTTTGTTATACAAATATTCCAATTCTGTGTATATTTAGTCAAAACACTAAATTTGAAATTATTGGTATTATGAATATTTATGATGAAATATTATAGTTTGAATGTATACTTTTTGTATATGTGATACTCTAAGTTCATAGATGATTAAAGTTTACTTAGAGTATATCATATATATATATATATATATATATATTGATTTTTTATTGAATGGGATATTATTTATAATATTGTGAATTCTAAAAATATGCATAAATATATGGTATAAATAGTATGCTTTAATGATATTATATTAAATATAGTATTATTATACCATATATATATATATATATATATATATATAACCTATTCAATACCATTACTGTTATTTGCATAACAATGGTATATAGGTGCTTTAATATATGTTTGATGTTTAGATAAAGCATTAAATATAAGGTATTTAAAATGTTATATATATATATATATATATATATATATATATATAACCTATTCAATACCATTACTGTTATTTGCATAACAATGGTATATAGGTGCTTTAATATATGTTTGATGTTTAGATAAAGCATTAAATATAAGGTATTTAAAATGTTAACTATAGATCATTTAAATTTATTAAATGACTAGTTTTTTTATTATATTTGTGAAATATGTACAAACAAATAAGTCGTGATTAATGTTTATTAAGTTGATGAAATAACATTTGAGTTACATATTGATATTTAGTAACTTGTAGTCGTGATATGACTATTATCAGATTGTATGTTTAAATTGAGGATTGTTTATGGATATATTTATTATTATATAATAAAATAAATGTATTAAGATTCATTACATTACATTTTATGGACTAAATGTACTTGTTGGATTTTCTCATACTTATCATATATAAATATTCTAATAGGGAATATTCTATTAAATATATTGGTTTTTTATTATCAAATAATTAACCAAACCTCACATTTATGAAACTAAATAAATCATGTGATGGATTCCACTACCTTAGTTAGTGCCATCAATACAAGATGAGGTGTAATCTGATTGAGCGGTGTGTATGAAATTGACTTCTCGTAGAGATCATGAACTATTGAAAGTTTTGACTGAATTAATGTTTATAGTTAAACATTATCATTTTATGTGTTTTATATGGTTTACATTTTTTCATGATATCATGTTAGAATGGATTTATTTATGGTGTGCATCTTGTATTAGTTATCTTATAGCATAAGGTTTCTAGTTTGTTACTCTGGATTCCTGCATTATCATTATCTACCCATCCATGAAGGGAGGGTTATTCCCTTATTGAGAGATAGTGTGGAGAATCGATGGTTCATGTTTGGTGTGGAAAATAACTTAGATGATGCTCTCCCTCCTTGCATTAGTACTACACTAGAGACTACACTTGATATTACTGATAGATACTTGAGTTCATTGAGACTCATGATTTATGGATCTTTGTATCATTATATTGTTATTATTATTGATACATTAATTTTATGAAATATTACTATTTATTCATTTGTACATTTATAACAGTGGTTTTAATGATGTATCAACCATGGCTGAAATTGTAATTTTACTTATATGAAATAAGTGCAGTCTTTATTGTTTATTTAACATTGTTCATATTTTGATATATTATAGATTAGTGATACTTATCTAAATGGATTAGCTATAAATATTGTGAAGTTAAATAAAAATAATACATTTATTTAAATATCACTTAGTATCCTCATGGTGAATTCTATTAGATGAATATGTGTAATTGATTTTTATAAAATTCTATTCTAGTAAAACCTAGTGGGGTTGTTACACATAGGTTATGATCAATGGGACCCCATTACATAAATTTATCATCTCCCATCTCAAATAAATTCATATAACTAATGAAAACTTCCCTCCATCATCAAAACCTCATAATGCAGTTATTATTTGAAATGAAAATTCACAGTCCTCCCCTAGTAGGATGCAAAGATATCTTGTCAAGGTCTGAAGATAGTATACTAAAATAATGTAAATATATATCCATACATGTTGATGAAATAGTGGATACTTATCTTTCCCTTAAGTTTCCTATTTCTACCATGATTTCATATGAGATTTTTTTTCATGTAGATGATCCTTCACTATTTACTAATGTCCAAATTGGTGATATCCAAGTTAAGCATTGTTTGATTGATGATAGTTCTAGTACTTGTGTTACCTCCCTCAATTTCATTAAAACTCTTATATATTCAAAGTAAAATCTCAAATACACATAGAATACATGTCAAGTTTATTATTTAAGGTAAATTCCTCCTTTACGTTGTGTGTGGATTCCTATTACACTCTCTCTTGTTATCATCCAGATAAAAGTTATGATATTTAACTTTTCCCTTTCTTATAAAATCTCGCTTGGTAGAACTTAGACTCATCATATGAGGGATTCCACCTCATATACATGCCAATTCATCAAATTCCCCCATTATGGTGCTATTTACAAGATTCAAGGAGACACAAACCCTTGAAATTTTGAATAATTCCAAGAACACGGTGTCTTTAATATTCCTAACCTTAAACTATTGCCTAGTATCCCATTTAGGGAATCTCAATGTTTCAATTATATTATCAATTCTATTCAAGGTTATAATGGTCACCCCAAACTCATTAGTAGTATACCATCTAACCTCATTAATTTTGATGATGATGAGCTAGATGAGATCAACCTCAAGATCAAAACTTTAGATCTATCCCCTCATCTCATCACCTAACTTCTGTCATCTTTAAGGTTATGTTCCCATCAGCCTCTTATCAATGATATATTTTTGGTCTTATCTAATACTATAAATTATATTCATCATATGAATTTTGACAAAAATATCATACCTACCTATACTATAAACCTATAAATACCTGATTATGATAATGGTTATGATTTAGATGATCCATTTTTAGGAGGACTTGTTTAGGATAGAGATGTCAATATTCTTAAATATAATATTTATTTATTTCAATATTTTTGTTTATTATTGTGTTCCTTCTTTCATTGTTCCTAATTATAGTATTATTCCTTCTTTTTTTAGGGTAGAGATGGAGTGATCACATGGTACAGCTCAAGTTTCAATAGAGACTCTTAGAAGCATGCTCATGGGTCATGACATGATTGGTCCTTATAATTTTTATAGATAATAAGATCCATCTAAATTCCTTCCCCTAGAGATGATATCTACTACTCTTAATCCTTCTATGCATCTTGACTCACCCTCAACTTATCCTAGTATAGTTCCTACTCCTACTCTACCTTCTATTGATCCTCTTCATGCATCTAATCTAGCTTTACCTTCAGATGATCGCAACCCAATCTCTTCACTATCCCCACATTCTATTGGAAATGGATTTCTTCCTTTATCATAACTTGATCCTATGCCCACTCACTAGGTTAATCAACCTTATTATGCTATTCAAAAAGTTATTACTCATTAGACCAAAGACTACTAATTATATCATCCTTCCCTAGCTTCCCCTTATACCTCTTCCATTAGTAGATCCCTAAAGTCTATTAATAAGTGTATAATTTGCTTCCATGGGATAAAAAATCATTATTCCACTCATTAATGAAATCTTCAAAAATATATTAACATATTGCATGCTACCATTGCTCAGCCCAAAGACAAGGATATACCCCTTCCTAAGTTGTAAGCTAAGTATTTACTTAAATATGCGGAGGTATTTTTTCATTGACACTTGTGTGGTACCTTTTAACCAAATTTGGCCCACATAAGGATATTTTAACTAAGGAAATAGTTCCAAGAAAAATTCTTGATATAAAAGCTCTAATAGAATTGTTTGTTTTAGGTAAATGATCTAGTAGGGTAATGATGGGTGTGAAAGTGTCAAAATCAAGCCATGGAGAATAGCCATTTGAATTCAAAATCCTAGTATGTTTGTGTGAGTGTGAAGTTCAAGAACATAAAATGATAATTGGTTTTAAAATATACAGTGATGGGTATATGGATGTCACTGATGGGTGTGCATACATCAAATTTAAATCCATGTAAAATAGTTGTTTATATTTAAAAGGGTCCAAGATTAATAGTCTATATTCAATTTGAGCAAATATCTAATGGTACATGGGAGAACTAAGGTCAAAAATTCAACAAGCCCTATGGACAAGTGTAAAGGTTTCAAATGGTGAGATCTTAGGCATTAGATCTAATGGAGAAGGAAAAGATAGAATAGTGGGTTAATGAAAATCAATGTCACATATTTACTCACATATTTAGATCAATGGTGAGTAGGGGTTAGAAAGGTCAAGAATCCAATGAGGCTCAAACCAAGTGTGAGGCTACCAAGTGTCTTAATTTAGTAATCCTAAGTTGGTAATTATTAACCAATGAGCATAGGGGAGCCAAGAAGCTTTCAATAGAGGATGAAGAAGTGGGTTTTTGACTTGATAAAGTAAATACAAAGGATTCAAGTTCAAATATGGTCAAAGATCAAACCAAAGTTGATATTTTAGGTTCAACATCACCACTAAAAGCTCTACTAAGGTAAAATAGGTCTTTTAAGACCTAATCCAAATCAAGGGTTGGCAACCATTTTTATAAAAATATTGAAAAACTAAAAATCTCAATCTCATTAACATGATAGATATAAAAGAACCAATAAATATGATTTGTTTTTAATATATAATGAGACCTTACTTAGATATTTTATTAGGGGTAGATACATGATTATGGGGAGGCTTATTGTCCTTTAGCATGGTCATTTCCAAGATAAAATAGATATTTACATCCATCTAAAGTAGAATAAGGATGTCTTTGTTAGTTCTAAGGTATAAAGTTTTCATCTTCATAAGCATATCAATTAAAATATGGTGTAGTGTCTCAAGAAGGTGACCTAGTGGTTAGATAAATATCAATGGAGCATTCAATTATTTTATGAGGACAATATTTATTGATAATATCATGACTCAACATTCTCAAATTGGTGCTAATCCATCAAAAAAAAATTGGGTCTCTTTCAATGCACAATTCTCTCCTTCCCTTTTCTATAAATAATAACATCTAAGCCTTGAAATGTATCGCTCTATTTGGTATGACTAAACTCAATTGAGATTTGTATTGTAACACATATTTGATATAATAAAAATTGAATTACTCATTTTGTACCTAGATTAAAGTGTGTCCTATGAGTTCATCTATTAGTTAGGTGAATGTGTGATTTCCTTACCTCTGTCTAAATTTTTTCACATTCATGATCTACTCTGATAATCATCACAGGTCATTCTAAGTGCATATATAGTCTATTAGTTAGTTTAGAAGTGGATAACTACCCTCTCATTCTAGATTAATAGCTAATTCATGCCTTTTTATGAAATACTGATGTGAGTTATTCTATACAGTATTGAATGCATCTTATATTATGTCTTGTGTGAGTTTAAGTGATTTAATCATTGGTCCATCATCTCCTTTTACATGCATTCACAAGTTATTATTAAACTATCTCTCCCTTTTCCAATCAAGTGCTAGTTTAGGTTTAGTATATGTAATAGATCTAAAAGTAAGATGACCTTTTTCAAAGGTTTAACCTAGCATTACAATACCCACTACCTAGGGTCATTTCCATGTTAGACTAGATTTTAGGAAGAGGACCTAAAGAATTCCCTTCTTAGCTAGGGTGCAATCTCTAACACCAATAGTTTTAACATTCTTAGTGGGACAAATATTCCTTAGCATAATTGAATTTTAAATATTGAGAAGAAGAAATTGTAAAAGGAGGAGACATCTACCATCATCAAAATTTGGAGATCCTTCAAGTTGTAGATCCCATAACATCTTTTAGATGGTGTTTTCATATCAAAGGTTACAAAAAGTTCATCAAGTAAAGGTATTCCCTTTGAATTCATTGAGCTACCTTCTACTTATTATAAAAAATAATGATTTAATAAGACCAGACCCTATCCTCAAAATAAATTTTCACCTTTTGGTCATCGTATTGTTTTAGTCCAAGATATTGTCCCCATAAGTAAAATCCCTTTTGCCCAAATGGTGATGGTAAATAAAGTTTTTATTCCATTTAATAGGGGTAGTCCTCTAAATTTGGCCCAATATGATGACATCCTTGTATCTACCCTAAATAACATCCATTTCTTCTTAAGAGAATGAAATAAAACTATTATTATTGAGCATATTCAAGATGTTTCCAACATATGTTATATTCACAATGTTGTTCAAGATAATGTGGCTATAAGACTACTTACTACCCTTTTTATAGTGAAAGCATTACAAAGGTAATAAAATCTCCCTTTCAGATCCACTGCTACTTGGGATGAGTTAGGTGTAACCTTAATTAGGTGATTTGAAGATAAGTTTGATCACCTATCATTGATTGAATAACTAAATACCATACAAAGATATCCCCATGAGTTCATGTTTTATTTTAACCTTAGATTCTAAAAGACATGGATTAGGATAATTGCATTGGTTAGACCATATCTAGAGTATGCATTTTTGTAGTATCTTAAGGCCCCAAATTATGATATTAGTGTCATGATATAGTCTATAGGTGGTAATACTTTGCCAAATGCCTATGAACTTATAATAAGAGCATAAAATATCTTGATACAAGATGGTAAACTTGGTCCAAGACCTTTAATGACCATATTCCTATAATTTTAACCTATTATTCCTCCTTAAGTTATTCAAATTACGTTTATTTCTCTTATTCCATATACAAAATCCCAAGTTATAGCCCCTTCTAATTAGGCTAGTGATATTGGAGGTCTAAAAAGTATGCTACAAGATTTTGGGAATGAGATTATTCAACTCAAGAGACAAAAAAACAAAGGTAGGCCTTATTAACAACAAAAATATAATACTTATTAGTCTTTCAATAATCAAATACCTCCTTATCAAGGTTTTAAATATAATAGGAAACCATACCAAAAACAAGGATCTATAACCCAAACTAAGCCATATGCATCCCTTAATCCTAATGTATATTATTGTTCAAAATTTATTATTACTAAAAAAAATTGATGTAAAATTTAGTTTGGTAGCCATTAAATTCAAATGACACTCAAAACCAAGCCTTAATATCATAGGATATTATTATGCCATAAATTACCCAAGAAGAGTTATATCTTTAAAGTGGTCAGTATCAAGACATGAATGTGGCATTCCAAGGAGAGGCTCAATAGGTTATAGGGTATCTTGATGCTACCAATATTAATTAACAATTATATGATCATATTGCATTTAATCAAGTTTGTGAAACTAGAAACGTAAATGATCAAGTTGTAACTCTGATTAGAGATAAAAGAAGAGAAATTGAGGAAGCTTAAGATGTGAGAAATGCTTCTAGCATTCCTATTTTATTTTCTAAGAGTGTCAAGGATCAACCTAATGACCATATAGAACAAAATAACTAGAATTTAGAGGTAGGGAAGGTTCCCTAAATAGCTCTAATTAGAGAATAACCAGTGGTTCAAAAGTTGCAGCCAAAGGCTAGTGGAACCTCATTTCACATAATAGATTAAATGAAGAAATAAAATGTTAGAATTAGCATGTGGGATTCACTTTCCATTCTAAGTAAAAAATACATGCTCATTTAAGATATATTTTTTTTAACTAAAGGGGTAAAAATTTATTAATAAAAACCCAAAATCCGAGAAAATTACATCACCATATCCTGCTCAAGAAGTTGAGCCAAGGTGCGGGACAAACTATCAAGAAGTAATTTCTAATCTTGAATATGCTCATTTAAGATATTTTAGTTCTTAAAGTTTCTAAGGAATAATTTGAGAAATAAATATCTATTTTGGCTAATTTGGACTAGCCTACCAAGAAACCTAATCAATACGAACATAACATGACAAAGGTGGAAAAAACCAATGTAAAATTAAAAGAAACTCTCCCTTTTATCTCTCTCTTATTTTTATTGACTTTTCAATCCATAATTATATGGTAGATAGTGTATCTAGTAGCACTGACATGCCTAAATAGATTTTAGACAAGTTTGGTCTTGTCTATGAACCAAATAATAAAGGATTATTACAATTGGATGGGTCAAAAATAAAGATATTAGGCATAATCAAGCACCTAAAGTTAACATTACATTCTTGCCCTAATGTTACCATTCAGCAAGATATAGTTTTAGTGGACTTACCTCATATTTTGTCATGTGTCTATCAAAGGACTTTACTTCAAAGATTGGAGGATATTTGTCAGCTAATTAGACATATTTGATGTTCAACACTAGGTATGGTACTAAGGTAACAATAAATTTTGAAACCATTTCAAGATTTCATTTAGACACATATATGCCAAGTATGGTGAACACTAATTGTGTTATCTCAGACAAGGTACCAGAAAATAGTGAGGTGGAAATTGAATCACCTCTAGATGGAGTTATATATCTTTTCCTTAATAAATTGGAATCTGATTTGTATGAGAATGATCCCTAAAATTTAATTGAAGAATTACTTGGTGTTTATTACATTCATAAAAATGATACACCAATTCTAGCTTCGATGAAGGATGATCAACCTAGTGATTGCCTATGGCAACTATATTTGGATGGATCAAGGAAAAAACATGGAAATGGGGATGGAATGATGTCAATTTATCCATCCAATCAAAGGTATTTATCTTCTCTCAAGTTTAAATTTTGTTTTCCAATAATTTTTCTAAATATGAAGCACTAGTGCATGGTTTGCAATGGGCAAGAAAGATAAAAAGGTCAATGCCTTACAAGTCTTTGGTGATAGTAGATTGTTAGTTCACCAAGTAAGATGACTTAATGTATAAAAGAACCCACTTATTAGGTCCTATAATCATAGAGTATGGGTCTTACTTGAAGATGTTAAAGATAAAGTTCAATCCCTTTCATGTCTTTGGTGATAGTGAATTGGTAGTTCACCAAGTAAGATGACTTAATGTATGCAGTAACCCACTACATAGGTCCTATAATCCTAGAGTATGGGACTTACTTGAAGAATTTAAAGATTTAAATATTTGTGCCATATAAATAAATGAGAATAAATATGAAGATAGGTTGTCTACCACTAGGTCACAATTTAGTATCCCATATGACATGAAGAATGAAAAGGCTTAATCAAACATCAAGGTGATTGTAAGGCCTTTTATCCAAGACAACCATGATAATTGAAAATTATTTGAATATGATAGTCAAATTGTTAGGTTTTTATAAGAGGAAGCTAAATTATCCTCAAGGAACTAAGACAAGCACTTGTATTATTATGGTGACTAGATTATGCAACTAAAGATAAATAATTTTCTGAAAGGGTTGGTCACCCTTGAAAACATATTAAATAGAGATGATGAATTGAGAAAATAATTTTTTTTTTCAACCAAGTAATAACACTATACAAATGTGGAGATTACAACTGGTAAGACATTATAGTTGGGCAGAGTTTGCACATCTTCAGAGAAAGAAAATTTTATTGAGTTATGTTCAAGTTTTGTATGTCTTTGCATGGAAGTATAGTGATCTTAAATGATTTGATCCAATTATAGCTCAACACACCATTGAGTTAGAGGATGAGACTAGGTTAGTTAGATAAATACAAATGCCTATTAACCCAAAGCTTGAATCTTTGATGAGATCTGAGTTATATAAGCTCATTGATTTAGCTATAATATTTCTAATTAAGCACTTAACTTGGGTGGCAAACCTTGTTCTAGTATGGAAAAAGAATTGTGAAATAAGACTATGTGTTGACTTTCATGACTTGAAAAAGGTCTATCTTAAAGATCACTATCCATTTCCATCAATGGAATAAATTTTATAGTTAGTTGGATGTTCATAAATGCTCTCGTCATTGGATGGCTTTAGTGGTTATAACCAGATTTTGGTCAAAGAAGAAGACTAGTTCAAAATAGCCTTCACCACAAAGTGGGGGACATTTTCATATAAAAATATTCCTTTTGGTTTATCGAATGTTGGATAAAATTTATAGAAAGATATGAACATGGAATTTTAGGGTCTCCTTAATAAGTTTATACTTGTTTATTTGGATGACATAATAGTATTCCCTGATAGTGAAACTCAAAACATGATTCACCTCAGGCAAGTATTTGAAAAATGTAGATAGTTTGGGATATCTATAAATCACAAAAAGTGTGTCTTTTTGGTTCATTAAGGTAATATTATTAGACATGTGATTTAAAAGCATGATATGAGTATAGATCCTATTAAGATAGATTCAATTCTTGCACTTTCCTTTCTTAAACACAAAAAATCCTTGCAAAGCTTTTTAGGTGAGATCAATTTCATAAGAAGATACATTTTAGAGTTTACTACTTTAGCTAGGCCACTATAAACTATGATAAATAAGGGTTAGAGTTTTAATTGGTCCAAAGGAGTAAGAAGCTTTGAAGATATTCAAAAAGTAGTAGCAAGTGCTCCTACACTCTTGAACCTTGAAATCACAAAGGATTTATTCTTATACACCTATGCTAACATTAACACTATTTTAGGTATTCTCATGAAATATAATAAATAGAATTTAGAGCATATAATAACTTTATTCATCTGAGTCTTAGAAAAATATGAAACAAGGTACTCTTTTATTGAGAAGCATGCACTTTTAGTCATAAGGTATCTTAATAAATTCAGATACTTGTCCAATAATAAGATACATTTGATGGTTTCACATCCAAGTGTTGATGATTTCCTTTTAAACAAGGATATAAATTAAAATAGAGTTGGTTGGATAGATAGATTAATGAAGTATGATGTAGAGATCAAAGTAATAAAGATGGTAAGAGGCAAGGGACTTTGTAATCATCTATCCCAAGATTTTCAAGAGGTCAATAGGGTGATTATGGTGTCGAATGATGAATAAATTATAACTAATTAGGCATCATATTCCATTTGGTTCCAAGACATGGTAGGATACTTAAAATACAATGTTTATCCTTCTCATCTAACCCTTTCATAAAGGAGATATTTTAAAGTGTAGTCAATTCTTTTTCTTCTTGTTGATAATGTGTTGTTTAAAATGGATATCAATGTCATATTATTAAGCTGCATAGATATAGGTAGAACATAAATATTTATTGAGAATTTCCATGATGGACATGGTGGATGGAATTATTCATCAAGGATCACAACCCACAAGATCATTAGAGGTGGGTATTACTCACCAAGTATATTTGGTGATTGCCATGAATGGACTAGGAAATGCAGATAATGTGTTATGTTTTTTGGGAAAGTTAAGATTGTAACCTTACCTCTCTAGAAAAATTTAGTGAATCAACCCTTTATCAAATGGGGATTGGAATTTATTTATCTCATTGACCCCCATTTAAGATCAAGACATAAGTGGATCTAACTTCCATAGATTATTTTAATAGATGGATAGAAATAGTAGCATTGAAAAAAGCCAATGAAACCAGTGTTCTAGACGTCTTGTAAGTTTGTTTACTATATTTGGAGTCACTTCAACCATTATTTTTTGATAATGCTATGGATTTTTGGGGGTCTAAGATTAGCTAGTGGGTAATTCAACATAGTGTTTTTCTCAATATCTCATCAAACTATTACCCACAAGGTAATGACTTTGTTGAGTCCACTAATAAGAATTTATTAAATATAATTAAGAGGACTATGGAAAATAATCAGAGGTCATGGGGCATCTCAAATTGAAGATAGCTCTACGGGATGATAGGATCACTTATAAAAAGTCAATAACCAATTCTCTATATAAGCTAGATATGGTAAGGAAGAAAGAATGCTTATTTATCTTTAATTTCCTAATTTAGAACTAATGCATCAACTTGAGATTTTGGATAATGATCCAATGGAAATAATATATGTTGAGCTCATGAATATAGAAGAGATAAGGCATCAGTCCACATTGGCTATGAAGGCCCATCAAGCAATGGTAAATAGATCATTTTACAAAGAATCTTTTTAAAGAAGTTTTCAATAAGGATATTTGGTCCTCAAGTGGGATGAGGATAGAGCTAAGCAAAGAAGTCACAAAAAATTTTATTCTCTATGGATTGTTCCATATAAAGTCTCCATCTACAAATCTCATAATGCCTTTTAGTTTGCAAAGATGGATGGTGAAGAGCTTCCTATCCTAGTCAATGGGATACATATAAAACACTACTATTGAGGAAGGTAAGTTCCTTATACATAGTTATTTAAATTTTATTTTATCTAAGTGTTGTTCTAACACATTAGTTTGTTTTTATTTTATCCCAAATAAGTGCTTTATTTGCATAATTGTTTAATAAGTTAGTTGCCTTTGCTTTATTAGGTTAGTTTCCCTATCAAGTTTGTTTCTTCCCCCTTTTTTTGGAATTATTTTTCTTTGAAATTATAAAATATATATTTAAATCATGTAAATTCTCTAAGATTCATAGAGATGGTTTGTGTTCACAAGCATATCAGACATGATGCCTAACCAAGTCACCAAAGATGTTGACCAAATTTGGCCCACATAAGGATATTTTTCCTAAGGAAATAGTTCTGAGACAAATGCTCAATGAAAAATATCTAATAGAATTATTTGTTTTAGGTAAATTAATCTAATAGGGTAGTGATAGGTTCATAAGTGTCAAAATAAAGCCATGGTAAATAGCCATTGAAATTCTAAAGCCCAAGATGTTTGCATGAGTGTCAAATTCAAGTATATAAAATTACTATTAGTTTTCAAATATGAAATGACAAACATGAAAATTTCATTGATAGGCATGTAGATGTAAAAGTTAAAGTCATGGTAAATATCCATTTATATTCAAATGGGTCCAAGATAAATAGTTTGTGTTGAATCTGAGTAAAGATCCAATGGAATATGGGTGAGCTGAGGTTAATAAGTTAGTAGGCCCTATCAACAAGCACAAAGGTGAAAAATGGTGATATATAAAGAGTTAGATCTAATAAAGAAGGTAAAAACATGATAGTGGGTTTAGGCAAATCAATGACATGCATTTAATAGTGTATTTAGATCAATGGCAAGTAGGAGTCAAAAAGGTCAAGAAGCCAATAAGGATCAAACTAAACATGAGGGCTCCAAGTGTCTTAATTTGATATGTGTTGTCACTTTGATTTAAACCCCTTGAGGAGATGCATATCTCTCCTTGTCCAAGGGCCAAAATGAAAACATATCTCTTTTTTTGGGTAACAATTTATTGAGATGAATCTCTTGGAGGGCCAGTTCCCTTGACGAAAACTTTAAAACACTCTCTTACCTATCAAATTTTAATGAAAATGGTTAAGAAGAGAGAATAAGAAAATTAAATGTGATTTACCAATATTTAATTTCTTCCTATTGACTAAACTTATACTACTCATAGCTAAACAAAGCTTCTTTCACACAAAACTTAGAACTCAAGAATGATTGTCATGCCAATGTTTCATATGCTAGGTTCAAGAGGTATTTTCATGATTAGGAGGGTATTGGATGATTTATTTTTGTAATAAAATCATAAAAAACTTTTAAAACACACAAAAAATTAAAATAGAACATTGAAAAAGACCTACAACAATTACTCTTCTGCACATTTGGTGAACAATCAAGGATAACATACTAGAAAAGATGATCTTCTACTAGACAAGGCTAATAAGATTGAAATTACACTCAATTTTATACCATGTATGTAGAAAAAAATCAATTTTTTATTTATTCAAGAGTCATTCAAGTAAAAAATTGGCTAGGGTTTCACCATTAACCAATGGAGGCTGCTAAAAAGAGCCAAAAGAGTTAATATTTATAGCCTTTGAGAGACGAGCAAGATAAGGGAAGTCTAAAGGTCACTTGGACATTTTTTAATCTAATAAAAGTGGTTAAAATTATGTGATAAATAGTTATTGAACTATACATGTAATTTAAATAAGCCCAAGTGTCCATACAAGTCATGAAACCTAGGGAAAATGTCATAAAACTCCTTATCTTGGCTCAGAAAACTACCTTCATATTTCAAACCTATTTGAACATAATATAACCAAATATGGATAGTTATTATGATTTTAACTATATTTAAGGAATTTAGGCATGCCTCTACATTCATTTTTTTCATTCCTACTCATCTAAAAACTCCTAGAAGGAAGCCATCACTACCTATTGTCTAAAAAAATCCTTTTTCAATTACCCCTCGCACTTGTCTTCAAAAATAGATTTATTTTTCCATATAAATATATGGGAGGGAGTTAACGACACTTGGGAAGACTAAAAATGGCCTTATAATACTTAGGTACACATTAAAAGGTCTCACACTTGGAGTTTTCACCCTTCTCCCCATTGTGTCCACTATGCCAATTTTGATTGGCTGAGATGAGAGCCCTAGTTTGGAAACTTACGAGTTTTTTATTTGAAATAAATGACCATATGAAGTATTTAAAGTATTAATATTACTTTAAAACTTTATTTCATCTTCAAACTCCTCTTTTAGTCTTCAAAGCACATAAAATGGTCAAAAATACCCTATTTTCACCCTATCGATATAATTTTGTACAACTCAAAGGTATGGGAGTAATATTGAGTGATTATTATAAAATTTAAAATATATTTAGTGGTAAAAATATGTCATATAGATATCTTTATAATCTTGTTCTCTCCATTAGGTCTTGATAGAGGGTTTAATAAGGTTTTTGGTAGTTTTTGGTCTTAAGATTTGTTCATAAATACTTGACATTGAAACTTAAAATAAATTCAAAAAAATTGATGATAAGGGACCTTGATAAACCCTAAAAATTCCTTTTGTTCCCATGCAAATCCTTAGAGGATATATGAACACTTGAAGATACCTTGTTGAGCTTGTCTATACCCATTTTTGCATATTTGGACTCTTTCTAAGCTATAATTATCTTTCCCATAGGTTTCCTTGCATTAAAAAAGATTATAAATGTCTAATTTAATCTACATAACATTTCCAAATAATTTTTATATCTCTCCAAGAGTTTTAAATGAATATGGACCCCCAATTGGCTCGGGTCCCTTGAAGGCCTAATAGTCTTAGCATACACCTAGATTGTTTTGGTCACTTGGATTGATATTAAATCATAATTATAGTATATAATGTATATTTAAACCTAATTAAATACTATAATATCACAACAAAACCTCCCAATCACTCTTCTTCTTCATTTTGTCTCATTCACTAACTAGGCCTAATGAAAGCTTGCCTAGTTGGATTGTGTGCAAGGGGTATTTTTGTAATATTCGGAGGTATGATCCTTAATTAGTGTTAATTATCACCTAATTTAACTCCATGAACATTAATATATGTTTTATAAGGTTTTAAAGGCTCCATATCAAGCCTTTTGCACATTTTTTACTCACTAGCTTGCTTTGCCAAAACCTAATTTTCTTAGACTAGCTAACCTCTTAGATGAAATAGTAAGGTATAACCCTCATCCCCAAGGAAAATTAAGTATTATTTGAGTTTTTACAGGTCCTTATTATCATTTATACAAAAACATTTATCTGTATTCCTTGATTCAGGTGCCTAACCAACTTAAAATGCACAAAAAATGCCTCTAAAAAGCTTATTTTCTTGATTTTTCTTTAAATCCTCCTAAGAGCGACCTATCCAAGTTAAATAAATAATTATAGGTTATATAAACATATTAATAATATTTAATTAATGATCATTAATATTTTAAGTCACCCAAAAACACTATTTTTCCTTGGATTCCTCATACTTACCTATTGAGCAAAGATGTTTCTTAGAACAACTGTACGAACTAATGACTTTTTACCAAGTAGGGAAGGTAGATGATCATATTGAAAATGTATTTATATTTTGAAAACACATTTGGTATGTCATTAACCACTTTCCATTTATTTTAACCCTTTTCCATCTCTTTGGCATACTCACCTCTTACCCTCACCAAGATTGTACCCTATTGGAGGTGCATACCAGGGTTTAGGGAGGTCTTTGTGGGTGTTTTTCATCATGTTTGGAGATTATGAGATATAAATATCCAAATTTAAATGTTAATACTTCATTTCATCATGTATAATTTATATTCAAGCCCTCAATTGCATTTTGAGCCTCAAAATTGAGTCCCTCCATAGTTCATTGAGAAACCCTACTTATTAACCCTACATGTAGATCAATTTACATCAAATGAGGTTGATAATGGTATGTGTTGAATTCAATTGAATCCATTGAGGTCAAAATATACCTATATGATCTATCATTCACTTATTTAGAGTCTTAAAAACTAATTAGGCATCAAGTTTAGGTTCACTAGTTTGACTGGGATACTTACCCTTTAGATCCTGCCTGTAGGTGCATCTAGCTATTTGGAATTACAGTATTATATGAAAAGACTATAAATTTAACCAATTAGGACAATTTTATAACCTATTATTCATTACACTTAACTTATATAATCTTTGGGTTCACAAAATTAACTTTCCTATCATGACTGAGACACCCCTACTGTAGGTGTGTGTTGGGCTTCAACTAAGCTCATTCATGATGTTTAGAGGTATTAACTGAATCCCTTTATGTCACAATGTTTTATTTTAACTATTAATATCCTTTTGAAATCTTATGACACTAATTTTGACATCAAATTGGGTTACTATCCTGACTGAGATACCCTTCCCTCAAGACCTTATTATAGGTGTGCTTCAACTTATGAGGACTTGGTCATGATGCTTATAGGAATATTTCAAGCCATAAGAACCATTTTATAGCTTATTATATATTTAACTCAGTATAAATTCTCTTTATACTCATGAACTTAGCTTCTTTTTTGTTATGACTGAGAAACCTTACTTTTACTATTGTAGGTGTCTAGTCCCTATTAAAAGGACACTTGTAGATGGCAATAAAGCCTACAAGACCATGTATCAATATTTTATTGATATACTTCAAGAATTTAGTGTGTCATTAAATCAGTTGAAACATAATATTCATGAGGTTTTTTCCTATTTTATTCTTTAGATTCCAAAAGACCATTCAAGCTTCCAAACTTATAAGCTTTATTAGAGTATTTTAGTGTTTTTAAGGGCAAATTTGAGGCCCTTCATTTAAATCTTATCCTCACATTTGGCATGTAAAATTTATATGATATGGGATATAGGATTCACCTAGTTATATGTCTTAAAATACTTTACCACCATGTTTTAAGATAATCACAAAAAACCCCTTGACCTCTATTATGACATTTTAGAGAAAACTTTCCTCAACCCAGTCATGATATTCAAACATGATTTCACACTTCCTATTTCAATTTTGATAGTTTATATGGGTCTATCATGGCTTATTTATCATACCAAGATCTTAAGGAAGTGTCAATTTTTTTCCACTTTTCCATACAAATGTTTTTATCCCCTACTCAGCGACCAATAGGTAGATATTTTGGTGCATAAACAATGAGTTGAATATAAGAAATATGAAACTATCCATGAATATGAACTTTGTACTCTCCCATAAAACATGAAAATACACCTATATAAATACTAAGAGGTTAGAATACACATAAAGCTTCTCACATCTCAATGTGACATTAGTAAAGGCCCTATAGGTGTGCATTAGGCATGTTATACAAGTAGGGCATGAAATGGGGTAGAAAACATGTTTGTGAATGGATTAAAAACAACTCACATTCATTTCCAACATTTAATTACAGATATTCATCAATAAAACCTTGAAACCATTTACAACACATATTATCCAACATGAAAATCACTTTCATAAACATGGAATACAGAAATTAGGATCATCAAATGATTATTTTAGCATGGTAAATGAATTTGTGACCACAATTGTACATTTTAAAAACATATAAATGGGATATTTAAAAATATTTATGGTTTGGACAACTAACACACCATAACTATCATCCCATGAACAAGTTGAACAAGCTTTAAACCTGTGACTACAAGTGAAGTTGGGTAAAAAGTTGACAATGGAGAAAGACAAGATCACAAGCTTTCCCAAAGCATGATATGATGGAACCAAACATGGGGAGATGTGATAATATGACGTAATGAACTATGGACAACCATATTAAACTTACATGAAACCTCTAAAGAAGACCAACATTCTAGAACCAGGAAGAATTGATAGAAACTTCATAGTGGTGACAACTTCCTGCAACATAGACTAACTTGCTCATAAAAACATCATGAAAAATGAAATTAAGAATTAATACCATCTAAAAAGTTATCCAACATCCTATGGAGTCAAAAAGCCTATTGGTTCATATAGATTTTACCAAAATGAATCAAAATCTATAGGGTACATGAAACAACTAGCAAAAAAGTAAAGTCAATTTAATGTGAATGGTTCATGGAGCACAAACAACCATTATTAAAAATATTTATACATAAATTAATTTATTTTAGTGTAATATAACCTTAAAAAACCATTTTACTTGAAACCTCTTGATTTTTCCCTACTAAGCAAAAACCTAGAAGTCACTTTTGTGTGTTTAAAAAACCAAGAAAGGAGTAGAGTGGTTTTTGATTTAAAATGGAACTTCCAAATCAAAATAAATGTAGAGATGAGTTTTAGGAAGGTTAAGAGTCCTACCATTATCTTTTTCCATGTGGAAAACTTCCCCATGGGTTGTACAAGTGCTACTTACTCCCTTTTTTAATTGTTTCTTGAATTTTAATTAGATGACCTACAACATTATGATGTGATTGAAATCCATAATTATTAACTTACTTATTGGATGTTTTCAAGTAAAATAATACACCTGGTCACCTTGGGAATTGTGACACTTGCATTTATGACTCTTAAAAACACATTAAATGACCCAAAATGATAAATAATCTAAGGAAACCATGACTAAGGATATAAATGCATTATAGAACATCAATTGAACCATAATATATCATATTAAAAATATTTAAACCCTTAAATATGTAAAAACCAAGTTTTTTACCTATAGGGGTCCAAATTTGACCTGAAAGTCAAATTTGGTCAATAAATTAGTGACTCATAGGGGAAGTATGCCTGCTATACTAAGGACCAATAGCCCTATCCTATCATGGGATAAGGGAGTAAATGATTTATTAAAGACAAATAGAAATGAATTGCTTAAAACACACATAAAGTGACCACAACACACTAAGCAAACACAAGACAAAGCAAGATACAAACAAGACTCACACTGTGTATGGGTACTTAAGGAAAGCAAGGAAAACAAAAAACTATGTACCAAGAGAGAGGAGAAAATTAGTAGAAATGTTTGAGATATATCCCATTCACTAGGATATGAAGATCCTCTCCATCCAACTTTAAGAGTTGGAAAGCATTATGTTGCTTGTAATGGGTGATAACATAAGGGCCACTCTATAAAGCATCAAACTTTAAGCATTTTCTAGGTTTATCCCTATCTGCATCCCACTTTAGAACAATCTCTCCCTCTTTAAAAATTCTTATCATAGATTTATTTTCAAATTATCTTTTTATTTGATCTTAGTGAGTTCTCATAGTTTGCATAGCTTGATCTCTTGTCTCTTCAATGTTAGGTTGTGGAGCTAAAAGCTTCACTGATGCAAACAGTGGAAGAGATTGGTAAAGGTTGCTAAGATGCAGAGCAACTGGCGTCAGTCTAATCAGCCGACGTCGGTTAGGGATCAACTGACGTCGGTCACCTCCAGGCAAACAGGGACCGATGTCGGTCACCTATGCAGTTTAGAACTACAAAATTTATAGGCAGTTAGTTAATGAACCAAGTGTTTGCATGTCAAGAGCCAATTTTAGACTAGAAGCTGTGGATCTAATTATTGTAATTAGGTGTCTAATTATTGTTTGCATGAGATCTATTTAAGAGACTCATGGGTTATATTGTAAAAGTGTTTTAGTTTGAGTTGAGCAAAGTTAGCTCCTTCTATATGTGAATTGAACAAGGGTGTTCCTCCTAGTTCCACAACAGTGCCAAGTGTGGGTACTAGTTTTGGAGAATTAGAAGGGTTCTTCAGGTGTGTAGGATCTTGGTCAGTAGGGGTGCATGGCTACGTTAGGAGATCTACATGGTAAGTAAGATCATTGATCTGTAGGTTTATGTGTGTGCATGATCTAGGTTTGCAGGTGTGCAGAACCAAATTGATTTATAGGTGTGCAAGATCAGGGACGATAGCAACATAATAGGGAGCGGGATCAGGCAAGATCTACTTGGAGTATAGTGTGTACTCAGAAAGAAAGCAAAGAGGAAGGCAAGGAAGATCCTTCCATAAGTGAGATCATTTGGGTTGTAGGTTGTTATAATTCAGGGGAGATCTACTTGAAGTATATTTGTGTACTTGGAGTGCGTGGAGCACTTGTGGAGTGTGTGGAGCACTGGTGTAGTAGCAGTAGTGGATACTGACTGGTTGGAGGTGAACACCAACTCTGTGTTTGAGTTGTGTGCTGGGACTGTAAGAGAGAGAGAGCTTTGAGGGAAGATTTTTTGTTTATGCCCTAGAGGTGTGGGAGCCCTAGAGGTGTGTAAGGAAGAAGAACTGTGGCAATCTTCTTTGTTGTATTTCCTTCTAGAAGAGTATTAATACAATTGTGTATTGTCTCTCATATTTTGTGTTGTTTCTAAATTTTAGTTACTTGTGATTCTGGTTTAATTCTGCATGTAAGTTGATTGTATTTGGTAATCAATTGTGTGCTTCCATATTTCCCAACAAGTGGTATTAGAGCTAGGTTATAGGAAGCAAGTTTTGTGTTTGGTTATAGGTCACTCTTAGGGGTTTCTGATTGAGTGGGAGTATAGCAACAGCAAAAGAAAGTAAGCTATGAATGGAGAAATTGAATAGCATGAATGGTCACTTACGGTGTTATGGAAAGAAAGAGTAGGTAAATAAAGATTGTTGGTTGGTAGCAGATCAGCATGAAGAAGCAGATGTTGTAGGGGTTGTTACACAAGATGCTCTAGATAAAGTAGAATCTTGTTTTATAGATTTTGTTGCCTCTTTCCATGTAGTCCAAAATAGAGTATCTTTTCATGGTAAGGTCTTTGGAGACTTTGGAAAGATTTATTTAGGGGCTGGTGTGCCTTGCAAAAGAATTGACAAAGGGGAAGTGAAGCTGAAATTACAGGCAGCCAACACATGGGTGTTGAAGGAGGTCATGCAGGTCTCAATCTTGAAGATAAGGCTAATTTCTTCAGGAAAGTTATGTGAAGAGAGATGCACAAAAACTCTCATAGTGGATGCACTTGAATTAGCTAGTGGTAAGAAAGCAGATACTCTTTATCTACTTGTTTATATTACTAATTCTTTTTCCGTTGTGGAGACTTGGCTTTGTAGGCTTGGTCACATGAGCAAGAAAGAGATGCATGTTCTTAACAGGAAGTTAAATGTCTTTGAAAGACTTAAGAACTGGAAAGCCTTGGTGTTTCTGGAGGAGATGGCAGACAAAGATTAGTGGAGAAGGTTGAGTAACTCTGAGTAGAGGAGTTTGGATAGGGATTTGATTCAAAGAAAGCTCGTGGGTAGAAAATCATCACTCATAGGAAAACATAGGTACTAGCATTAGTCAAGAGGAACTGGCATTAAATAGATAGGTGCTGATGTTAGTCATGTGTTGACCAAAGCTGGTGATGTCAGGTAGGGTAAGACTGACATCAGTCAGGAGGACTGATGTTAACAGTAGTAAGACTGATGTCGATTAGGAGGACCGATGTCAGAAACAAGAGACACCGACATCGGTAGGGTCAGTAGTTAGGACAAGCGTATGGAACTGATGTCGGTTGGATGTAGATTGTGTAGTAACTGAGGTCGGTCACTGTAACAGATTTTGGGTGGACAGCAAGCTATTAAGGAGTCTCAAACACCCATATGGAGGACTAAAAGGGTAAGTAAGCCTCAAATTCATTATTCCTCTTATTTATACTCGTTGCTCACTACAGAGTAGGAAGGATCTAGGAAATAGTGGGAGCATGGCATGAACAGGTATGCAGAACCAAGCAAGAGATTTGGTAGGGTTGTCAGCTGGTATGAAAGCACAAAGATGAATGGATACCTTAGTTAAAGAATAGAGAGAACGAATAGGTGAGACGGAAGACCAGGTCATATGGTCTTGAGGAAGTTGTAGGATAGTGGTATAGGGTTGACAGGTGGAGGACAAAACATGGCTTTAGTCAATGTCAGGGTAACTACTATGGGTTACTTTACCAGGTGGATGATGAGTTGCAACATCATCCTATTACTGTATGTTGTGTGTTTGCATGCAAGGTTACACATACAAGGTTTTGCTGAACTAAAGGTAAAGTTAGTTTAGTAGTATGTCATGAGGAATTTGGAGCAACAAAATTCTTTGGCATGAGTGGGTTCTAGAGACATGGAGATCCCAGGTTAATTTTGTCTTCGAATGATTGTGTGAAGCTGGTGAGCACACTGATGGGTTGGATAGTTTTATGAGCAGTGTCCTGATTCACATGATGAGGTTATGTACATGAGTACTGGACCTAGGTTTCCCATGCAGTGGGAGCTATTAGAAAGTTTGGAGCTGATTCGAGAAAGAAGCACTAGAGGGCAGTTTAGTGGATTCTCAAGTATTTGAGAGGGACCAGTATCAAGTGCACATGCTATGAAGGGTCAAGTTCTTTTCTACATGTGTTTGTAGATGTGGATGCAGAAGGTTACTTGGATGACAAGAGGTGCAACATGGGTTATGTGGTGGTTGGTCTTAAAGATTCATCTTGAAGAGGGATACAAGCCAGGAAATAGATAAGATGGGGTATAAGTACAAGTACAGTGCAGCTATTTATCTCCAAGTGGGAGACTATTAGGTTGTGGAGCTAAAAGCTTCACTGATGCAAACAGGGGAGGAGGTTGTTGAAGGTTTCTAAGTTGTAAAGCAACTAGCATTAGTTTAATCAATCGATGTCGGTCAGGTTAGGGAAGAGAAGTAACTGACGTCGGTCAGGGATCGACCAACATCAGTCACCTCTAGGCAGACAGGGACCAACGTCGATCACCTATATGGTTCAAAACTACAAGTTTTATGGGTAGTTAGTTAACGAACCAAGTGTTTGGATTTTAAACTAGAAGCTATGGATCTAATTATTGTAATTAGGTGTCTAATTATTGTTTTCATGAGATCTATTTAAGAGACTCATGGGTTGTATTATAAAAGTGTTCTAGTTTGAGTTGAGCAAAGTTAGCTCCTTTTGTGTGTGAAGTGAGCAAGGGTGTTCCTCTTAGTTCCACAATAGTGCCAAGTGTGGGTTCTAGTTTTGGATAATCAGAAGGGTTCTTCAGGTGTGTAGGATCTTGGTCAGCAGGGGTACATGGCTATGTTAGGAGATCTACATGGTAAGTAAGATCATTAATCTGTAGGTGTATGTGTGTGCATGATCTAGGTTTGCAGGTGTGCAGAACCAAATTGATTTGCAGGTGTGCAAGATCAGGGAGGATAGCAACATAATAGGGAGTAAGATCAGGCAGGATCTACTTAGAGTACAGTGTGTACTTAGAAAGAGAGCAAAGAGTAAGTCAAGGAAGATCCTTCCATAAGTGAGATCATTTGGGTTGTAGGTTATTGCAATTCAGGGGAGATCTACTTGAAGTACATTTGTGTACTTGGAGTGCATGGAGCACTTGTGGAGTGTGTGGAGCACTGGTGTACTGGCAGTAGTGGATATTGACTGGTTAGAGGTGAACACCAACTCTGTGTTTGAGTTGTGTGTTGGGATCGTAAGAGAGAGAGCTTTGAGGGAAGATTTACTATTTATGCCCTAGAGGTGTGGGAGCCCTAGAGGTGTGTAAGGAAGAAGAACTGTGGCAATCTTCTTTGTTTTATTTCCTTCTGGAAGAGTATTAATACAATTGTGTATTATCTCTCATATTTTGTGTTGTTTCCAAATTCTAGTTACTTGTGATTCTGGTTTAATTCCGCATGTAAGTTGCTTGTATTTGGTAATCAATTGTGTGCTTCCGTATTTCCCAACATTAAAGATGTATAAACTCACAAAACATAACCTTTATGATTTCATTTTCCATCAACTCTAGCTAATAAATGAGATCCAAGGCTGGTAGCTCAAGTGAAATAGGTAATCTATATTCTTTCCCATAAATAAGTGTATATGGTGAGTTTTTAATTTCTCTCTTAGGGGTAATCCTATCATCCCAAAGAGCTATCTTCAACCTGGAATGCCAAGTCCTTTATTTTTCATCCATTGTTCTCTTTATGATCTAGATTAGATTCTTATTGGTGTACTCATCTAGTCTATTCCCTTATGGATAATATTTGGAGGAAGTACTAAGATAGATACCATGTTTTAAACCCCACTCACTTGTCCCCATTCCAAGGAAATCCAATGCATTTTCTAAAATTATTATTGAAGGATCCCCAAACCTTGTCACTATTCCTTCATAGAAGTATAAAACTAAACTTTCATTTAATTCCTTGAGAGATATAACCTCCACCCATCTTGTAAAGTAATTTGTAGTAGTCAACACCCATTTGTGACCATCACTAGAAGGTGGTTTGATTAGACCTATGAAATCTAGACCCCATTATATAAAATATTGGTCTACTTGTATTGTATGAAGAGGAAAGGATAAAAGATTTTATTTACCATCAAAGAAAGAACATTTTTGACACTTCCTTACCGAATTATGGGTGTCTTTGAACAAACCAGGACAAAAATATCCAGCTCTCATTATCTTAGTAGTTGTGGTTCTTGAAACAAAGAGACCACTAGTTGGTCCATCATGAAAATCAAGAAATATTTTATCAACCTAATCTGATTCAACACACCTCAATAGCATACTTGATAAGTCCTTCCTAAAAAACACTCCATCAATAATCACATAAGGAATAGATTTTAATCTAAAGTATCTTCTTTTATCTATATTTAGACCTTGTGGATACTCATTGGTTTGAAGAAAATGAATCATATCTTGTGTCCAACTCCTCATTGATGAAGGTGAAACTATTATAGGGTCATCATGAAGTGCTAAAAAAAATCATTTTTTTCTTTCAAATCTAAATCAATATTCTCACATAACCCCTTCCCTTTCACTAGCTTAGTTTTAATGATTTATACATCATACTCCATCACTTTTTTGATCTAACCATCACTTTTATGATTAAAATCTCTACTCAAAAGGAAGTATTTAACACTAGGATGAGTTACCAATATGTGAATATTTTTGTTATACAATATATTCCTAAACTTATTTAGACTTCTAACAACTTTAAGTACTTTCTTCTCAACATAGGTATATCTTACCTCATAGCCTTCCAAACCTTAACTAAAGAAGGTAATAGGCTACTCCAAGTTTTCTTCATTTGATTGAGTAAGCATGGTATATATTATGTCATCATTTATAAATGTATACAAGTTTAAATCCTTTTAGAAATTAGGACTTGCAAGAGTTGGAGCTTGGGCAATGGATTGTTTAATCTCTTCAAAACTCTCCTTCCTTTTTCTTGTCCAAGTGAACACTTCATCTTTTCTTACCATAGAGGTTAGAGGATTGACTAAATTATGAAAATCAAGAATTAAAGTACTTATGAAATTAATTTTCCCAAATAAAATTTGCAAACCTTTCGTGTGTTTTGGCAAAGCCAATACCAAGATTGCACTCACCATTTTAAGATCTATGTATAGGCCCTTATTTGAGAGAATGTGTCCTAAAAGTTTGCCTTCATGGACATAAAATACACACTTCTTTTGGTTAAGAGATATTACAAAATCTCTAAATCTCTCAAAAATATACCTAAGGTGATTCAAGTGATCCTTTGCATCCTTATAAAAAATTATGATATCATCAAGATACACCAACATAATGTCATTTATTAGTCCTTGAAAATACATATACAATGCACATTGAAATGTAGCTCTAGAATTAGACAATCCAAAAATAATTTTCCTATAATCATATGTAACCCATTTAGTATTAAATGTTTTGTTATATTGATCACTTTCTTTCACCAAAATATGATTATACCTGAAATATCCATCAAAGAGAAAAAATTTCACTACATACCACAACTTGCAAAATTTGCTCCAAAATTTTCTCCATGGAAGGAAGAGGATAATGGTCCTTAAATAAAACTCTATTCAAGTACCTAAAATAAAAACATAACCTGATTTCACCATTCTTCTTCCTAACAAGGACTAAGTTTGCCAACCAAGATAAATGCTTAATAAGAAAAATGATTTTGAACTCAATCAACTTAGTAAGTTCCTTCTTCCTAAGAGGCTCAATATTAAGATTTATTGGCCTTTGTCCTTACTTGATAGGCTTATAATTCTCATCTATATCTATGGTATGTTGAGTTAAGTGTGGATAAAATCCTTAAATTCACTATATTCGCATGCAAAGACATTAAAAAAATACTTGCATAACTCAATGAAAGCATGTTTTTATTCATTAGTACATACCTTCCCAAGTATAAGCAACTTATCCTTGAATATTTGTAATTTCTCATAGTTTTCTTGCTTAGTTAACATGACTACCTTAATTTATTCAAATTATAATCATCATTGAAGATACTCTGAAGTGTGATTAATCCTTTAGGGAGTTTGTTTGACTTTCATTATACAATATTCCCTCCATATTACTACTATAGTTTGGACTGATTCTTAGAAGAAAACTTAGCCTCCTTTTGTAAAAAAGTCATATTTATTGGTCACTATAAAACACTTAAAAATTAGTCATGTTATTAGTCATGGATAGCCTTATAATCACCTTGAGATGTGGTTTATTTTTATCTTCTCTTATCCCTTTTAGAACATCAAACTGAGCTCTAATTGACACCAAACTATTAGCACATTTGTTATCTTCTCTTGGGATGGATCAGATGTTGAAATCATGGAAATCCTCCACAATATCCCACACTCTATTCTTATATGACTTAATCAAAGAGTTCTTAGTCAAATTTTGACCTCTTACTTGATTCACAAAAAACTCACTATCACCATACACGTGTAAGTCTTTCACACCTCTTTTCCTATCCCACTTAAGGCCATGAATAAAGGCCTCATATTATACCACATTAAAAGTACAATAGAATTGAAATACTAAAGTGGAATAGTACTTTTATTTGGATGGTGAAACCAACATTTCTCCACCACCTACTCCAATCTTACTTCTTGATCCATTAAATAAAATATGTCATAAACCATCCATATCTTCACTTGGCTTCATCAAGTTTGACATGAAAGAGTATTCATCATGAATTAAATACACTCAAAGACTATCTTACTCTATGAATTTATAAGGATCATGCTCATAATATTCATCTCCACATTCATCTAAATATAAATTAGAAATTCCTTCAAGAGAAGATATTGGAGATTGATCTATGTGAAGTTTTCCTTCATCAATGATGTCATAATTAACATTTGTCACTTTAGGCATGTAAGGATCTAAGTTATTATGATGGATAGGCTCTGATTAAATATTCACCTTAGTACCATACATTGTCTAAAAAACCATATAGGACCAATGAGCTACCAAGTATCCACCTATGTTAGCTATAAACTCTCTTGATAAGGAAAGAGCAAAGTATGGAGGTAAATATGCCACAAACACATCATGAGGGATATAAAAATTCATGTAAAATAATATTCAAATCCTTGAATACTCTAAAGTCCTTTACTAGTGATCCATCCAAATATAGGACTCCTTTAGACATTGGTTCATACTTGAGGTCTAGTTTATCCACTATTGATTTGGGCATAATTGAAGTACTAACCACACCATATATGATTTAATTATTAAATAAGTAATCACTAATGATTAAGGATATATAAAAAGGAGGATTATTATTATTTTTATTCACTTTTCCATCAATGGGCTGAGTTCCATTCACCAAAACAATATTCTCGCTCCTAGCTAATCTAGCTTCCTTACCTAGTCCTTGCAATTCCTTTTGAAGCATATCCTTTTGCCTCAGTATTATCAATGAATAGAATAAATAAATATTTATATATGTAACTTATTAATTTTTTCCACAAAATTTATATAAGTATTTCTCACCTTGAAAGGCTCTTTGGAAGCACTAATACCTTATGGTGTAGCTTTTGAATGTGGATGTGTAGGCGTAGGCCTTACATTCTAAAAATTATAATTTTATTTCACCTTAATGGATGAGTTATAACCAAATACAATTGGATATTATTTAAGAGTCAAAATAGTTCCTTGATTATCCCTTTATGTCTCTTCAACAACCCTCTTGATAGACCTAGTGTTAGAGGACACACTAGTTGTCACATTGCCTGAATTCTGCAAACGATTGATGGCATAAAACTCTCCATCCAAATGATTTATAAGATTATAATAATATTTTTTTTGTTAATTATTGATTCCAATTTACATTCAATTTTGCATTGGCACCTCAAAAGTGGAAACCTGAGATGCTTGATTACTTTGCATTGTCATGTCTTGACTAGGCATTTCATTAGCATATGCAACTTGGCCTTGATTTAAGTCACAGGATGGATAACATGGTTTTTATTAAATAAAATTATTTTTAGTGGTAAAAATATATTTGGGGGATGATGGTAAATTATTATTATAAATTTGGTAAGTTTTATCTTGAGTGATTTGACCTTATCCTTGATTATTACCTTGAAAAGGAGGCCTATTTACTTCCCCAAACTGATTATAAGACTGGTATGGCCTATAAATTTGAGCTTGTTACCTATTGAGGGTAAAAAATTCATTATTAACACTTTGGATCAAACTATTGACCACATGGATCTCATTGTTGGGTGTAATGCTAGAATTTTCTTGACTAGGCAAAGGAGCCAAGGTAGGTAATGTAACTTGACTAGGAGGCTAAAAATCAAGGAATAATGTCATCAATGGCCTAGGAGAAATCTTCCCTACTTGAACAAGACAATTATTATAATTTATAGCTATCTCATACATAGTAGGTAGAGTATTCCCACCCATAGATTGGATCATCATGGCTACATCACAATTCAATGGTTTTAGATAGTACAAAAAGGCATAATTAGGGGTAGGTCTCACAAGGGCTAGGATCCTATCCCATGTTTTTTGAAATATATTGTTAAAATATTTCATAAAATCTTGTGGTACCCTATTGATAGTGGTTAATCACTCAGCTAGTGATATATGATCACTCTTCTCTCCACACCTCTTAGTCAATAGATCTCCTAGTTCATCCCATGAACCAATAAAAAATTTAGGTAGAGTCCCATACCAATCTAAATCTTTCCATTTGAAATAAAATTCTAGTAACCTAATAACAAAATTATCTTGAGTGGTATTATAGATATTTTAGAAGTTTGATATGCTTCTAATGTGTTCAATTGTGATTAATAGGACTTTCTCCACTAAAATATAGAACACTCTTAAGCACTGCTCTTAGAATTTAAAAATATATGGAAAGATTTAAAGGGGATGATCTAGAGAAAGGTATAAAAGGTTGTCTCCTAGCCATATCGGAATGTACACTATGAGTAGTATGGGTTGAACTAAACAATAAGTTGGAATTTTTAAACACAACTCCTTTGAATAAGGCTAAGTATTCACATACAAAAATATTTTGATAGAATACAAAGGAACTTGCACAAACTCAAAGGGTATACCTTTATAATAAGACCTAGTTGTCACCTTTGGCATGGAAATTAGGGATTTATTAGCAACCAAAGAGCTGAAAACTTTAGTGGAGCCACTAGGTACTGAATGTAGATGTTCTTGTAGCTATAATTATGCCAAGACCAACACCAATATTGGACAATATTCTAGGACTTACAGTCCCACCAAACATGGAAAAAAATATTGTCACTTCGATTTTTACCCCTTGAGGATATTTCTCTCTCCTCATCTAAGTGGCATAATGGAAACATCTCTCTTGTTGTGGGTAATAATTTATTGAGATGAATCTTTAGAAGGGCTAGTTTCCTTGATGCACTCTTTGAAAAACTCTCTTAATTATCAAATTTGTATGAAAAGTGTTAAGAAGAAAAAATAATAAAAGTAAAGGTGATGCACCAATATTGAGTTTCCTCCTATTGAATTAACTTATGCTACTTAGAGCTAAATAGAGCTTCTTTCACACAAAACTCACAACTCTAGATGGATTATCACATCAATGTTTCACTGTTACGTTCAAGAGGTATTTTGATGCTTAAGAGGGTAATGGATGAATCCTTTGTGTAATATATTCATAAATAAATTATAAAACACACATACACTTAAAATAGAAGACTAACAAAGACCTACAATAATTACTCTTTTGCACATTTGGTAAACAATCAAGGATAACATGATAGAAAAGATGATCTTCTACTAGACAAGACCAAAAATATTGTAATAACACTCAAATGCACATGTAAAAAGGAAAAATAACTTATTTATTTATTCAAGAGTTAATTAAGTAAAAAATTGGCTAGGGTTTCACCATTGACCAATGTAAGCTGCTAAAAAGAGCCAAAAGAGTCAATATTTATAGCCTTTGAGAGAAGGGAAAGATAAAGGAAGTTCAAAGGTCACTTGGAAACTTGTAAATTTAATAAAATGGATTATAATAGGATGATAAAGATATAAGGAATGAACCATGAAATGTTAGGAGGCCCAAATGTCCATAGAAGTCATGAAACCTATGAAAAGTGTCACAAAACTCCTTCTCTTGGCTCAATAGACTAAATTCATAATTTGAACCTATTTTAACATCCCATAACTAAATATGGATATGTATGAAAATTTGAATGAGAGGTAAGGCCTTCAGGCATGCATCTTCATGCATTGGCTTCATTCCTACTCATTTAAAAACTATTAGAAGTCATCACTATCTACAGTCTAAAAAACTCGGTCACCCCTACACTTGTCTTCAAAACAGGATTTATTTTTCAATGAAAATATATGGGATGGAGTTAATGACACTTTGAAATACTATCCATGTCCTTAGACTACTTTAGTACACCTTAAAAAGGCTCACACTTGCATTTTTCACCCTTCTCACCCTTGTATCCACTATGCCAGTTTTGAATGGCTAAGATGAGAGCCCTAGTTTGGACACTTAAGATTTTTTATTGGAAATAAATGACCATAGGGAGTTATTAAAAGTCTTAATATTGTATCCAAACTTGATTTCATCTTTAGACTCCACCTATAATCTACAAAACACACAAAATGGTTAAAAATACCCTATTTTTCACCTTATTTATACAATTTCACATAGTTCAAAGGTATGGGAGGAAGCTTGAATGAGTCTTATACAAGTTCCAATATATTTTATGGTCAAAATATGTCATTTGGATAGATTTATAATCTTGTTTTCTCTATCCAGTCTTGACTGAGGGTTTAGTAGGCTTTTAGGTAACTTTTAGTCTTAAGCTTTATTCATAAAGCTTTAACATTAAACTTGCTAATAAATGCCACAAAACTGATAC
Organism: Torreya grandis; assembly: GCA_037957365.1. Classification (NCBI taxonomy): domain Eukaryota; kingdom Viridiplantae; phylum Streptophyta; class Pinopsida; order Cupressales; family Taxaceae; genus Torreya; species Torreya grandis. The sequence continues at coordinate 2,914,307 of JARHVA010000132.1, forward strand.
TAAGGGACCTTGATGACCCCTCTGAATTCCTTTAATTCCCATAAAAATCCTTATAGGAGATATGAACACTTGAAAATACCCCATCAAGCTTATCTATACCCTTTGTGCATGTTTGGACTCTTGTTGAGTTAGAATTAGCTCTCCCATAGGTTTCATTGCATCACAAAAGTTTATAAATGTCTAATTTCATCTAATTAACATGTCCCAATCATATTTATATCTCTCTAGGATTTTTAAATGAAGATGAATCCCTAATTGGCTCGAGGTCCCTTGAAGGGCTAATAGGCCTTGCTTACACCTAGCTTGTTTTGTTCACTTGGACTAATATTCAATGGTTATTTTGTATTTAATGAATATTTACACATAATTAAAGATTATAATATCATCATGGAACCTCCCAAGCACTCTTCTTCCTTTTCTCTCATTCACTAACTAGGCCTAGTGAAAGCTTGCCTAGTTGGACTATGTGTAGTGGGTATTTTGGTCATAAAGGGAGGTATGAGCCTAATTTAGTGTTACTTAGCACCTAATTTCCTTTCATACACCTCATTATACATTTTATAAGGTTCCTAATTCTCCACATCAATCCCTTCACACATTTTTTACTCACTTTCTTACTTTGAAAAAGCCTAATTTTCCTAGACTGGCTGACCTCTGAGATAAAATAGTAAGATATAACCCTCATCCCCAAGGAAAAGTGAGTATTTTTAGATTTTTTTCATGGTAATTATTATTAGTTTTACCAAGTTGTTTAGATGGATTCCTTGATTTATTTTCCTAACTACTCAAAATTCCCAAAAAAGGCCTATAAAAAGTTTTTTTTCTTCAAATCCTCCTAAGAGTGACCTCTCCAAGTTAAATTAATAATTATAGGTTATATAAACATGTTAATAATATTTAATTAATTATAATTAATCTTTTAATTCACCCAAATACAATATTTTTCCTTGGATTCCTCATACTTACCTATTGAGCAAAGATGTTTCTTGGAACAACTATATGAACTAATGACTTTTCACCAAGTAGGGAAGGTAGATGATCATCTTGAAAAAGTATTGGGATATTGAAAACATTTTTTATCTATCATGAACCACTTTTAATTTATTTTAACAATTTTCCATCTCTTTGGCATACTTACCTCTTACCCTCACCAAGATTGTACCCTACTAGAGGTGTATAGAGGTGTGTAGGGAGGTCTGTGTAAGTGTTTTTCATCATGTTTGGAGCTTATGAGGTCCATAAATATAGAAATGGAAATTTTCATATGTAATTTCATTAATTCCAACTTATCTTTAACCCCTTAAATGCATTTTAATCCTCAAAACTGAGTCCCTCCATACTTGATTGAGAAACCCTGATATTGACCCTACCTGTAGGTCACTTTGGTTCAACTGAGGTTGATCATGGTATGTCTAGACTTCCCTTGAATCAATTTATGTCATAAGTTACCTATATGATCTATCATTCACCTATTTATAGTCTTAAAGAGCCAATTATGCATTAATTTTAGGGTCACGAGTTTGACTAGGATACTTTCCCTTTAGATCATGCCTATAGGTGCATCTATCTATTTGGACTTAGAGTATGATATGAAAAGACTCTCCATTGAACCAATGAGGACCATTTGATAACATATTATGCATTACACTCACCTTATATTATTTTTGGGTTCATAAACTAAATATTCCTATCATGACTGAGACACCCCTACTGTAGGTGTGTGTTGGGCTTAAACTGAGCTCATTCATGATGTTTATAGGTCTTAACTAAATTCCACTAGGTCACAATGTTGTATTTAAACTAGTATTCTCCTTTGAAAATCTTAGGACACTACTTTGGACATCAAATTTGGTCACTATCATGACTGAGATACCCTACCCTCAAGACCTTATTTTAGGTGTGCTTCAGCTTATGAAAACCTTGTAAAGATAGTTATAGGAATCCTTTGGAGTCAGGAAAAATTTGATAGATTATTATATATTTTACTCATTATAAATGGTATTTGGACTCCTTAACTAATTGTCCTTTTTTCTATGATTGAGAAACCCTACTTTGATTGCTATAGGTGTTTATTCCATATTAGAAGAACACTTGTAGGTGGCCATAAAGCCTACAAGACAATGTCTCAATATTTTATTTCTATACTAAAATAAATTTGTGTTTCATTAAATTATTTGAAAAATATTATTCATGAGATTTTTCCCTATTTTCTTCTTTAGATGCCAAAAGACCATTCACGATTCCAAACTTGTAGACATTATTAGAGTATTTTAGTGTTTTTAAGGGCATATTTGAGGACCTTAATTTCCATCCTCTCCTCATATTTGGCATGCAAAATATCTATGCTATGGGATATAGGATTCACCTAGTTGTATGTCTTAAAATACTTTACCACCATGTTTTAATATAATCACAAAAAGCCCCTTGACCTTATTTTGACATTTTAGAGAAAACTTCCCTAAATTCAATCATGATCTTCAAACATGATTTGACACTTATTCTTGCCCTTTTGATATTTTAGATTGTTCTTTCATGTCTTATTCATCATATCAATATCCTAAAGAAGTGTCAAGTTGTTTCCACTTTCTCATACAAATGTTTTAATCCCTTGTTGAGCCACTTGTAGGTAGATATTTTGGTGCACAAATAATGAATTGAGTATGAGAAATATGAAACTATCCATGACTATGAACTTTGTATGATCCCATAAAATGTTCCAATACACCTTTTGCAATACTAAAAGGTTGTAACACACATCATCCTTCTCACACCTTAGTATGACATTAGTAAAGGCCCTGTAGGTGTGCATTGGGCATGTTATATAGGTAGGGGATGAAATGGGTCAAATAACATATTTGTGAATGGATTAAAAATAAATAAAAATTATTTTCAACCATAAATTACATGATATCCACCAAGAAAACCTTGAAACCAATTCCAACACATATTCTCCAACATGAAAATCACTTGCATATACATGGAATAGAGCAATCAGGAGCATCAAATGACTGTTTTATCATGGTGAATGAACTTGTGACCACATTTTCACCTTTTAAAATCATATAAATGGACTATTTAAAACTATTGATACCTTGGAAAACTAGTACCCCATAATTTTCATCCCACGAACAAGTTGATTAAGATTTAAACCTATGACTACAAGTGAAGTTGGGCAAAGAGTTGATTATGGAGAAAGATAAGATTGCAATCTTGCCCAATACATGATATGATGGAACAAAACATGGGGAGAGGTTTTCATATGACCTAGATACTTGTGGAACACCATACTAAACTCACATGAAACCTTTGAATAATACCAACATTTTGGAACTAGGCAGAATTGACTAAAACTTCATAGTGATGACACCTTCCTATAGTATAGACTAACTTGCTCATAAAATATTATGAAAAATGAAAATAAGAATGGAGACCATATTTAAAGGTATACAAAATCCTCTGGAATCAACATCACTAATTGGTTCATATGGGTTTGACTAGAATGGATCAAAACCTATAGGGTGCATGAAATAGCTAGCAAAAAAGTATAGTCAAATTCATGAGGATGGTTCATGAAGCACATGACACAATTATTAAAATGAATTATATTTAAATGAATCTATATAATTCTAATACAACCTCTTATAATAACTTGAATTGAAACCTCTTGAGCTATCCACACTAAATAAAAACATGAAAGTCACTTATATGTGTCTAGAAAACCAAGAAAGAGAAGAATGGTTTTGATATAAAATGGAACTTATAGACGGAAAAAATGTAGAGGTTTGTGTTATTAATGTTAATATTCATTACATGATCTTTTTCCATGTGGCACACTTCCCCATGGGTTGTACAAGTGTCATTTACTCCCTTTTTTAATTATTTCTTGAATTTTAGTTAGACAACCTATAACATTCTAATGTGATTAACATCCTTGATATTTGAACTGACATCTTGGATGATTTAAAAAAAATATGACACTTGGTCACCTTGGGAACCATGAGACTTGCATTTATGACTCTAAAAAACACATTAAATGACCCAAAATGACAAATAAGATAATACAACCATAACTAAGGCTATAAATGCATTAGATAACATCAATTGAACCATACTATAGCCTATGAGAAATATTTAGACCACTCAATATCTAAAAAGTAAGTTTTTACCTATAGGGGTCAGAATTTAACCTAAAACTCAAATTTGGTCAATAGTAAGCCCAAATCGGTAACCAACAACTAATGAGCAGAGGCGAGCCCAGAAGTTTTTGACAAAGGTTGAAGAAGTAGTTTTTTGACTTGGCAAAGTAAATACAAAGGAACCAAGTTTAAATATAGTTCTAAATTAAACTAGAGTCGATAGTTTAAGATCAACATCACCATTAAAAACTCCACTAAGGTAAAATAGGTCTTTTAAGACCTAAATTAGATCAAGGGTTGGAAACCATTGTCAAAAAAAGATCAAACAATTGGATATATCTATCTCATTGACATGATAGATACAAAGAAAAACAAATAAATATGATTAGTTTTCAATATATAACAATACCTTGGTTAGATATTTTCTCAAGGGTAGACATGTGATTATGGGGAAGCTTCTTATCCTTTGACATTGCTATTTCCAAGACAAAATAGATATTTAAAACCATCTAAAGTAGAATAAGCATGGCTCTATTAGTTATAAGTTATCAATTTTTCATCCTCATAAGTAGATGAATTAAAATATGATTTAGAGTCTCAAGAAGGTGACATGGTGGTTAGATAAAGATCAATGGACTATTTAATTCTTTTACAAGGACCTTATTTATTGATAAGATCATGACTCAGTGTCCTTGAATTGGTGCTAATACATCAAAAGAGGTTTGCCTTATTTTAATGCATAGTTCTCTCTATTTCCCTTTTCTCTAAATACCAACTTCTAAGCCTTTAAATGTATCCCTCTCTTTGGTATGACTAAAATCTATCAAGATTTGTACTGTGACACCAATCTGATATAATAGAGACTAAATTCCTCCTTTTATAGTTAAATTGAAGTGTCTATTATGATTTTATCAATTATTTAAGTGAATGTATGCTTTCCTTTCCTCTGTCTAAATTTTCTCACCTTCATGATCTACTTTGGTAATCCTCACAAGTCATTCTAAGTGTATATATAGTCTGTTAGTTAGTTTGGAAGTGGATAACTACCCTCCCATGCTAGACCAATAGCTAATTCATGCCTTTTTGTGAAATACTAATGTGAGTGATTTTGTGTAGTCTTGAATGCATCTTATAGTGTGTATTGTGTGAGTTTGAGTGATTAAATCATTAGTGCATCACCTATTTTTACATTATTTCATAATTTATTTCTAAAATCTCTCCCTTTTCCAAGCAAGTATTATTTTAGGTTTAGTATAGGTGATAGATGCACAAGGAAGTTAGCTTTCTTTGGAGGTTCAACCTAATACTAGGATACCCATAGCCTAAGGTCATTCCTATGTTAGACTAGATTTGAGAAAGTGGACTTGAACATTCCCCTTCTTAGCTAGGGTGCAATCTATAATATATGATGACTAAATTTGGCTCACATTAATATATTTTTCCCACATATATAGTTCTAAGATAAATTTCCAATGTAAAATATCCAACATAATTATTTATTTTGGGTAAATTAATCCAATAGGGTAAAGACAAGTGAAAAAATGTCAAAAATAAGCCATGGTGAATAGCCATTTAAATTCAAAAGCCTAGGATGTTTACCTAAGTGTCGAATTCAAGCATAAGAATTGACCATTGGTTTTCAAATATATAGTGATGGCCATGTGGGAATCATTTAAAAGCATGTAGATGTCAAATTTAATGCCATGCCAAATAACCATTTGTATTTATATTGGTCCAAGATTGATATTATATGTTCAATATGAGCAAAGATCTAATGGTACATAGGTGATCTAAGGTCAAGAAGTCATCATGCCCTATAGACAAATGTGAAGGTGACAAATGGTGAGATTTCAAGAGTTAGATCCAATGGAGTGGGAAAAGATAAAATAGTGGTTTTAGCTAAATCAATGACACACATTTAATCATGTATTTAGATCAATGATGAGTGGGGGTAAGAAAGGTTAAGAAGCTAATGAGGCTCAAACCAAGCATGAGGCTACCAAGTGTCTTAATTTGATAATCTTGAGTTGGTAACTGATAACCAATGAGTGAAGGTGAGCCAAGAAGATTTTGACAGAGGTTAAAGAAGTGGGTTTTTGACAAGATAAAGTAAATACAAAGGAGTTGAGTTCAAAAATGGTCCAATATTGAACTAAAATGGATATTTTAGGATCAACATCACCATTAAAAGCTCTACCAAGGTAAAATTGGTCTTTTAAGACCTAATATAGATCAAAGGTTAGTAACCCTTGTTAAAACAAGATCAAATAGTTGGTGAGATCTATCTCATTGACATGATAGCTATAGGAAAACTAATAAATATGATTGGTTTTGAATCGATAATGAGACCTTACTCAAATATTTTCTCAGGGGTAGATATGTGATTATGAGAAAGCTTATTGTCCTTAGGCATGGTCATTTCCAAGAAAAAATAGATATTTGTTTCTATCTAAAGTAGAATAAGCATGGCTCTATCAGTTCCAAGGTATAATTTTTTTTCCTCATAAGTTGATCAATTAAAATATGGCATAAAGTCCCAATAAGGTGACCTAATGGTTGGATAAGTATCAATGAAGCATTCAATTATTTTATCAGCACCTTATTTCTTGATAATATCATGACTCGACATCCTTAAATTGGTGGTAATCAATCAAATGTAGTTGGGACTCTTTCAATACATATCTCTCTTTTTAATTCCCTTTTCTATAAACACTGACTTCTAATCCTTGAAATGTATCCCTCCCTTTGGTATGACTAAACTCTACTGAGATTTGTATAGTAACACCTATTTGATGTAATAAAAACCAAATTCCTCCTTTTACAACTAAATTTAAGTGTACCTTATGAGTCCATCAATGTGTTAAGTAAATGTATACTTTCCTTTCCTCTGTCTGAATTTTCTCACCTTAATTATCTACTTTGGTAATCATCATAGGTCATTCTAATTACATATATAGTTAGCTAGTTTGGAAGTGGATAATTACCCTCCCATGCTATATTAATATCTAATTCATGCCTTTTTTAGAAATAATGAGCTAAGTGATTTTTTATAGTCTTGAATGCATCCTATAGTGTGTCTTATGTGATTTTGAGTGATTTAATCATTGGTGCATCACCTCTTTTTACATTATTTCATAAGTTATTTTTAAAATCTCTCTCCATTTTCCAATAAAGTACTAATTTAGGTTTAATGTAAATGATATATCCAAAATTAAACTATCTTTCTTTAGAGGTTTCCCTTAATATTAGGATACCCACAACCTAGGTTCATTCCCATGTTGGACTAGATTTGAGAAAGAGGACTCGAACAATCCCCTTAATAGCTAGGGTGCAATAAAAAACACCAATAGTACCCATCATACCTATTATTCTCACATTGTCTAGAAACACCTTCATGATCACCTTATGATGATTCATGTTCCTGTTATTCCTCCCTCCATAAGTTACCCACAAAAGAAGGATCCTCTTTCTTCACCTATGACTCTTATTCACCTATGACTTCTTCCCCATATATGGATCCTTATCCACCAATGGTGCCACCTTATTGTCTCATAGATACCATTCCTATTCTAGAATATATTCCCCTCCTTGAGTATTTTATATATGAGATCCCTCATGAGCATGATCCTTTAGCTATGCTTACATTTTATGTTGAAGAGATTTAAAGATAGGTCCTCTCACAAATTTCCATGAAGATATATGAGACTTTGGCTATTTTTAGAATCCAAATTTATAGAGATATTTTATATTTCATGGATAATATTTGTGGACAAATTTATTAGTATTTATGAACACATCATGGTGTTACTTCACTTTGTTCTTCACTATGATTTTGGATTGGACTTGTGATCCACTTTTATATATATTATATCATTTTACTATGTGTTAAATTTGGTTTCACTTATCTATTTCACATGGATCTTTATATTATTCACTATGTATTTTATATGGTTTGATTTTATTTCATCTTTTCTTATGGTTTTTTTTCATTCTTTCCATGAATGCACACTTATATTTATGAGTTCATTTATTTTCATGAATGTCTTTGTATTTCCAAATTATTTTTTATATCCTATATCAAAAAATTATATATTTATTATTGTGACTTGGTTATGAAAACCTTGATACCTTTAGTAATCTTTCTTTAATATGTGATTAGTTAGCAAACAAGATATCTCATTGTAATCCTATTTTAATTATTACTTTGGATCTACCTTTATTCCCTTATCTATTTTTTTCATATTAAGAATAAATATGGTTGAAACTTGAGATAACATACTTGATTTAGATCAAAAACCCAAATTATTCAATCTCCTTTTCAAGCTCTCTTTATGAGCTTGTATCTCCCTCTCACTCTCTTAAATAACTCATAAATTTACTTAACTATAGGGTCCAATGAATTCATTAACTATTTTAATGATCAAAATCACCTAATAATTCTCATAATAATCATTTTTCAAGATTTTATTAACCTTTATACTTTCCAAGATCAATTCTACCTTTTCACTCAATTTTGTCAACTTGCCAATAGTCTTACTAGCCCTCTTAAAGGACATTTCTAGATATATATAGAATATAATTTCATAAATTAAGAATATAACACTTTATTATGATACCCTTTAACATTAAATATATATCCTTTCAATTTCAAGTCCCAATTCATTATTTTTGCTACCTTTCCAATCCAATTTATACTTTTGTTTAAACCAATAAGGCCTATTAGGGTCTAGGTTGCACTTAGGCTACTGTAGGCATACAAAAACATATATTAAAATAATAATAGACTCAAAATATCTTTAAATACATTATAATATTTTTTATGACCAATGTTTATTGTGTTTTCATGGTTAGAATTGGTTAAAACATACAAACACTAGTTTAGGGTTTCTAATGACTCTATCTCTGTTGAGACCTCTTAAAATTACATAAATTTTTGTGTACAAGATTTAAAAGACCCAAAATAGTTTTATGAGGTCTATTTTAAGATAATTAAACTTTATAAATGATTCATTATGTGTTTCTACTTCATGGTCTTGACTTCTATCACAAAATCTTCTTGACTGTGACTGATAATGTTTTTCTAAGAGTTTGTGTCACGTTTCAAACCTCTTACTAAATTATATTACTAAATAATATGTCTTTAAAACATGAAATAAGTTCTTTAAAATACTTTATTTATCTCTAAAACTCATATATTTGATCATGTATTCTTAAGAAACCAAATACATAGTCCTTCTTGACAACGTCTACTTCAAGAAATAGGGGTAGTTTACAGTAAGGATTAAATATCAAAAGTACTATAAGATTTTTTAACCTTGTAACATAAAAGATGGTTAATATTTTTTTTTTATGATTATGGACATACTTTCTTTAAGTCTTTTAAGAACATTTCCCAATCTACATACCAAAATATTAACACCCACAACAAGGGCTATGTATGACATTATCTGCATTCTCTAATTAGGGTTTCTTATTTCTTTATATCTTGGAATGAATAAACTCCATAAAAATTAATACTACTACCTAAACACATTGATTAAAAAATGAAAATTTTTATTCGTATACCAGTCAAGATAAATACATAGTGAAGTCAATCAACTTATACAGAAACATGGTTTACCTATTATCTATCCATACCAAATGGTTTCCAAAATATATATTTAATATTATTCAATCCAACAAACTCAAAGGTATATAAATATTTTTGTAATCGAGGATCAACACTATTTTTTTTTAATGTTAAAACATACAATAAAATGATAGATCAAATAACTCAAAATAAGGGTCTACAAAGTTGTTAGTAAATACAATCTCATTACTAGATCATAAGATGCTCATTCCTTGCTCGAGTGTAGTCTCAAAACACACTTCACCATCCAAAAATATCATTTATAATAGCAGTCATAGTTATTCATATTAATAATTTTGAAACCAAATCTAATAACCAACTAGATAACGTTGATAGATTCCTGTCTCTACAGATTTTGGGACTATATCTCTTTTCTTATTTCCTTAAAATAAAAATTTATTAAACATAAGTTTATCTACTATAAATAATCTTGGAAACCAATTCCAAGTTCATTTTATCATCCATAATCATACATATAAAATAACTATTAATATCATTCCTTCATCAACATTTCATAGGTAGCTAACAATAACAGTGAATGACCCCAAACAAGGTCTGTGAAAATTCTTTATTAAAAAGGTGGAGTTTTTAAAAAACATATCAACTTATTAATCTTACCAATCTTGGCCATAAAATATACCCTCATATATTTTAATGTAATATCAAAAAAAATCTCGTAAATTGACTCCAATACTCCTACAAGCATGCATAACTAAATGTTTTGCCACCTTTTTCAACATAGAGGTTTCCTTATAGGTTATATTTCATCTCTTATTTTACAAATAATGAATGCTATCTAACAATTCCTAGTCCTAAGTACATGTTTATAACTTTTACATAGCCTTAAGACATATTTTATACCTATTTGACATGGTCTTACACCTTGGTTAACCTTATACACTGTATGGAAGCCTTCCACAAGGCTTAGAAATTTAAATTTTCAAATGTGGCTATTTTGGAGGGAAAATCCATAATTCAAATTTTATGCCACTTGAAAAAACATAGATCATCCCAAAGACTCAACTAGGATATGTTACACCTAAAAAACACCTAAAATAAAAATTCAAGCTAAAAATTAATCCATTTTGGGATCCACAAGGATGCCCCTACATCATACTACCAAGCTGAGAAAACTTTGCCACAAGTCCTTAAATGTTGCACTTGGCATATGTTGTTACTTGAATGATTTGAAATTCATTTTTTAAGTTTTATACTTCCACCTACCTCTCATAATGATGAACATTCTCTTGGGCCCCACACTTAGGCCTCCTTTGCTTCTTCTTCATACCTACACACAAAACTAACTTGTTAAGAAAATTACTTCTAATTTAATCTTCTTCTTGCCATGAGCTTGTATACCAATATTCCTCCTCTACATACTGATTCTCCTCCTCCTTTTCCTCATCTTTATCCATGGATGCAAGTGTGAACTCTTTATCTTCATCCATGCTTCTTATACTATCTAATTCACTTCATGCATAACTTATGATTATTCTTTAGATCCCTCATCTTTATGTACTTGCTACTGTACATCATCATCTTCATGGTTGAGCTTTAACTCCTATACTTTCAAGGGATGATTTTTCGTCCTCTCTATCCCATACTCTTTATTTATCACTTCTACATAGTTATTTTGTTCAATAATATCCTTCAAGCTTTCAAATTCATCTACCATTTATTTTATAGATGCTTCAACCACTTTAGGTTGCATATGCATCTCTATGTTATCTCTTACCTACTCATTACCTACATCTACACCACAAACCTTTATGTTAGAAACAATATTTGAAGCCTTCATGGCTTCCTAATGTGATTCATTTACACAAATTTAAACCTATAGCTTCCTTTTCACTTGTTGGGTGTTCATCCCAAATAGTTATTCATCTATCTTGGCTATCATATCTTCCACTATTATGATATCCTCTTTCACATATGCTTAGATGACCTGCTTGCTTTGGCCATCCTCTCTCTTAATCACTCCCATTGGTGCTCTACCCTCTTCCTTTTTGTATCTATTTTCTTCCAACCTATATTCTTCACTTCTCACATCAACAAACTCAACAGAACTCACCTTCTTTCCTTCCTTGGGTGTTTTGACCAAACCCAATATTTCCACTGATTGAATCCAATATTATATTATCAACATCATAATTAGTCTCTCATCTTTCTTATCTTCTTCACCCTTCATTTGAATAAGGGTATATAACTATCCATCCTGCCTAATGGTATATGTGTTAGTTGTCCCATCATGTATGGCATGCTTCTCAAACTACCATGTTCTCCCAAGCAACAAATGATACACATCTATAGGCAAAATGTCACACAAAAATTAATCTTGATATCTTCTTATTTGAAACTCAACCCAACATTATTCACTTACTAGAATCTGATGACTTTTTTGAACCCATGTAACTCTATATGGATCTATATGTGGCATTCTCTTCAACCTCAACTTTTTCACCATCTCCAATGAAATAATGTTGTTAGTGCTACCACCATCAATAACCAAATTGCATACCTTATATTAAGTTTTACATCTAATTTTTAATAAGCTTCTTATTTTGATTGGTTATTTGCCTTACTTTTACTTCAATAGTACTCTCCTCATGAGAAATGATTCATTCATGTCATGCCTTCTATCCTTATTCTCCTCTCTCTATTTTTGCATACTTATATTTGCATTCCTTAGACACTTTCCTTCCCTATGTCCTTCCCTATGGAGATTCCAACATTTCCCCTCAAATATATATCTTGGTCCTTGTCTCATTGTACCTTATTCTCTCCTCATTTTGTGACCTAGAAATGGTCTAACCTACCTTTCATGGTGCTATCTCATGCCCTCTTAATCTGATGCATACACTTATGGTCTCCCTTAAGCCACCTCTGTATTATCTTTCTCATATATCCTTGCTTACAATCGTGATGCCTCACCTTGTTAATTATATTGTCTTTTTTCTCTCTTTATGAGATTATCTTCAATGGCATCCATTATCATCACTAATGTAGAAATCATCTAGGTCATTATCCTGACCAACACATCCTCATCTCTATTATCTCTTTCCATGGACCACTTCACCTGGTTACCTATCTCTCATTTCACCTCAAAACACATGTCAAATATTTCAGCAATTATAGAGAATATTTATCTAGTATTTGATATGGAAATGATGCATAGAAAAAACCCAAATTATTCAATCTCCTTGTTAAGCTCTCTTTATGAGCTTGTATTTCCCTCTCACTTTCTTAAATAGCTCATAAATTTACTTAACTATAGGCTTCAATGAATTATTTACCAATTTTAATGATCCAAATTAATTAATCACGCTCATAAAAATAATGTTTCCACCTTTTATTAAACTTCATACTTTCCAAGCATCAATTCTACCTTTTCACTCAATTCTATCAAATCGCCAATAGTCCTACTAGTCCTCTTAATAGACTTTTTTGGATATGTATAGATTTTACTTTAATTAATTAAAAATTTGACACTTGATTAGTATAAAATTTATTATTCACTATCTATCATTTAAATTTAAAGTCCCAACTCAATATTTTTATTACCTTTCCAATCCAATATATACTTTTGTTTAGGCCTATTAGGCTTGTTAGGGTTTAGGTTGCACTTAGGCTACTATAGGCATATATAAATATGAAATATAACAATAAAAACCTAAAAATATATTGAAATAAATTACAACCTTTATAATTAATAATTTTTGTGGCATTTTCATGGTTAGAATTGGTTAAATTGTACAAACCCAAGTTTAGGGTTTCTAATGACTCTATCTTAGCCAAGACCTCTCAAAATTGCATAACTTTTTGTGTACGAGGTTTCAAAGACCCAAAATAATTTTTTGAGGTCTATTTTCACCTAATTATACATTCCAAACTATTTATTATGTGTTTCCACTTCACGTTCTTGACCTTTTATCACAAAATCTTCTTAACCATGACTAATAATGTTATTCTACAAGCCTATGTCAAGTTTTAAACCTATTGATAAATTATGTGACGAAATAATATTTCTTTACAACATTAAATAATTTAAAACACAATTAAAAATAATTTATTTATATTTTAAACTTAGATCTTTGATCATGTATTTTCAATAAATGAAATACACAGTCCTTCTTGACAATGTGTACTTCAGGAAATAGGGTCAGTTTACAATATGGATTAAATATTAGAATTAATTTAATATTTTTGAAAATTGTAACATAAAACATGGTTAATAAATTTTTTTATTCTTATTTAAAAGTTTTACTTAAATATTTTAAAAATATTTCCCAATCTACATACCAAAAGATCAACACGCACAATAGGGGTTATACATGACACTGTCTACATTCTTTGCTCAAGGTTTATTATTTATTTATATCTTATAATTAATAAAATATATAAAAATTAATAATAATCCCCAAAAAAATTGAGTAAAAAAATACAAAAGTTATTCATATACCAATCAAGACCAATATAGATTGAAGTCACTCAACTTATATAGAAATAGGGTTTACTTATTATCTATCCATACCAAATGGTTTCCACAATATATATTTAACATTATTAACTCCAAAAACCTCAAGGGTATTCAAATACATTTTTAATCAATTAAAAACACTATTTTTTAAAAAATTAAAAGATACAGTCAATTGATAGATCAAACAACTCAAAATATGGGTCTATAAACCTGTTAGTATATACAATCTCATTACCAGATCACCTGATGACCATTACTTACTCGAATGTAGTCTCAAAACACACTTAAAAATATGAAAATATAATTTATAATATTAATCATAGTTATTTTTATTAACAATGTTAAAACCACAACTCATAACCAACTAGATAACATTGATAGATTTCTATCTCTTCAAAATTTGGGACTATATCTCTTTTCCTATTTCCTTAAAACAAAAATTCATTGAAAAAAAATTCATCAAATATAAATAATCTTGGAAAAAAATTCCAATTGAATTTTCTCATCCATCATCATATATATAAAAAAATATCAATATCATTCTTTCATCAACATTTCACATGTAGCCAACAATAACAATGAGTGACCCCAAACAAGGTTTGAGTTAATTCTTTATTCAAAATGGTAGAGATTTAAAAAACCATATCAAATTCTTCTTAAAAATATTTTAGATAAAATATACCCTCATTTATTTGAATTTAATATCAATAACCTTCTCCTAAACTAACTGCAAGAGTCTTACAAGCATGCATAACTAATTTTTTTACCACCTTTTTCAATGTAGTGGTTTTCTTGTAGGTTACATTGCATTTCTTGTTTTCCACACAATTAATGTTATATAACCATGCCTAGTCCTAAGTACATGTTTATAAATTTTACATATTCCTAAGATATATTTGATACCTATTGGACATGGTCTTACACCTTGGTTAACCTTATACAATGCATGAAAACCTTCCATAAGGCTTAGAAATTCAAATTTCCAAATGTGGCCATTTTGGATGGAAACTCCATAATTCAAATTTTATTCCATTTTAAAAAACCTAGATCACCCATAAGACTCAAATAGGGACTTTTACACCTAAAAAAACCTACAAGACAAATTAAATTGAAAAATTGATCCATTTTGGGATCCACAAGGATGACCCTACATGAATACTGGTTTATAGGTAAGCCTTAATGTTTGGTCAATCATATCTTTATATACATATCTCCATTTAACTAAATTACAAATCTCATTCATTTATATCATTTGTATCACTCATGTTCATTATTAAAAATTCATGTGGAGGAGGAATCATAAAATCCAAAAAAATTTAAAGCCAAATCATCTAAACAAAAGGTAATGATATAAAATGCAACATACAAATTTCAAAATTCAAATCACACTAAAAGATAGGATTCATATAACATATAATTTTTTAATTTAATATAAATTTATTTATTTGGCCCAATGATAGAGTTGAGGTCCATTGGGGTGTGGTAGGTCATTACATTAGGAAAGGAGAATACAAAAATTTAGTGTTACCTACTTTCTCACACAAGTACCTAATCTTTTTAATATACCGATGACTTTGTAAGAGGTCTTGAGGAATGGGGAACAAGTTATGGGAAGGTAGGTCCATTTTTATTTTATATTTAATATAACCATCATGAGTTGATATTAATATCTCACCTATTTGCTTATACATATTTATTCTTATTGTGAATAGGTATCCTTTATATTTTCATGGTACCTTATTGCACACTAGACTCTTATTGTCTTTCTTGTGTACCTAGTATGCCTCATGTTTCCTAAGGTCTTCTAATATATGCCTCTATCATGATATTTTTTACATCCCCTCTTTCATTTACAAATTCTTAATATTTCCCCTTGTGAAATTTTGTTTTGTTAGTTGATCATTCCCCCTAGGATTTCCCTTTGTTAGTTGTAGTATAAGATCATGGATAGGACCAAGTCTTCCTCATAAATTACCATATTAAAAACATATTTTAAATAATTCTAATATTTTTTTCCACCTCATCGGTGTTCCCTTGTGAGTTACAGTGTAAGACCATGGATAAGATGAAGCCCTCCTCAAAATATATTTCAATACCCATCTCTTAATATAACCAAGTCATAATGAAATTACATGTGTCAAATTTGATATAAGTAGTGTTAAATTATGAGTTACACATCATTGACATGCTTTGCATCTTTATTTAGTATGTTTTATTCTTACTTCAATAATATTTCACTTTTATCTTTTGATTTTATGATTACATGTATGCTTACAAACCATTTTATTAAATTTTTATTCCTAGCTTGAATTAATATGATCAATTTAATTTCATTTTACATTTTTGTCTTTCTTTTTATACTTCCCAACCTGATTTATTATGATTGATTGAATTAATTATTTTAGTTTTGTACCATTTATCTTTCATGTCTCTTCCATTTTATTAAAATATCTTCCTACTTCCCAACAAGATATAGTGTGATTTATATTTGTTTTAATTTGGTCTAAATCTTTTACATGGTTTAAAAACATTTATTTCTTTATACCATCTTTGATTTATTATATTTCATTGTATTTTGTTTTTACACATTTCCCTTCATGACAGAAAGTGTATTACATTTGTTTTGATTACTTATACTTTTTACAAATCATTTTACCTTTTTATTTTTAACCATGCTTGTGTATGACATAATTATATAGAAGAAAAAACACATCATATATTTCCCATAACATATACAACAAAAGATAAATACATTTTCTAGAAATAAATATATCTATACGTCCACATATAAATCTAAGTACCACTCATGAGATCAAAATGTCAATATATATATATCATGTCTTTTACAAAAAATACAAAATACATTAACTCCAGCTCTAAGGTTGGGCTCCATCATACCTATATTGTGGCCTAACCACACTACACATCAATGCCTATAAATGACCCCTATGAATATTACTCAATGAATAAGTAATATAGGATCCCAATACAATAACCTATCCTTGTATATTATCCACCTAGGCCTATACCTATCCTAGTTGGATGGTGGTCTCCATATGTGTGGATCTCTCATATGTTAGGGCCTGTTAGCCATATGCTTCTCCTACTTCTACCCCTAATGTGTTCGTATCCTATGACTACATAAATGTACCTTCCTCACATAATCTCCCACTAGTCTAAACTAGATTGCTTGGGTTGTGGAAAATAGAACCACATGATCATCTAATGTGGTAGGTGGTATGGTGCTAGCATCCCATCTAAAATGTCATTGTGTGTAGCCATAACCAAGGCTCTCAATCTGATCTCCTCTATCATAGGGTCTAAAAACCCCAAAAAATATAGGCATAAAATCACATATATATATCTCAAAAATACTATATCTACCATAATCAAAATGAAACTAGTTTCCTATATCAAAAACTCAAATAATAAATTAAAACATTTCTCACTAGTTTTGGTGTCATCAATAATAGTCTCCCTATCTACTCACCTATTAACTAATTCCTCTATAAATTGACTCTACACTAGTGCAAACCTATGAGCCACCACTTAATCCTACCATGATCCTCTCCTTAGAGGTGCTTATATTGACCAACTCTATTTTGGAGTGGATGTTGGGTCCCCCTATGCAAAAACTAACATCTACATCTCCTTGAAATGATGGTGCCTCCATCTCAAATGAGTATAAAATGGTAATCGATACGTATGTTTTGGTTTCTTTTATTACCTCAAATCTAAATCCATCACATTTCCCCCTACTATCTCTGATGTAACTTGTTATCATGCTTGACTAGTCTATGGTCTAGCACATCAAGGCTTGATCATCAATATCTCCATTGATACCCCTCTTCCTCCCCTCCCTCTTAGCTCTATATCATGACGTTCATAGTAATTAGGTAATATTAGAGGGGTCATCATATGGGGGAGTCCAAACTATCCCTAAAACTACACACCATTAGCTTTAGATCCACCCATGAAGTGTAGTGGCTCATGATATGCACCTGTACTAACCCTATCACAATAGTAAACCAATTAGGACATATGGTAGCTACATGAGTGTAAGGCTACCACATGATCTCCAATCATGTGATCATATATAATTCTATAACATGGTCCATGGCCCATAATTCATGGTCATATCTCTATTGTAAGACCTAAGGAAACTTATCATTGATCATATGGGGTAACCCAATTGACTAATATATAGGGAACCTCTCATATATCCACATGCTTAAAAAAATCACAAGTCCCATGGTATTTTACCCTTTAGATAACATCTCATACATATTATGCATGAGTTGGACCTAGATGACAACCCCAAAATCATAGAGTGCTCCTTATTCTAATATGGACTATCACAAGGCTATGACATATAGTGGTACCTTGTTATCTAACTTGAGACAAAGTACTTAGGCTATAACAAGTCCTATCACTACCTTATAAATGTCTATAATGGTTCTAATATAAATGTTAAATAAGCTCACCCTCAACTTATGATGAATCTAATTTGAGCTTTCAACCCATTGGGCTAATGTTGATATCTCATCCTTGTCCTATAGTATATTAATAATCACCCATGTCTTGCCTATCAAAAGTCCAAGAAATACATGGACATCTTCCAAAGTGATCCCAACCTTAATGGTGTCCCCATCCACATCCCATCAAAAAGTGTTGTTTAACTTTTCCCATGCTCTTAGGAACATGACAATGAGATCAAAACTCAATGGAATATATCTCATCTCCATGATGCTACCAAAACCTAAAACAATAAGTTGAGATCTATCCATGTCCATCAAATGATCTAGTAAATTTGGTAGTCATGATTTATCTACCAAGATCCAATACCTCTGGTGTCTCTACAAAATATTAAACAACAAAGGATATATCGGATATCCATGTTATAAATAATTAACATACATTCTTCAAATTTTATAAATTAACTATTTCATGAGTTGGTTTGATTTAGTTTAATGTTTTATATTTTTATAGACAATCATCACATTTGATACTAAATTCACCTTTACTAATTTTTTAAAACATAATCAACCTATTTTATACTAAATCAACCCTTGTTTTCTCAAACTAAATCAACTTATTTGATATTAAATTGACCCTTTCTCAGCTCTAACGTAGTACATTGGTCCTCTAGTACATGGTTGTCCCTCTTTAACAAACTATATCAGCCACATACTATCAACTACATTGGCTACAAGGTACATAGCCATATTTTTATTTCAAACTATAATGGCCTACTGCTATTCAATCAACCACCTTTAGTAATACTATGCCAGCCCACTGCTATGTAGTTGTCCCCCAACTTTATAGTTTCCTTACAAATTGAGTTGACTAGGTTGACTTTGTTCTTTCCTTATGGTGACTTTTTAACCATTTACCATAAATGCCTTTGTGATTTATTTTTTTGACTTCTTCCTCCCTCATACCCTGTTCTACTCCTAGTCTACCTAAAAATTTCTTAGAGTTGGTTTTAGTGTCTAGATTTTTCCTACTAGTCAATTTTATATATTTATCTCAATTTTAAATAACATTACTCCAAAAATTTGAAATTCATTTTTGCTTGTTTGTGCTACACTCATTGTGGCCACTAGGGATCCTCCATGTCTCCACTTTCATCTCCTCACCATAGTTTCTCTCTAGTATGGCACTAGGTCTCTCAAAGCTCTATTTTTTTGAAACAGTAAAAATATCAAATGAATTACTTTCACCCTATTTATATTTACTATTCACAATTATTTAGCTATCAAATATGTATACTCAAATTCTATTTTTCAATCATATATTTGTTTCTACTAGATCTTTTTTTAATAATAATATGTTCTAGAATCTTGACATAATAGAGAATATTTTCACATATTACATGTACATTTTTCAAAAATTTCAAGTTTTTGATCTTTTTTGCTAATTTATATAGGTTTGCCTAATGTTTCATACATTTTACACCTTCACATTTCATTTAATTCATCTATTATCTACAGCACTAAGGTAAGTAAAGGTATGTGTTTTTCAATTCTACCCTTTTATTTATGTTACTTGTTTCTTACTATAATTTATTGAGCTTCAACATTGTGTGTTGCTATGTTCTTTTCCTTAAGCACCATCCCATGTTACACCAACATGACAAATGATTATATTTGAGTGAGGAATATGCATACACATAATATTTAAAAACTTTATCAATTATTGATTCTTTCTCTCTTGTAATAACCTATCCAGTCTTAATATATCTGATTGCATGCCTTAAATGGTGCATTGAGAAAGGGGTGGGTTGACAATTCATGCTTCACATGATTATTATACCCTATGCTACCACTTACTATCAATCCAACCATTTCATATACACTTCCCTAAGACTTTTCTCCTCTCTTTCACACTCCTCCAAGTTTTTCATTACCTTACTTATCTACTTCCTAAGCTTAAAACCATTTTTGATGGTTTGCATTACACTGTTAGCCTCATTGAACCTATATTCAAATAGTAAAAAGCACATTATGGGTCTAGGTTTTCTCTACATAACCTAGACCAAGACTTAACTTATTTTTGTCAAATAATAATATGAATTTGATTAGTCTAACCCTATTATATAAACTTTAAAAAAGGTTTAGGGTTAGATTCAACTATATATGCACATCCATTTTTGTAATTTATGAGGAAGAGAAGAAGAATAATATATATTTTTCATTTGATTATCCACCATTCTACTTGAGGAACATATATTAGGGTTTCAATACATTATTTGGTGATAAAAATATTATTCTTGTGGAGAAGTCTTTTAGATGCATAAAGAAGTTGTCTAGCCTAGAGTTGACATGTCCTTGTTATCCTTACATACCACAACACCCTCTTATTAATCACCTTATCCAAGTGAGAGATTAAGGATCAGTGGGTTAATCTTCAAAGGTAATTATTACTAACTTTTTTTTTCCTTTATAAGAGTAGATAAATTTTCATTTGTACTTCTCTCTCATGCATTAGGATTTCCTTTATGTTGATGTGAGTATAGAACTTCTATGCATGTTTACATTTTATGTTTATTACCACCATTTTATGTCATAAGCTTTGTAAATCACTAGATTATAATTTAATTTACTTGGCATTTATAATTTGAATGTGAAAGCATCAAACCTAGCTAGGATTATTGAAAAAATGTTTCTCGAATAGGGGCTTTAAAACCCTCTCTAGTGATACTATTATTATAATAGATCCCTAGTTAGGTATAGCAGATCTATCTTGGTCATGACCCCAAATATATAATTTATCAACAATCTTAAGTTTAAGTAATATTTATATTCTCTAAGCTAGGATTGATTAATAGATCACTTGTATTTCAATTTGTATACCCTTATAGGTTTTCTTCCACACTTTCATTTTGTCATCATATTGTATATGTTTATTTTTATAGTACTATATCAAACCTATCAGTATGGTTATAATAGTATATGTATAGGTTTCACACATAGTCACTCCAAAATGACTATTATATTTATGCACATCTTCTCAAAATATAGGTGACTAATTTGATCAGTTTAGAATAGTCTATTTTTTCAATTCTAGATTTGCATACATAGTGAAAATGGTTGAATCTATCTATAAGTTTCCTCTTTTAGAAAATAGGTCTATAAAAATAGTCAAACCAATCATCTTTGTTTGAAACTTGATTTTGAGTGCACATGTTTTGCAAACTCCATCAAACCAGTTGACTCTGTTAGCAAAAATTTCTAATAAGCATTTAATCATCAAAGTAAAAAAATTAAAATCTAAACATCTTTTGACTCACCAAGGTTCATTCTTACTCTATCATTTCATCTCTTCTCTTTTAGTATTATTTTTTAAAAGTTTGTAGTCTATAAAACTATATCCCTACAACCAACTGGGTCGACTCACTCAACATAGTTTTATAGTTTATTTTTATCTTAAAGACATAATTAACCTATTTGACTATATTCTTCTAGATCTTGCTTCCATAAAATATTGTCAGCTTAGTCAACTTTACTCTTCACTATTTGCATGTAATATCACATGAACCAATTTTGTACTCTTCAAAATCAAATAATTAACCTCTTTTTTCTATTCATTAATTCACCTTTCCTTTTCAATTACTTGCATGCTTAGAGTAACAAACATAGATTAATTAGGTGGTTTTTAAAATTATTTATTTAGTCACAATATGTTTCTCTTTGACACACACTTCCAAATAACTTTACATATAAGTCATTAAACATTTATCTTCTTAAGGTCTACCTACTTGGATTTCATTACTAAGGGGAAAGATGGCTTGGTTTTCTAGCCAAGTATAAACATGTGGTTGATGGAATTATTAGAAAAACACTCAACACCCTTATCATTGTGGTATTGTGAAGTGAGGGGTTAATCCCAAATATCAAGCAAGTACCATCACCAACACAGATCCCGTTTAGCCTAAACCTCATAAAACTAGCCTTAGATTATTTTTTTGTTCCTTATTGTAGTCAATTTACCAGTAACATTAAAATTAACCTTCACTATAAATTAAAAACACTTAGGAATGAAAAATTATTTAGAATTAACTTTCAAGTTACTACTTTCTCTTTAATCATTATATTTTTTATTACAAAACTTGTATTACTCAGCATTGGTTTAAGGTTTGTGTTGTGTGTTCCTATTAGATCAATCACATTGATCTAATTTCTTGTGTACTTAATTTAATTTTCTTAGATATTATATTGAAAAACCTTTCCTTTTTATAAAAACACTATCATCCTTATAGACATAGTCTCCTATAAAATATTCAACATATCTACTTGTAGTATATAGTTGACCTATCAGACCATGTCTCTCTGTCTTTCTATTCAATCCCTTGTCTAAGTAGTAAATAGTCAATTTATTTAGATATGTCTTCTTTTTTATTTTAATGTTCCCTATTAAGTATTGCACAATTGACCTATATGATTGTGTTTTCTTTTTCTCTATTTTGTTTATAGATTGTTGAACATAGTTGATCAATTTAATCATGTTTCTTATTTTCCTAATTTTTCTTTTCTTCACCTCTTTAGCCTCCTTTTCTCATCATGAATTTATTATTTGAGGATAATATATATTTTAATTAAAAAAACTTGATGAATCTTACCCATCCTAATATGTTTCACCAAAAATATCTTGTGTCTTTCACTTTAGATGAAAGTAAAGTGCGCGTTGCCACTCACACTACTGATTATATGACTCCTCATTAATCATCCATTTTTAATACTCTATTATTATTAGAATATGAGCATGAATTTTATTATAAACTTGAATTATCCTCTTTATTAATGAATTTCCTCAACATAAAAGAAAATATATTTTAACCATCTATAATCTGATGATAGGTGTTGAAGTAGAAGAACCTCTTTCACCCTCCCCTACATTCTCTCATGGATTTTAGGGTGACACTTTCATTTCTTCTCATCCATTCCCTTATATTTTGACTCCTTCCCACACCATGACTTCTTGAACCTCCAAGCCAAGTATCTCCACTAACATGGAAAGTTCAACATCTAGTTGGCCTTTTCTAAAGACCCTCCTCCTCAATCATGCCACTAGTGCATAATTTGATACCAATTTTAATCATTATATTAGTGCTTCCTATTATTCAAATGCTAACCATTCCACTAGTGCATCTTTTTATACACATCCTAATCATACTAGTAGTGCTTACTTTTCTACCAATGCTTCTCACACCACTAGTACCACACATTCCACTTCTCATAGTAAAACCCAAGCCACTAATACTAATACCAATGATTTTCATGTTTTTCACACTAGTAAAAATACTTAACAAACTCATTACCTCTTATTATAAACACTCAATCAAATGAATACTTTTCAAACCAATAATGTCAATCAAATGATGTAGATCCTTCAAAATCAACCCCAAAAAGTTCCATAAGGAGTAAAAAATCCAAATCTCCCCTACCCCTCTTAGAGATTACAATATAAACCTCATTACTCAACCAAACCTCATTAATAAAATGATCAAACATCTTCAAAAATGAACCTCTTTTTCCTCAAATTTTAAATATTAACATAAGATATATCACACCTACCATCAAGTATAATGGATCCAATGATCCCAAATTACATTTAAAAATAGTTGGTAATCTCTATAAATATTGTGTCAAAGTTAATAATTTTATTGCTACCATGTTATTAGATAAAACACTCTTTGTGGATTATTTAGATCAGTACAATCAACTAAAATCCCATTCCATAACTAGATTAGAAGATATGGTTAACTCCCTAGTATAAAAGTTTCAAACTAATGACCTCCTTTAGAATACCTTAGCTCACTTCATAAATTATAATCAACTTAAAACCAAAATTGCATAAGATTTGATGAAATTATGAAATAACTTGTCTAATAAATGTGAGAATAACATAAAAGATGATAATCTCTTTCATATATTCACTAATGCTTATCTCCAATAACTTTGGAAGAACCCCTCAACCAAGATAATCATAAATATTTTCTCATGCACCAATTTGAACCATCCCAACCTCCTATGGGAAATTTTGTGCTCATTAAAAATAAAACTATCATACTACTAATGATGATGTCACTAATACTTATGACTGTATTCATAATATATATTTATCACTCCCAAAAATGTTGTGGATCATGATACCCATCCAAAAAACACTCATAATCCTCCATTTTCCCAAATAAAAAACATTAATGTCCATAAACCATTATCCTTAGTTGAGATTCAAAATAATCTTCCGAGGACTTTACCATGAGATCTTGACCCCACTCATCCTATGAAATGATGGTAGGATCCCAACAAATTTTGTTGGTTTCATAAAAGTTAGGGCCACTCTCATGAGACTTGTATACATTTATTTAATCTAGTTATGGATTTTATTTTTAGCCCAAAATTTTATCATGAATCAATCATTTTCAAGCACCAAAAAGAATATGATAGAGACTTTAAAACTCATGAAACACAAAACAAAAATTAGACTTTAAAGCAAGCTAATGCTTACCTTGATATATACAAGGGTCATTTTCCTAATCATCAAGATAAAAATGACAAGCCTACTCATTCTAAAAATAATGTTTCCAATCTTATAGACCTCACCAATGAATAAAATGTGGTATGTATGACTAACATGTGAAGGGTAGTTATTTTTATTGATTCTAATGTAACTTGTACACACCAAAACCCTCAAATATTCTACATCATTCAATACTCTTCCCCATATCATCTGATGGAGTTGGGACAAGAGGACCTCATATCTTTCCAAGAACCACTTCCAACATCTCAATTGGATAATACCTTTCACACTATCTGTACCATTCCCCCAACATATACACACATCGACAACATTCCTCAACTTTAAAATAATATGTATTCAACTCAATCTTAATAAATACCTAAATAAAATATACCAACATCTAAATACAATCAACCTATTCATCCTCAAACTAAACTAGCTACATTTTACTAACACAAATTTGACTGCAACTCCAATCCTCCTTCCCATGATATCCTAAAACATTATGCTTCTTTATCTAGAAATCCTCCCATAATTTATGATGAATGGGACCCCATTGTATAAATTTATCATATCCAATCTTAAATACCTTTTATATAACTAATTAAAACTTTCCTCCATCATCACAACCATTTTATGTAATTATTATTTGAAATGAAATCCCTTATCCTCCCCTAGAAAGACGTGAAGCTACATTATTTGGGTCTTGAAATAATATAATAAAATAATGTGAAGAAATATCCATACATGTTGATGAAATAATGGACACTTATCTTTCCCTTAAGTTTTCTATCACTTCCATGATTCTAGATGAGATTCTTCTTTGCAAGAATGATCATCCACTATTTATTAGCATCCAAATCAGTGATATCCAAGTTAAGCATGCTTTGATTGATGATGGTTCTGGTACTTATTTCACCTCCCTCTATTTCATTAAAACTCTTAGATATTCCAAGTTATATCTCAATTCCACATATATTAAATGCCAAGGTTAAGATAGAATGAAAAGTCCTCCTTTAGGTTGCTTTTGGATTCCTATTACCCTCCCTCTTATTACCGTCTATGTAAAAGTTATGATATTTAACTTCCCCTTTATTATAACATATTTAGATTAAATAACATTAAATATAAAACCCATATCAAGATATGTCAACCCTCATTTCTATTAAAAAACCATTTTAGTACATTTTTATAATAGGTTAAATTGATGTAAAAATGGACATCATATTGTATTACTTCTAGTCTACTGTGAGGGCCATTTGGCTATCAAGTTTAAAATACTAGGTTTTGGAATGCAAAATTTTTATATAAATCATCATTATATGATTTATAATATATATATATATATATATATATATATATATATATATATATATATATATATATATATATATATATCATTCACATGAATCCATATTATACAAGAAAACAAATATTATCACCAAACTCCATTTAAAAAATAACTATATCAAATAAATTGTATGCATGATGACAGAAATTGGAAACATGAAATATATACTAGCAATAGGAATATAATTTCCTTAATCAAATATTTTATTGTGGAAAGTATTTAAAAATCATATAACACCTCAATATTTTACACTTGGATAATACATATCATGGATGTATCTTCAGCTTTTATACCTTTCTCACTACTAAAAAACTTGCATACACTATATCTTTATGCTTAATTACTTATATCTTAGTACAAACAATGTTATTTTGATGAATCAAACCTTATATATTTACCATAATGTTATAAACCTTTTTATATTACATTTATACATGTTTTGGACCTACACCTATTTTACAATAGCTTAAACATTTGCATCCTAGTCAAAGGCCTATGTCGACATAAATGTCATATTTTAATGTAAGTCTAGTGCTCTAAATTTATCTAATTTAAAAATGAAATGTATTCCTATGTTTGGCCTTATACCTTAGGCATTATAATAGTAAAACATTTGTATATTAGTTTCTTATTAGTCCAAATGAGAAAACATCAAACATAATAATACATTAGGACTAAACACTCTTGCCTAAGAACTAGGGAGTGCATAACATAATAAGTAAGATCACAAAATAGAGATAAAGACAATACAAAGTTATTACCTATTTTATTGAATTTTATGCTTGATTTTTGGAATAAGGATGTTCATTCTTGACCTATGATGATTTAAGTCTTCTATCAATACTCTTCCATGGTGGTAGCATCTCTCCATTAGTCACTTGTGTCTTAGTGTGAAACTTGGCATAAATTGGGCATTATATCATTAATCTTAAAATATTCAAGAAGGTTTTCTAATAAAATAACCTTACACATAAAATATTATTACAATATGATATGGGAACTTGTATTTATAGCTAAAATAACTAACTCTAACCCTAGGGAGGTTAAGTTAAATTCTAACTTGGGTTAAGTCTAAATTAACATAGGTTAAGCCAATCTAACTCTGGGTTGGGTCAAGGCCCTCATGAAATATTGATACCTAAGTTTAAAATATTTTTGAGAAATGAAAACTTAATTTAGATATTTCTGAGGTGTGATTCATATTTTTGAATATTTAGAAGATAATAAATCACTTTATTAGTTCATTTGACTTTTGACTTCATATTTGGCTAAAAAATCCTTTTTTGGGTAAATCAAATTTAATAATTTGATTTGGATTTTTTATTTAATAATTTTAATCAGTATTTTAAATCTAATTAATCTTTCTTTTTGCTTTTTGTATTTTGGAAATCATTTTAAATTTTTTAATTAATAGCTTGATAGGTCAAAAGTGTCAAATTACAATGTCATAATTTGACTAGGGTTAAAACTAAACTATGTTAGTGGTGCATATAGGGTAATCCACTAAATAAAATAGTATCATAACATTTTTTGGTAATTAAATCCCTTATGTGGATGAAATTGGGTAATTTATGTGATTTCTAGGCTTAAAATGTTTCATTTACAAGAAATTGAACTCAATGCCAGTTTAGGCATGAAAGTGGATAAAACTAAGTGTCTAAAATTTTACCCTATTTAATAGTACATTTTGAGACATAGTAAAATTAGAGTATTTTCAAATAATGAAAAATTTAGTATTTAAAATTTCATGCCCGAAAGGGTAGTTGATAACCGCTTGATGCCCCCTTGAGGGAGTAGGTGGTAAAATAGAAAAATAGAATCATCAAACATTCCCTCAAAAATAATAAAAAAACATGATATAGTGGTAAAAGGAATGGGATTATTGAATTTTCCAAATGTGGTTATAAATTGTAATGAAGGGAGTGACACTAGTTTGCCTAAAGGAGATTATAAGTAGTGACATAAATAGATGCCCTGATAGGGTGGTGGAATGGGTACTAATTTTATAAAAGGAGGTTATAATAATAAATGAAGTAGGAAACATTGATTTAACAAAAGTAGGTTATATTCAATAACAAAAATTAGGGATAACACTAATTTTTCCAAAGGTAGTTATAATCAGGAATAAAAAAATGAGTAACACTGATTTCCCCAAAGGTAGTTATAATTAGGAATACAAGCATTTTCCTTGAAAGGGTGGGTAGAGAGATTAAAAGTGATTATTTACTCATAGGTGATTATAATCATTAACATGGGACACAAAAATAATTATTTACCCACAAGTAGTTAAAATGAATAAATTGGTCTAAAATAGAATTGACCATAACAGGGCAAATTGGTAAGGGTAGCTTATACAAAAAATACATAAAATGGATTTATGATGAGATGGGAAAGGAGAAAACAAATTTTTATCCTATATGAAAATTTTAAGATGAATTTAAAAATGAACATGGAATATAAGTTGAAAAATTATGTTGTTAAACGGTTCTCATGGGAGGCCCAAAAAGATGGTCTAACTTATGAGATGTTTTGTTGGTTATTATCCAATTATGTTATATGAATCATATGGATTATTATTAAAATATTCACATCTATATAAACATATAATAAATCATTTGCTGTTATTATTTATTACTCATGGATTCATTCATGTGTTAGGGTATTTGGTTGGGTTTTCATATATCAAAGAGATGTTGCCATTTGTATTGCTAGAATAGACTCATGTGAGCATGATTTTGTTTTAGCTTGTGATATTATGCATAGATAATAAAAATGACAATTCCTACCCTAATCACAAAAAAATTAATTTAAATGTAAATAAAAATAACTTAATAATAAGATATGAATAATCAAATCCCATGTGTTACTAGAACAAATAAATTAAAAGTGAGACTAAACAAGAAAATTCACAACTAAATTACATGATATGGATAATCAATACTTAAGTGTAAACAAATTATAGTAGTCTTATAGCAACTAATAAATGAAAAGTCCAAAAACAAAAGAAATAAATAAATATAACAAATAAAAAGATTAAAAAAACAAATATACATACAAAAATAAATAAAACAAAACATAAATAAACACAATAAATCACTAATAAATGGAACAATAGAACACCAATAAACAAACAAAGCAAAACACGAAAAAAACACAAGATAATAATAATAATAATAATAATAATAATAATAATAATAATAATAATAATAATAATAATAACAAAAAAAACATAAAAAAATAGCAATAAAAAATAAAAATGAATAAACAACACACAAATAAAATAAAAAACAATAAAAATAACTAAACAATCTAAAGAAAATAAAAGCGCAGTAAAGAAACTACTACAAACACATAAAAACAAATAAACTAAGCCAAACTCACAAAAATAAACAAACAATGGTTAATCATAATGTTAGTACAAATAGAAAGCAAATTGTTCATATGTGTGTAATATAGGTGTTACTCTTGGCAATAGGGTGACACCTAAGCTAGGTAATAACAACACAAGTAAAACAACATAGGAAAAATAGACTAACAATTGCCCTTAGGCTATAGGTAAATAATGACACAAACGAAATGACAATATTTACCCTAGGTTATAGTAGGTAATGAAATAAAAAAGAGGACATAAATAATAACAAAAAATTAATACAAATAAAATGGTGGGGGATATAATAAAATAAATAGGTAAAAGAGTTGAATCCAGATGCACTGGGCAAGTGGATGCCACCTATATAGTTCCATGGACATACGATCTATTTTGAACTTCAGGCCAAATGTAGTTATCCCAAGATTGGGATAGAATAAAATGAATGAGAATAAAACATGATTAACATGTAGAGGAAAATATGAATGATCTCATAAAATGATGATTATGTTAGAAAAGAGAGGATGACATTTCACAATCGTGAAAATGTCAACACAAATAGATTGCACAAGCACAAGAGTATGGTTTAGTCTAAATCCAAACTAAAAGTTAAGAGATGAGTATCCACTAATGAATTGAAATGATAGTTCATAGTGTTTACTATATCTAAGTCTTGGAATGTGAATGAGCTCAAAAAATGGCATGAGCATTGAGACAATGATTAATCATAAAATGGCAAGAGTGTAAGATGAATCAAAGTGGTCATTAGTGTATTGAAGTTGAGTACATAATTCTCATGACTTAAACTCACAATATGATAAGAGCATATGGATTAAGGTCAATAAGGATGAGGAAAATAAATTTGAAGTGGTTACTTGTGAAATAATTAAGGGTCCTAATATCCTTAAGGAATATAAGTGGTCTAAAAAGAAAGTAAGGTGCAATGCTGACCAAGCTAACCCAAGATATCTAATGTATCTAAGTGTTACCTACATAGTTTGTATAGACCTTAGGTCGATGCAATTCTCTCAAAAATGAGAGAAAAAATAACAAGGTGGTCTTGGAATAAAACTAAATATAATAGATGGCCCATTGTAGAAAATTTTAATAGCTTTATATCTTATGTGGAAATTCTAACCCAATTTTTATGATTTTGTGATTTTTATGATTTTTTGATGTCTTTATGAATGTTTACAGGTTTTAAAATTGTTATAAACAATTTTAGAATTTTATATGCATCTCAACTCGATTTTGAATTACAATACACATAATAGTCCAACTCACAAAATGATGAGAGTGTGGCTTAGGTTACTCTCAAAATGTTGAGAGCATTCAAACTTAAACTGCTTTCAAAATGGTGAGAGCATGGCAAAGGGGTGACCAAGCTGACCTCGACATGAATCAGGCATTTCCCACATAATCCTACAAGACTTCAAGTAACTATAATTATACCTATATTAAAGGCATCTAATTAAGTACTATAAAGTTTAGGTAAAGGCAAATGGTAACATTAATGTCAAATCAATGCAATAATGCATGGTAAAAGTGTTATCCCTAATTTTCCTATAGGTAGTTATAATTAGTATAACATGGTGGTAATGTAATAATAAATGAATAATGTAATTTATAGGACTATTGCCATATGAATTTCATATATTGACATTCAAACATATAATTCTAAAATAATTATTAAAACTAAATATGTCATCAACCATTGAATGTGCTTGAAGTACAAATGAATCAAATACAAAGCCAAACATGATAGGTGGGGCTAGGTAAAAAGAATTGGATAGTGGAGGGTTAAGGTCATGGTATGGTATAAAGAATAGGTATTATGTGGCATAACTTAGATGATCCTTGTAGACAATAATCTAAATCCCTCAAGCATAGAAATGTTTAAGGTGCATTATGTTCATCACGTTCATCTCCTTCTAGTGTAGCGAGACTATATGATCTAGAACGATAGCTAGAAATAATTAAATATGTCCCCAACCAATTTGGTTATAACTTTCCTTTTTTCTTGGTTTCAACATTGATATTTATCTAATTCCCTTTTAGCACTAGGTCACCAAGCTCAAATTCATGATGCTTAATGCACCTATTGTATTATCTTTTTAATCAGTCAGTTAAGCCTAAATATTATTTAAGGCAACCAAATAATTACCATCAAGTATGTCTAGTTCCTATGAGTGAGCCACTCTATAGTATACATCATCGATGATATACTATAACAAAATTTAGAGATAAGTTAACTTGATGTCAATGGGAAGAATGGCTTTAATTCCATAAACATGTGAATAGGTTGTGGATCCTATTAGAGTATAGAATGTGGTATCATATGCTCAAAGGGTGTTAAATAGCTGAAAGTTCTAATTATAACTAGTGTTATTGACAATCTTCTTTAAAATATTGACAATGGTTTTATTATAAGCTTAAGCTTAGTCATTTATTTGTAAATATTTAGTGATAGAAAAGTGTTGTTTGATGTGGTATTGAGAACAAAATGCTTTCACATATTTATTCTTGAATGATCTACCATAATCAAATACAATGTGAGAGGAGATGCCATAGAATTAAATGATAGGGTTAAATATGAATTTGTATATATGCTTACTAGTGATGTAAGTGAGGGGAATGGATTCCACCCACTAGTGATGTATTTGGTAGTAGTCAAGATATGTTTATGGCCATTTAAAGATGTGGAATTGATCTTCCCAACAAGGTTAAGTACCCATGTTGAGAATGGCCATGGTGTTTTCAATGGTTCAAGAATATTGTTTGGATCATTAATCATATTGGAATGCTTATGACACTTAACACACCTCTTCACATATGCAATTGTGTTTACTTTTATCATTGGCTAGTAATAACCAGTACACAATAGCTTTTTGGCTAAGATTTCCCTCCTAGTATGGGCTCAAAACACTCCTTCATGGACATACCTAAATGCTAATAAATATTATTTAAATGTAAACAAAAAACAAAGTTCCATTATATCTTATATGATACAAGGTTGGTCTGAGAAGGGTATTGTGAGAGGCTTTATGGGCAAAGTTTTTTTTACATGATAAATTAGGATTTATGGTTTGGTTTGGAAGATAGACATATATATACCCAATTACTAGGGAGAAGTGGGACCAATAATGTCAAAAACCATCTCCATGTCTGATTATTCCTTTTTTAGGGCTAAGAGATGTTAAACAAGAAATTTATAATCCCTAGCTTTATTGGTGATATAGATCATGAAACCAATAGTGGCCATTACATCCATTATTTTGTTATTAGCTAGAGGTATTATCTAAAATTAGATGTAGGGAATATACTAAATGAGAGTATCAACCTTATATTTATAGGGTACTAACTTCTCATCCTTGGTCTTGTATTGGGATGTGACCTAGTTGATTATTAAATGAGAATCATCATACACTAGTAAATGGTGAATGTTCCATTGTACTACTTGAAGACGCCTTGAAATGAGAACTTTGTATTGAACCATGTTATTGGTATAGGGAAATATAATATGAAAATACTTGGTAATGAGATATCCTTATGGCATAAAAATAATATTTCATCCCTTGATCCATGAGTCATGAATGATCCATCAAAGAACATATTACATTATTCATCCTCAGGAGGTTCATCTACTTCTTCAATAATAAGGATGGACTCATCTATAAATCCAAATGTAAGAGGTTGAGTATCTTGAAGAGGAGATTTAGCAAGCTAATATATGAACACTTTCCCCTTAATGGAATTTTGGTTGACATTAAATTTCAAACTAACTCAACAACATGACCCATTTTAACATATGGCCTTGTAAAGATGATTTGGATAGTAGATACTTGAGTGGATATAATAATTTAATGATAACAATGGTCTATTTGTTTATCATAAATTGACACAATTTTTGGGATGAAAATACCGTTGATAAATAGACATTTTCAATCGACCTATAGTGATATTCATAAATAACCAATGTTGATCTAAGATAATACATGATGTGTTCCTTTCCTTCTTCATCATGATGTGCTAATAGTTCCCCCATGCCATTCTTAATTGTTGATAGGTAAATAATTAATGGATTATTTATCATTGGTGGAAAAAAATAGGTCATTTGGCAAGATATTATTTAAGCTAATCAAATGCTTTTTGATACTCTTTAATCTAGGAGTATGTAATATATTTCTTCATCAAGTGCATAAATGGATAGAAATTATCAATAAATTATGAAATGAAGCATATAATAGATTGAATCTTCCCCTAAAAGCTATAAATCTACTTCAAGGTATACAATGGTGGAATGTTTGTAATTTCATAGGCTTTAGTTGGGTCAACTTCAATGCCCCTATGAGAGATAATGAAACCTAATAGTGTTTCAGAAGTGACACCAAA
The DNA here is from genome assembly GCA_037957365.1 of Torreya grandis. Taxonomy (NCBI): domain Eukaryota; kingdom Viridiplantae; phylum Streptophyta; class Pinopsida; order Cupressales; family Taxaceae; genus Torreya; species Torreya grandis. The sequence continues at coordinate 2,948,684 of JARHVA010000132.1, forward strand.
TATAATTTTTTTTAGATTAATCCTAAATTTATACTCATGAAGTCTCTCAAATATTCTTCATAGCATGGATGGGTGATTGGCATGGGTCTTTGATTTACCCTAGATATAATTGACATAGTCCTCAATAATGTCATGCATCATGTCATGAAAAATCACTATTACAGATCATTGGTAAGTGAATCTAACATTCTTAAGTCTAAATGGAATCACCTACTAATAAAACATTCCCCATGGAGTGTTGAATGTTTCCTTGTTTTGGTCGTCTAGTTCTATCTTGATCTAATTATACCCTAAAATGACATCTATTAGAGAGAGCATTTCATATCTATTTATTGAGTTGAATATCATGTCAATATTAGGCTAAGAGAAGTCATATTTTAGGTAGGATTTGTTTATATCTATGAAATTAGTGCAGATTTTAATACCTTCTAGTTTCTTGCTCATTAGCAAAATGCTTGTAATCCACTTTGAATATTATATCAACCTGATGCATTTTTCATCTAAGAGTTTTACAAAGATTTACTTATTAACACAAAATTATGAGGATGAATCTTACACAAATTTTATTTAACAAGATTGACAGAAAGATGTATAATGAGATGTTGTAAGACCAAGGAAGGATCCAAACCTGGGATTTCCAAATAGGCCCATGTAAATATGTCAAAAAATTCCCTTAAAAGGGATGTAAAAGCTTCACATTCCTCCTTGTTAAGGGATGAACCTAGTTTAATCCACTTTGGTTCCTCTTAAGTCCCAATATTTACCTCTAAATTGTCTTCCAAAAGAAGTGTATAACCATCATGTAAAATAGTTGGCAAGGAGTTTAAATAATTGGCAATCGTAAAGTCCTCTAGACAAACTATATCATCTAATTATCCTAAATAGGATGGATCAAAATCTCCTAGTGCTGACATCAACCATGATATAAATACCTTAGGTCACTCTTGAATAATCTATGCAAAATCATACCACTCCTTAGTATTGATATCTAATCCATTAATAGACGGTGGGCTATAGGTCTCTTATAGTTCATAGGAAAACGGGTGAAAATTCCTATCTAATGGCACTAGAAACTATTTTTCACCAAGAGAGATGCCTTTCTCTTTACTTTTTACCTATTCAAAAGGTGCCCCAAATAAATTTTCACTTTTACACCTTAATGTTTGATTTTATTTTTATTTTTGGCTAGGGATGTTCACCTATTCTCCAAATTAGGAAGCATGATCCAATTAATAGAAAAAACCCTACTCATGGTATTTAAAAGATATGTGACTCTTGAATCCCATAAATTCATATATGGCTTCATCATTTTTGAACTCATTTAATGGCATTATTGACTCTTGATGGTCATAGTCTATCAATTATGGATGGTAAAGGGTTAATTGTGAACCTTGATAAATAGGGACAATGATGCAAATGCCATGTGTTAACTAAGTTTATAGTGTCAAAGTCATTGTATATGCTATAATCAGACCTTGCATCATAACCATCATCATCATCACTAGTAATTGGTGTTGGAACATGAATAAGGTGTATGGGGTCACCCCTAGGTGGATTAAATCTAATACCATGGGTTCCATTATACTTGGTCATTTAGATTGGTTCAATAGTGCCTTGTTGATGTAGCTTAAGGAATTTGCCTTCATAATCTAGATGATCCATAATCTGGTTGGGAATATGATACTTGATGGTTTGGTAATAGTTGGCTAATTCATCAGTGTATATCTATGAATCATTTTCTATTAAGGGGTCATATTCTAGGATAAAGGATAATTTAAAAACAATGGGCTTGTTCAATTAGTATTTTCCTTTGGTTTCTCACTCAATACGAGTAGTTTTAGCCTTAGGTCTTCCATAATCTTTAGCATTTTTAGGAAATTTTGTAATATGGAAAGTATTATGGGTGCTATATTCTCCAAGACCTTTGCTAGTTGTTGGGACTATTTCAATGTATCTAGGTTAAGGTATTTGGGTCAATGAAATTAGATTTTGGGACTATTTCAATGTCTTTTACCTTTATGACATTTTCTTTCTCTAATTTAGGCATATGATTCATGCCAAACTCATATTTGTAGCTTTTATACTCCAAAGTGTTTAAAATACTGATATGGCTAAAGATCAATAAGTATAGTCACTTCCATTCTAGAAGATGGAAATTTTATACATTGATGTAATGTAGAAGGGATAGCACTAATTTTATGGATCTAGGGTCAACCCAATAACATATTGTAATATAGTTTTAGGTCTAAAACATGGCACAAAATATCATGGGTTAATGGCCCAATTACCACTAAAAATCTAATAGTACCTTAAGATTCCTATTTTTCATTGTCATATGCCTTGATAATGATGGTATCTAGATGTAGCCCAAGATGGTTGTCCAACTCTAGAGATTCAAAATTGATACCCAAACCATTATTGATAATGACATGTTTAAATCTATGGTTCATTATACTAAGTTTAATGTAAAATGGGTTATTATGTAGAGGGCACAGAGAAGACATATCACTTTGGTCACAGGTGAGACATTAGATAGGAGCCAAGTGTCCCACCATAGATTGGAATTTATCTAGAGTGCTATTATCTAGCAAGGGGGATTGGTTCAAATATTTATTTAGGATGTCTTTGTGGACATTAGATGTGCACAAAAAATCCATGATGGATATTTGTGTAGGTGTCTTCTTCAGTTGTTCCAAAATATCATAGGTCATCCCCTCAATTTTTTTAATTACTTGTATTACTTGGTTGTAAGAAGGTTGATTAGGCTTATTTGTATTACTTGGCTGTAGTATTTTGATAATGACCATGGCTCATTAAGTTATGATTACACAATCTCAATCTATAACTTGGAATTGGTAGTTGGCTGGATAGGTAATTAGGCTTGTAATGATGTTTCTTGGATGTTACAATGCTTTATTATCAACATATAATCTAGAAAAAACATTGGCATGATGAGTTTTGTGGGTATTGCTCAATAAATAGGTATTATCAAGTGAAGATCTAGGTCTATTTGTAGTTTTTCTAGGGTTGATAGTGGTGGTGGAAACATGACTACCTGAAATATGTCTTACAACATTTTTATAGGTATATGCAATGGCATGATGACCTATTTAGTTGGTTTGATCTTTCTTTCCTTGGTTTTGACCATTATGTTATTGTTATGGTTGGCATTAGTATTGTTTGTGTTATTATTATTATTATTATTTGTTATTTTTATATTGGGGAAATAGATTTTGGTATATACCCAACTTATGATTGTCCATAAGAACATGGTTGTCTTTTCTTATCTCTTTATTTTCCAACATGTTCTCAATAAAATGTCTAATTTGAATACATCATCTTATGGAATGTCTTCTAACATGATGGTACTCAAAAAATTAATGTTCCTTATACCAATATGGAAAATTAAATTCATCAAGGAATGTATTTGGTATCATCCAATTTATCATATTTTCTTAAACTAATATTTAGAACACAAATTTAATAGGCTCACTAAGGTCACTAATTTTTTTGCTAATGGGTGGTCTTCTCCTCAAAAGAGGGTCTTGTAATTAGTTTTTATTTTATGAAAGTTGGTTTTTTAGAGGTTATAATTGAATATGTGTAGGAGGTGGTTGTTGGTTGGGTAGAGGTAAATGGACATCTAGTGTTTTCACAATATGAACATAGCATGATTCAGTAACCCCATTGACAAAAACATTTTTATCATAGTTATAGGGTTTAGGTCTCTCATTATTTTTGGCTTGAGGTCATGTTTAATATGTTATTTAATTTGGGTTCTAGTTATTGTTCTATCCTTGATTTTGTTTTTGGTTGTGATTAGAAGAGGATAGTTTGATTATGCCTTTATTGACAAGGGCTTTCTCAATATGTATGTCTTTCAATATAACCTCTTGGAATGTATGAACACATTACAACTTGATATAATAGGATATATTTTTGTGTAAGATCATAGTAAATATTACAACTAACTATTTATTTGGTAGGTTACGTGTAAACTGGATTGATAGGTCTCTCCAATGTTACAAGTATACAATGAATCTTTCACCAATATTCTATTTAGCTTGGCCTAAATCCACAATAATAATCTCTTGCTCAAGATTATATGAAAAGTGTTTATACAAATGTATATAAGATATCACCAAAGTTATGTATAGAGTTCCTTAGTAATTTTAATAGTCATTCCAATGCTTGTCCAGCTAGACTTCTTGGGAAGAGTAGAATCAAGTATAGATCACTATATGCCACCAACTAGTAGGCAAAAAAAAATTCCTTCAAATTCTCTCTAGGATCATCTTTGCCTTTGTACTCATCAAATTTAGGCATCTCAAAACCTATAAAAATGGTATTTATAGATACTCCAAGTTCAATGGGTAAGAGAGTATCTCATCCACTTTGAATTTATTCATTTGGTTTCCAACTTGTATATCTTCAATTACATCATCTAATGCAACTCTTAAAAAGGAAAACTAGGAGTGGCCTATTATTTTTTAGGATGTGTGATCAATGGTGGATTACCCTAACTAGGAAGGTGCATTATAGGATGATCATTGAATTATTTGGATGACTAGGTATGCATATCTATGCATTAGGGTTATATTATGGGTATAAATCACACTATTGTTGAAGCACATTTTGGTTTATTTTGGCTATATAACTATGGATAGTGAATTATGGTTATGGAAATAAAATTTAGATTTATAGAATGTTTTAGTATTATTGGGCTTGGGAGGTAACTTGATGCCTACTTATTGAACCCTGTTGTACATATGGAACATATTGATGACTAGATCCATACTATTGAAGGTCATGTTAGTTGGATCCTTATTTCACATGGAATACTCATTGGGTGAAAGGTAATTATTACCTAGAACCAATTACCTATTATGTATAATAACCTTATTATTAGCTAAACACCTATTGTTGTATTGATACTTTTTATTAAAGCGGCACTTTTTTTTGAGGTGAAACTTGTTGGGGATTTGGAAACTATTGGTTTTATAAGTGTTGGCATTTTTGCATTTTTTGTTATTGAACAACTAGAAAGTGTTGTTGTTGACTAGCTAACACTTTATTACCAATAATAATACATTATTAGTTAGGTAATGTCTATGATTGATAAGGTATATCTATTTGTGCTTATTACAATGAAACATTCTCTATCACCTATTGAGGTAGCATAATATTCTGCACTTATTGTGGTGATAAGTTAGTTTATTGGTTACTTATTTCCCCTATTGCACGTTTGGGTAAGTTGTTGGCTTAGGAGTGGAGGTTGCTTATTAATTTTTGTAAATAGGCATACATATTGCCTATTATTAAAATCCATTCATGAAGTTATTTAATGGAATATGTTGTGTATTGATTGCCAGTAAATTAGACCCACTTTGGTTTAAATTAGAAGGAACTTGCATGCTATCTACAACATTTTGAGTGAGGTATTATATTTGATCAACATTATCTTCTATCAAAATATGGACATTATACATATAGCCAACTAATGTGATTTGGATAAATGGGTCTACATTTTGGCTTGCATAACCTGAGGCATCTATTTTTTCCCTTATTGATAGAGCTATCTCAATAAGTGGCATGCTATAAAAAAAACTTGTATTAAGTTTGTGAGATAGGTTGATATAGGTTTGGTATGCTTGATGTACCTATTTCATTTATTTTTCCATAATACCTTTCCATTTTATAAGCACATTTTAGTCTTGATATGGAATTCGGACTAAAGTTTGATTATAACTATTTGATGCATGTTTGAATGGTTGAATTTGAGGTGTATTACTAGGATTTCTAATAAAACTAGACAAAATTTTAGGTGGGAAGTATGGAAAAAATAGGATCCTACTTCAATGGCTCTAACAAGAACTTCATATTTATTTTATAATAAACTACATTCAAATAAGTATGGACCATATCTTGTTTACATTGGTGTCTTAACATAACATGGATCTTGTTGTTAGTTTTGTTCAATGTTAGGCATCATTTGAGCAAATTAATATGTTATTTTCTTTAGTTCTTGGCATGGATAAAGAGGCACAATTACCAAATATTATGATAATGGGTCATGCATTTGTTTAATCTATGTGATCTTATAATATGGAGAATGATCCATCTCATAAGCCACATCATCATATGACTCTTGAACAAAAGGGTCATTGGTCACAAAGTTGTCATAACCTATATTATAGATGGTTTTAGTACATGTGTAACTATTCATGTTTATATCCATGGATAGGTCACATGAAAAATAAAGGGTCTAAAGGTGATAAAAATTTGAGGTCTAAAAACAAAGTACCTTTGGATCTATATAAGAGGCGCAAAAGGATAAACAACTAAACTAGGCAAAGGTAGAACAAAGCAAATGCAAGACTGGTCTAACAAAATGATATTGATTTTTTCAAAGGTAGTTATAATCAATGGCAAAAGTAACACAAAGTTTGAAACTCATCTATGGCCAAAGTACTAATTCTCCCAAAGGTAGTTATAATCATTGACAAAAGTGTCTAAACACAGTAAAATAATTATGAACTAGGATCAAAAGATAGCAATGATTTGACCAAAAGTAGTTATAATCATTATAAAAACAAGTATAAACTAAAAAATAAATAACTCAAACAGAAACTCAACAATCAAACTAAACTAAGGTAATTGGTTCACACGATACTTGGTAATTAGTTCACTAAGACTTGATATTTGACTCATGAGAGACTATAGGAATAATATAACTAAGACATTAAAAATTTGGCACAAAAAACTTAAAATAATGCATGTGGAAACAAATTGGCTAAAAGGACACTATAAACAAGGTATGAAATAAAAAAAATTATAGGTTTAGGCAAGGGGATTGTGTTACTTTAGATCAAATAGGAAATCAACCCAAGTAACACAATCCAAGCATATAAAGGTAGACTACCTAAGCCCAAATTAGATTAGGCTTCGATGTAAACCTAATTAGTTTAGTATTTTCACCTTGAAAGGTTGAGTTTTATATTTTAATTGAAATTACTTAAATGTTCTAAGATAAAAAGGCTAGACCAAAATGGGTAGTGTAATAATTCTCCTTCAAATAAATGTTATGACAAAGGGTTTTAGATTAGAATATCTAAGGCAATAGTTTAGGATGAAATAGGTATAATAATGACACCTTTTTTAAACAAATAACACATAAATGGATTTGGAACAAATCTCTAAGGAAATAAGTGGTGCATAAATGGACAAAGTAACACCTATTAAGCTAAAGGGGTATGAAAACAATGTGATAGTTTAAGTCTAAAAATAAACAAATAGTTTAAGTTTTAAAACACACATGTAAATAAAATAAAATAGAATTATCACTAATGGAACATATTATATCTAAAACTGACATAGGTGTGTATAACTTTTACCAAAGTTTTAACTGATATACAAATGCTTGTGAGGAATTCAATGTTAATCTAAATATTAAAGTATATGCATAGGTAGAGTATTTAAACCCCCTCTATCTCTAAAGAATTGATATGTGGCATGAACTTAGAGTGAGGATCATTCATCAGTTAGCAAGAAATTCCATAGCAAATGGGGTTTTGACTAAAATCTATAATTTCTTTACATACTAGAAGGTCCCAAGCATGGTTAACACAATGGTGCAATCACATAAATTAAATCTAAATTACATAGCTTACTAAACAAGGGTATATTATTTTGCATAGATAATCCATCTATTAATACTTAGTGGATTCTAATGTTTGGCTACCCCATGGCCTGAGTACCCATTAGGATGGTCAAGTTAACTATTCACCACTATCCCATCCAATGGTTTACCAAATTTTTATACCCTACCATGGAGTGAGGTTAGTATGATTCTAGGAGATGAAACCCTAGGTCAATACACCCCTAAATAACTCTTGGGGAGGTGATGAACTCCCACCCACAAGACAAATTAATGAAAATAAATAAATGAACATGAAAAGACTTTATAGGTCATTATGGGTCACCCAAGTCAATCAAATCTTGGGAAGGGCATACGTGAAATTATTTCTCATATAAATTTTAAAACAATGGCAATAAACTAAGTGTTTTTGGTCACCCAAGTTATGTAAATTGGATGGGGGGAGAGCATACATGTAATAGATTCTAATTTGTGACAAAAAATAAACTCGTCTAAGAACTTTGAAATTTAGATAATAATAAAAAATAAACATAAAGTGAAAAATATCCTCAGAGATCTAACAAAAATTTGGGTTCATTTTAATATAATTAAATTGAAGCATGATTGAAATTTGGGAATGCTTGGCCTTACTTTCACTTATAAAAACTTATAAAACTACTAAAAGACAAATAAAACTAAGTGGATTTTAAGCATCAAACAAAATGTATGTGAGATTTTAACAATGTTTAAGCTTCTCTCTCTACACCTTAGGTCTTGAAAAATGTTGGGGGGTTTGCCTACTTAGAAGCCAAAAAGTGAGTAAAAAATAATTCATTATGGTCTCTCATGTTTCTATTTTTATCTCAAAGAAATCATTACTGATTATAACATAGATCCTAAAATCGATGTCAATTTGGTTAGATTATCAACATCTCCTACAACCACATAAAAAAATGTGCTCTAAAATAAAAATGGTTGATAAACAAGTTTAAAATTCAAAATTATCATGGATCTAAAAGAAAAAGGCTACAAAGGCAATAAATAGATTATTAAGCACAAAAATGAAGGCAAGGAAAATTAATTTTTTATATGTTCTTAGCTTGCTCTATTTTGGCATAAAGATCATCATCAATTTATATAGAGATGATTTTCAATTCCTACAATCATAAATTATTTTATAAAATAATAGTTTATTCTTACAACCATACTAAAAAGGCATGAATTAAAAAGATAAAACTCTAAATTTGAATATTTAAATTCATTCATTATAAAAACTAAAGCTATCATATCAATCTCCTTGGCCATACATGATGTTTAGTCCCACTAGGTGTGCAATTATATACCTTAGGTGTTTGAAGAGTAAACAATATGTATATTAGTCCCTTGTTGTTCCAAATGAGAAAACATCAAGCATAAAAATACACTACGACTAAATAATCTTACCTAAGAACTAGGGAGGGCATAACATAACAAGAAAGATAAAAAAATGGAGATAAAGACAACATAAATTTCTTTCCTCCTTTGTCAAATTTGATGCTTAATTATTGTAATAATGATGTTCATTCTTGGCCTATGAGGATTTGAGTACTATAACAATTCTCTTCCATGGTTGTAGAATATCTCCAATAATCACTTATGGCTTGGTGTGAAGCTTGGCATAAATTGAGTATTATAACACTACTCTCAAAAGATTCAAGAATGTATTCTAGTAGAATAACCTTACCTATAAAATCTTGTTGGCACATGGTATTGGAACTTGTATTTATATATAAAATAACTAACTCTAACCCTAGGAGGTTAGGTTAAAATCTAAATTAGGTTGAGTCTAAATTTAACTAGGTTGAGTTAGTCTAACTCTATGTTGAGTCAAGGCACTCATGAAATATTGACACCTTAGTTTTAGATATTTTTGAGGTATGGCAGCTCACTTTAGATATTTTTGAGGTGTGACTCATATTTTTGAATATTTATGATATAATAAATAACTTTATTATCTCATTTGACCTTTGACTTCATATTTAGCTAAACATTCCTTTTTTGGGTAAATAAAATTCAATAATTTGATTTAAAATTTTTGTTTAGGCAAGTTGTTGAGAATTTCCATTGATTATTGAGTTTTGGTATTAATGTTGTAATTTATGTCAAAATATCTTGTGGTCAAGTAAACTTTGAGGTATGATAATGGAATGAGTGAGCTCTGAAGAAGATGGTGTATGCTCCGAAGATCTATGTAAGCAACTACAATGATGATCCAAATGAGCTAAATAGATATTTAGTGAAGATTTGAAGAAATATTGATAGTGTTTGAGAATTATATAAGTTTTTTTATTTTTTACATGAGGTTTTGAGGACTTTGAAAATTATTATAAGGTCAACTGTGAAGATTTGTGTATGCAACTCTGAAGATACTATATGTAAGCAACTATGAAGATGCTCTATTGAAGATACAAAGATGATATATTGTAGTTCCAAATAAGAGTGAGTGTATGAGGTTTATTTAGCATACACAATAGGAATTAGAACACAATAGAGTTTCAAGGTGAAGTCTATTGGGGTAAGTACTTCAGTTCAAATCTACAACTAGACTAGTTCTAGATCATGTTGACCTAATAAGGCATCATGAGCTATTGACAAGACATATGAAGAATGTTTGACAATAGTTAATCATGATTGTATATTTCATGACATATATATGAGGTGATGAGATCTTGGATAGTTGTTAGAAGGTTAGCTTCAAGACTTAATGAGACTTGTAGGTTAAGACATAAAAAGCAAAAGAGAGATGGTGGCTAGATGATGTATCAAGATCAGTTTCAAAGACATGGGTGAGTAGGTGAACATTGATAGAGTTTATTAAAGTTTTTTAATTATGTTGATGAATTTTTAGTTCATGTATTACAAAAAAAGGATTGAAAAAGTTTTTCAATGTTTTTTGAGTGCATAGAAAGGATATTTGTCCAGCTGAGAAGGTGTTTCAAGTGTTTATTGGCAGGTGTAAAAACTACATGAGATTCTAAATTTTTCATGGTAAATAAATAAGGGTTATACATAATATTTATAATCAATCATTTATGGAAAGAGGAGCTATGTTTTATGAATGATCATTAAGACTAGAAGTTGGTCGAAACCCTCAAAGAACCCTAATAATGACATGATGTTGAAAATTTTGTTATAAAGAGATAAGAATGGTTTGATAAGGATACTTAAGTGATCAGATGTTGTATTAAACTCTATGAAACATATCAAAGTATGATTAGTTTCTCATATGAGTAAATAAACCCTAAATGAAAGTGCTTATTTTTAGGAGATTTATTTTATCAAGAAGAGTTGATCAAGTTAAAGTTACTAAGTTTATGAAGGTCAAAGTGTGAGACTTGTATTTGTTGTCAATTAAGATTTTTTGACAGTTTATAGGTCTCAAGTGTGCAGAGTTGGTGATCCACATTGGCTAGTCACTAATAGACCTAGTAGAACAAACAATAATAAAATTATGTAGAAGTAAGAAGATGATTCTTGATGTGTTTTCATGTAAGATTGATGGATTGAAGTTCATGATTATGTTTCTTGGGAATTGATTTATATATCCATTATTTTTATAAGTTTGGAAGTTAGTGTAAGAGTTTTGAACATTGAAGCCAAAATTGCTTGTCTGGCCGAGTAGAGTTTGTGAGAGATAAAGTCAATAGATTATTTGTAAGATAAATATTTTTCATTAGAGATCATGATATGATTATTTGAGGTTGATATTATGATTTTATAATTTATTTTTCATGCATTTAAATCCCTTTAATTCATTCAATTAGGTGTTATAATTTCATGTTTCCTTGAGTATGTTTTGAAGTTAGTTGGAAGTTTTGAGTGAGCATCTTATAGAGTATAGTTTGAGCCTGTATAATATAAATTGAAGTATACAAAATGGCTTCTCTGGCTGAGTAGAGTTTGTGAGAGAGAAAGTCAATAGATTATTTATAAGAAAAATATTTTTCATTAGAGATCATGATATGATTATTTGAGGTTGATATTATGATTTTATAATCTCTTTTTCATGCATTTAAATCCCTTTAATTCATTCAATTAGCTGTTAGAATTTCATGTTTCCTTGAGTATGTTTTGAAGTTAGTTGGTAGTTTTGAGTGAGCATATTATAGAGTATAGTTTGAGCTTGTATAATATAAATTGAAGTATATGATGAATTTTATGATGACCTTGAGGTTATGAGGTTTATGAATATGTAATTTTTTACCATGGTTATTTATAAAAATTGATTTTATGTCTCAGTTGTTCAAGACAGATTTTATATGTATACACAAGCCTTTTATGAATAATGTTTTGAGAAAGGGTTTAAATGGTGGTTGGACATAAAAAGTGTTATGGACATAAACTAAAGTTCTATAAGGTATATTGGATTTTAATATGATGTGTTCCTACCATGTGAGGTGTTTAAATATGCTTTAATAAATATCTAAGGATAACATGTTGCGAAGAAGACCTAATAGGTTTCCATAACGCCTAAAAGAGGATTAAGGGATAATTAAGATATGGCTAAATTAATGTATTTTTTAATTCAATATTAAGTCATGTTATTTTATATGATAAGACCTATTATATGGCTGACCTAATAAGTATGTGTGGCTGACTAGCAAGGATATGATCAAGTGACTTGTATAAGTACTAGGTAGTTTAGGCCTGTTTTTATGAGAAATATTTGAGGTACAATCACTGGGGAGTGATTTAGTGATGAAAGATATTTTAAAAATCAATTTTAATCCTTTCAATTCTTAATCAATGAACACAAGAATTCATAAAGAATACAATATGTTCATAATAATGAATAAGCAAGATGAAGCAAGATCACACACATAACACAAGATCTACATGGGAAACCCTCTTAGGGAATAAAACCCACTCTCAAGCATGAAAAAACATGGAATAATTGTCCTATAATATGATAACAAACATGAGACCTTTTAGTAAATCACCCACTTCATAAGGTTTACCCACCCCTAAGTATGAAAAAGCACCCACTTGTTCTAGATGTTGAACACCCACAAAACACCTATGAAATCAATAGACCTAGAGCTTTAATTTCATTACAATATGATTAGAGAAACAATGTATAACAAATCTCTATCAAACTCTTTACACACACTCAGACTTGATCATACAAGGAATTCATCTAAAACACCACTTTTGGATCTCTCAAGTCTTCTTTTTTCATCCCCAATCAGCTTTGTACTTTAGTCCATACATTAAAAATAATCCCATTGATTTTATTCCTTCATCTCTATATTTTACTCTCTCAATTCTAACATCAAGTCTAAAAACCATTTCCTTAGTATCCACTATTTATAGAGTCTTCATGAATATTATCTTTTTGGTCAGCCATAACACTTGAATTAACCATTAAGACATCTAACATGCTAATACATAGCTCAAATATATTGTCATAGGTTAGTCATAATATCTATGGGTCACACTTAAGTATATATGCCTTTCAATTAGGCCTTAGTATCCCTTATAGGTCTCATGGAGACCTATTAACCCATTTATCACTCCATCAAGCAAATTAAGAACAAAATATCAAATTACACTAAATGGGTCCACTCCATATAACCCTTATGACATATCCACATGATTACTCCCACCAAAAAATCCTTCTACTCAATCATAATTTTCTCAAACATTATTTTGTACATAGGAACCCAATGAATAAAAACAAGTCAACTATGAAGATCAATGCCTTTAACTATATAGATAGTCAAACCTTCTAAATGGGTTATCTAGATGTGTTTTTAAGTCCTATATAATTTTGTTTTTAACTACATTAATAAATTCATCTTGTATTAAAATATATAACCCAAAAATTTACCACTACTTTTCTTCACAAATTTGAATATTTAAATTCCAACGATCACTGAGGAAATGTTAAACATCAAGCACCTTAACCTCATCTCATGCTTCTTGGTGACTATGGATAAATACACACCATAAATATCCTCTACATAGCTCAATATTTATTTTACAATTCTCATAATTGATCTTAGATTAGAGCTCTTATGATTATGCCACTTGGTTTCTCTACTTGCCTTTTCCACATTTAAGTTTTGACTTGACCCACACCATCAATCTATATCAGTATAAATGCCCAAGAATTGTTGATCTTCTATCAGCTCAATGAGATAGTGACACGTGTCACTGGTGCATGAAATATTAGACTCTTTGACATTTTGACTAAATATGTAATTTTAGATCAAGATCTGAATGATGAATGCTCACCATTGGATCAATTGACTAGTGACCTCAACCTTTAACGTAGTTAAACTTGATGATCTCTGGCCTATCACAATCTCTAAGAGCAACTTTCAAGGTTTATAACTTGAGATATAAGACACTTCAATAGTCTAAATAATTTAGGTTACCTTCTTATCACTATAGACAACATCTCCATGAAATACTTTGACCTTAGTTGGCTTTTTGAGTATCTAATATAAACTCATAAACTTGTTGGTTCATTCATATCTACATGACGTGCAGTGATAGTCTGGCTTCTCTTAAGCTAGAAGATGCAAGTTTCTCATTCCATATGATAAAGTGACATACTATAATTTAGCCAAGACATTTATGGATGCCTCATAACTTCTTCTTTGTCCTTACTTAAAAATATTCCATATTTATCCAAACCATCAATCTAATCACTTTATCATTAATGAATTAGTATAACATGCTCTCTTTGACATCAATGACAACCAAACATCAATGACTATGATCAATAATCTCCCCATTTTTCATTGATGGAAAAACACCATCATAATGATTTCTTACTTATTTTAATTGAGCTCCTTAATTTTGATATTTCTCCCCCTTTGACATTTATGATAAAGTGTCTCTTCCTCAACATTCCAACAGTCATTCCTCAATAATATGTATGTATTCAAATACTATTAATATGCTCAAGATACATATAAAATTTTAGGCATATGAATAATTTTCTTCCCCTTTGATATGCATAAATATAAACTTAAACTCTTCTAATCCTTGGACTTGATAAACTACTCACAGAGCTTAGAAATCTCCCCCTAACATCAATCTCCATCTCATGTCATATGTTCTTTGACATACATTAATCTAATCTTGGGATTTTCTAATCCTTAGACCTCTCTCTCTCTCTCTCTCTCTATATATATATATATATATATATATATATATATATATATATATATATATATAACTTACAATCTCTCTTTGCTTATGCATGAAGATTCAATATGTTATCAAAATACATAACTTGGTTTGATCATGTCATCATGTCAATATTTTTGAATTCATAAATGTCCTAGACATCTTCTTCAAGCCACTCAAGCTAAATGAGTTAGCTCCCCCTTAGCCAAATAATTATATTCTTGTCCTTGAAAATATTTATCCTTGTCTTAACTAATTAACCTCTTGAAATAGCATCCAAACTAATTTAACCTTCTCAAAGTTCTTCATCTACAAGCTTATCTTTCACAATCTCTTACTTACCCTTTGCCTTCAAAATTTTTACTAATTGGCACTTTGATCATTACTTAGAGCACACACACTTGCTTCCACACATGAAAGATGTATCCTAAAAATCATGTTTAGAGACACACATTTGTCATATATGAACTAAAAATCCCAAAACTCAATATATTGCCATATCTCCATGCTCTCACTTGACTTGGAATCCTTCCTCATCTTCAAATTGTCTTTGAGTTATTTCTCAACCTTATTCTTTTCTTTTATCTCAAGATCCTAGTTGATTTCTTTGACCATTTGTGTAGATAAGGCTTGTTCCTTGATACTTTAACTTTTTCCCTATTTTATCATGGTAAATAATCCATTTTTATCTTGTTTTTCATTAGCTTACTTAGGGTTCCATTCACTATGTCTCCTTCTCTTCATGATAGGATTGATAATCTTTGAAGTAGAATTTTGATCATTCTTGTAAAACCTTACTATGTGACCTCTCTCATGACATTTGAAATAAATTAGGTTTCTTATATTATATATACCTTGTGATTTATATGTTTCATTATTATGTACCTAATCATTTTGTCTCCTAATAAAGATATTACAAAACTTTGTAATGTGACCAAATCCTTGATAATTGTAATAAAAGATGTCATCATTTCCTTGTGAATATGTTGACTATCTTAAGTGATGAAGTTCTTCAGTCTTGCTAGTGTCTTTCTCATAATTCCATGAAAATTAATTCCTTGAGTATTTTTTACAATATTTTGACCTATGACCAAAGTTATTTTAGGAGTAACAATGATAATTTAAATTTTCATACCTCATAGCATTTGGTTGTCTGATCTAATTTGTCTTCATTCTGCTAACACATTCATTTCTTGACTAATGATTGATCTTCAAATTTTTATTATACATAGTCACATTATCATTTATCTTGTATTAAGTTACATGAATTTATTCTTATTTGTATCCAAGACCAATTATATTACTTGCATGATTTTGAATACTTAGAATATTGTCAAGATCATTTAAACTCTTTTCAAATGTCACAAATGACTTCACCTTACAAGATGTCTTATCTAACTTATATTTTAATGACTCAATTTAAATCACATACCTTAATCTCTCATATTTTTTGGTTTTTAGGATAATAAACATAGTTTTTAATTAGTTGTTGAGATGCTTCATAGTATCTTCATATTCCTTGGTGTCATCATTCAATCTTGCTTCAAACACACTGAATTATTCTTCATAGTCTTTGATTTATGACATCATCTCTTTGTTATTTTTATTCTAAATCTTTAGATATTTAAGATCATTCATCAATTCATCCTTATTATCTAAATCATCAACTATATCTTTGCTCATAGCTTGATTTAGTTTCATCTACAAAGACTCTATCTCTGATTGATACATGATACACTCTTCATCCTAATTATTTAATTATTAATTAAGAGAATAAACCTAAGTTTCAAAATATTGTGTGATCTCATCATGCTCCTTAACTTCATTACTCATCCTACCTTCAAAAATTCCAATTTTCTCTTGATAACATTTGATCAAGATATCTTGTTTTTTGTTCTTTATTTCTAGTATTTTTAGTATCTAGATATTTATCTTCAAGAGTAACTTTCTCATATTATTCCTCTAAGCTATCTTAACCAAATAAATCTCTTCTTAAATAACATTCACCTTCATCATCATTAATATCCATGAATAATGTCTCCATGTCATCATTATGAAAAGAATCATCAGTATCAGATGTGTTTACTTATTCTAAAAGTGAGTTACTATCTTCTTTATGGTAAAGGAACTTACTACATTTGTATGAATCTTTCTTTCCATTTTTATTACTAAATAACCTTTTGTACTTTTTAGGACCCTTATATTTATTATGTGCATCCTCATGTAATTCCTTATGAGCTTCTTTGTGTTTAAACTTGTCTATACTTAGACATCTAGTTGCAAAATGACCAACTTTACCACTTGAAAAACATTTGAATGGAATATTTACTTCATACTTACCTAATCCTACATTCAATATTCTTACAATCATGGCTTCAAGTTGATCTTCATTAAGATAAAAATCTTCAAGACTTAACTTGTTCTTCTTGGATTTTATCTCCTTGATCACCTTGAAGGCTAATTCCTTCTTAGGAGGTTTTTACTCATAAATTCTCATCTCATAACTAGGAAGGATGCCATGTAATTCATCCATCTTCATCTGATTGAGATCTTTATTTTATTATACAATAAAAAACTTTGAATCAAACTTGGTGTAAGAGTACTTAATACCTTTGAACATAGTAGCTTCATTAATTATCTCTCCAAGACCTCTAATCATATTTAGTACCTCATCAACCCTTAGAAGATAGGATACCATAGTATCTTATTCCTTAATTTTGAGACCTTTGTATTTCCTTTGGTAGGTCTATAATTTAGATAGTTTTAACTTAGAGTCTCCTTCATATATGGTCTATAATTTGACCCAATTTTCCTTCATAGACTTTTAATGGATCACTTTGATGAACTCATCCTCAGATAGATCACAAATGATAGCATTCATAGCTTTTGAATTAATCTCACTCAAATTCTTGTCAATAACACTAGTTGAAATAATAGTTGTAGTATAACCATCCATGATAGATTTCCAAATATGAAACCCTTAAGACATGATGTATGTCCTCATCTTTATACTCCATAATGTATAATTTGACCCATTGAATAATGGCACTTTTTTAGTATATAAACCCTTAATCTATTAACTTACCATATTGTACTTTGGATAACCTTCAAGGGGTTAAACTTGTAATAAAGGTCTTAGTCTAATACCAATTAGTGGAGGTACAATCATTAAGGGGGGTGAATCACTGATGAAAAACATTTCAAACATTACTTGTAATCATTTCAAATTTTTATCAATGATCACAAGAATTGATATAACATATAGATGTTCATAACAATGAATAAACAAAATGAAGAAAAACCACACACATAACACAAGATCTACATGGGAAACCCTCTTGGGGAATAAAACCCACTTTTAAGCTTGCAAACACATGGACTACTTTTCCTATAAGATGATCACAAATATGAGACCTTTTAGTGAAGCATCCACTTCAAAAGGAGGACCCACCCCATGTATGAACAAGTAACTACTTATTCTATATTCTAAACACCCACACAACACATATGGAATCAAAAGTTACAAAACTATGATTACATTCTAATCTGATTAGAGAAATAATGTATAATAACTCTCTTTTAAACACTTCACACACACTCAAACTTGATCATACAATAAATGCATCTAGAACACATCTGTTATATCTCTCTAGTCTTCCTTTATCATCCTCAATTAGCTCTATACTTTAGTCCATCCATTGATCACACCCCCTATGATCTCTTTCCTTCATCTCTATATTATAATCTCTCAATACATACATCAAGTCTATAACCCATTGCCTTGGTCTCCACTCTTTATAGAGTCTTCATGAATATTATCTTCTTTGTTGGACATAAGACTTGCCTTAACCATTAAGACATATAACATGCTAATACATAGCTCAAATACATTTTCATAGGTCATCCATAACATCTAGGGGTCATACTTAAGTAATTACGCCTTTCAATTAGACCTTAGTATCCCTTATAGGTCTCATGGAAACCTATTAACCCATTTAGCAATCCATCTATAAAATTAAGAGAAAACAATCAAATTAAACTATATGGGTCCACTTAATATAATGCTTATGACATCCTCATGTGATTGCTCTCACCAAAATGCCTTTCTGCTAAAGCAAAATTTCCTCAAACATTATTATGTACACAAGAACACCATGAATAAACAAATATTAAAATTTGAAGATTAATATATTTAATTTTATACAAATTCAAACCTTTTAATTAGGTTCTCTAGATTCACCTTAAATTCCTCTAAAACTTTGCTTTTTAATGCATCAAGAAATTCATCCTGGATCAAAAGATATAGCCCAAAAACTAAGCACTAATATTATTCACAAATTTGAATATTTAAATTCCAATTAAGAAAATTTTAAACATCAAGCACCTTAACCTCATCTCATTCTTCCTAGCAACTATTGATAAATATATACTATCAATCTCCTCTGAGTAGATTGATATTTATCTTACAACACTCACTATTGATATTAGATTAGAGATCTTACAATTGTGACACTTGGTATCTCTATTTACCTTCTTCACATTTTAATTTTGACTCAACCCACACCATTTATCTTTGTCAATATAAATTCTCACAAATCGTTGATCTTAAGTCAGCTCAATGAGATAGTGTCACTTGTCACCAGTACATGAAATCTTAGACTCTTTTAAATGTTAACTAAATGTGCACCTTTAGATCAAGATATAGATGATGAAAACTCATTTTTTGATCAACTAACTAGTGACCTTAGAATTTAATATAGGTAAACTTGATAGTCTCTGGCCCATCACAATCTACAAGAGCAATTTTTAAGGTTTATAACTTGATCTATAAAACAATTCAAGAGCCCAAATTTTTAAGGTACCTTCTTGGCACTATAGATAAAATCTCCATGAAATCCTTTAACCTTGGTTTACTTCCTAAGTACCTATAATAAATTCACAAACTTCCTAGTTCATTCATATCTACATGACTTCTAGTGATGGTTTGGCTTCTCTTAAGTTAGAAGATGCAAGTTTCTCATTCCAAATTATCAAGTGACATACCATAACTTTACCAAGACATATATAGATTATTCATAACTTCTTCCTTATCCTTACATACCTAAAATTTTTTCAAATCTCTCCAAACCATCAATCCAATCACATTGTCATTAATACATTAGTATAACATGCTCTCTTTGACATCAGTCACAACCAAACATCAATGACTATGCTCACTAAAAAATAGAGGATAGGGATCAAGAGAATGATATAATTCATTGATGAGTATAAGGAGGTTATAAAGACCATCATACAAGTGTCATGAATATAGATAGAGGTTATGCATATGAGGATCAAGATTAAAACACCCAATCAAGCCATGAAAAGGGCTAGTTATGTGAAGAAGGCTAAAAGTTAGTTTGAGAGGGATAAAAGTGAGTGAATATATGAGGAATAAGATCATAATTTGTTTTATAATAAGTAAGGTTTTATGAAGGTGATCAAGTGTATCAGGTTTCTAAGTTGGTTCTAAGTCATCTAGGGGGTTGGTGATTTCTTGCAAGTGGTTGCTTGCTAAAGCCTAGCTGAGTTGATGCTTAGCGAATTAGGGTTGGTGCTCCATGTGGAGTTGGTGATTCACTAAAGATTAATGTTTTTATTATATGACTATATTACATTTGATTCATTAGTGGGATTTCTTCTCTTTAATTATTTCTCATGCATATATTATGTTCATATGTTTCATGCTCTTATGATTCGATGCTTATGCTTGCTAAGATGTACATGCTTGTTAAATTGGTTCATATATTTTTTATTGGAATTGAATGAAATTTATAGAATACCAATTCACCTCCCTTATTATTCATATTGCCTCCAAATTTTTTTATCAATGTTTGGTCCATTTAAATAGGTCTAAATGACTAAAGGAGATCCTAAGATGTAAGGATGACTAGTCAGTAGGCTCAAGGTGGTTTCTCTACTAGTAAGGCTCTATTATTCAATGGATCTAGTTATGCTTTATGAAATGTCTTAATGAAGATATATTTGATGTCATAAGGACATGATATTTTTCAATCAATTGTGGATGGTTATATTAAATGTCTTATTCTACCAATAGATGGAACAAGTAAAAATGCTTGTGAAAATAATTCCAGGGCAATGAATGCCATTCTTTATGGCCTATCAGAGGAAAATATTTTAAATGTAATACATTACACATCAGCCAAATATATATAGGATTAATTAAATACCATATATGAATGAGAATACAAGGTAAAGTTGGCAAAGTTGTATACCCATAGAAGATAGTTTCAAAGCTTGAAGATGAATGAAGATGAAACTATTTCATCTTACATATTGAGGATTGATGAAATTGTCAATATCATTAGAGGATTGAGAGAAGAAGTGAAATAGTATACTATTGTCTAAAAGGTGTTGAGATCACTAACTCCTAATTTTGAATCTAAGATGTCTGTAGTATAAGAGATGTAAGATTTAGAAAAGATAGATATGGATGGGATTCATGGAATCTTAACTACCTATGAGATGAGAAAAAATGAAGGAAGACCTCCCAAGAAGAAAGAAACTTTCAAATTTGAAAAGAATTCAAAAACCAAGAAGGTCAAGGATGAGGAATGTTTAAATATTGATGATAATGAACTTATAGCTATGTTTTCTAGGAATTTGAGGCTTATATTAGTTAATTACAAGGGCAATTTACCCTTTAAATGTTTTAGTTATGGTAATATTGGTCACTTTGCATCCAAGTGTCCTAATAAGGATAAATCTGAGCATAATGAATAACATGATAAACTTCATGGAAATGATAGAAAAATATATAAGTCCAACAATAACAAGAGATATTTCAAGAAGAATGAAGGAAAGTGTCATTCCAAAATTAGAAGAGGTTTTATACTGAAGAAGACAAATCATCTGATATAAGTGATTCAAGCACATCTGATACTGATGATGGTAGTAATGAATTTGAACATTAAAATAGTGAACCACTATTCATGGCCATATAATTAGACAATGAGGGTTGATCAAATGGGAAAGGTTTTATGGTTGATATAGAATTAGATGAATAAGTATACTATAACAATGATGAAGGAGAATCTAAAGTGTATCTTAAGGTACAGATGGTAAGTGACCTAGAGGAGTTGAATTTTTAAAGAAGAAAGAATCATAAACTAAGGTCATTATTCAAGGATTATGAGAAGCAGATTATATTTTTAAGGAAAGGTTGATCAACACTTCCAATAAGTATAATGAGATCATCGATGAAGTTGAGGAGCATATGGAGGTATTCAATGCAATCCTAAAGGATAAAGAGGAACATTTCATCAGATATGAAACTAAAATAGAATCTTTGAAAGCTGAGATAGATTAATAATCTAGAAAGGTGAAGAGTTTCATGAAATTTGAAAAGATCCCTGAGGTTCTAGATGATATCTTGAATAGTCAAAATTCTACAAGTGAAAAGATAGGTCTTGATTTTAAAGAAGACCAAAATAAGGCATCTCAATTCAAGGAGAAGTCTATTGAAGATAATAAGGTCAACATGAAAATTCCTATCAAACAAACTAATGCTATAAGGTATGCTAGTTATTTTAATAACTACTAATTTATATGCAGTCAATTTGGTCATAGAGCAAGAGAATGTATAAGACCCTCTAAAATTGAGTACTCATAGACACATGGAAGCAGTCATAACTCATATAAATCAAATGGTATGTATAATGTGAACTATTACATATATCATGATAAAGGACACATTATAGGATTATATCCTAACATAGTTAGAAATTCATCAAGTGAAAACAAGAAGTTTAGAGATCCTAGAGTAAAATAAAGGAGGAAAATGAATATATGGAAACCAAAGGTAGTAAATATATGTAATGATTAATCTACAATACCAAGTGGTTTGGTTGTTGAAATAGAGAATATATCAAGTAATAAATGAAGTAAGGAATGTTGATTATCATCTCACATTGATGGTCAAATGGTTGGTGATGATATCAAAATTATAGTGCCATCAAACCCATAAATAAGTTGAATAATGTTCCATCTTGTGAGATTATGGAGATCTAGGAATTTGTTGAGTTCATGTTGTTTTAGTGCCCTATGAAAAGGGGTTGCTCCATTAAGATTCATGGAGACATTATTATATCATCAAAATCATGAGGATGCAGTCAAATAAGGTTTCTTTTTGAGAATATTCTAGGTTGTCTATGTTACAAGAAAAGAGATTAAAATGGATATTATCCATTTTTATGTTGGTATCTCTAATTATTTCTATCTAATTTTTTGCTTTTTCTAAGTGTGTAGAGTAGAAACTAGTTATGAAGGGTGTGTAGAAAAACCTATTCAAATTCACATGTTGAATCTATATGATTGTGAATAACTCTTATTTTCCTATGGAATAATACCTTCAAATAAGAAAACACTACCACACACTTGTTTATTAGACAAAGAGATGGGTGGATTGCCTAGTGTAAGCTAGATCCTAGAAGCGAAAGCTTTCTAGGAGGTTTTAAATTCACCTACTTTTAACACTTAAGTTTGATAGATAAAAATGAAGGAAACATTTATTTAAAATATCAAATTGAAATTAAATATATAAAATAACCTATATTTAATTAATTAAAATTAAATACTTTGCTAAGATGATTAACCTAAAGCAAATAGTATGAATAATTAAAATTACTAAAAATTAGCTAAAATCAAGGTTTTGGTTCTTGATTTGGTGAAATGGAAAGGGTCAAAAGAGTGATGTGGTTGGGGTTTAAAAATGGTTTATATGAAAAAGGTTTAAGGGGTGAAGGTTGTAAAGGATAAGGAAACAAATTATTAAGGTGGTAAAAGGGTAAGGGGATAAAGAGAGTGAAGATGGTAAAAAGGGAAATGGGAGAAGAGGTAAATGGATAAAGGGGAAATGAAAAATAAGAGGTTAAGGGATATGGATATGTAGGAAAAAGGGTGGGTTTGGAAGTTAAGAAATAATAGGCTAAGAGGGATAAGAAATTAAATTGCAATAAATAAAACCAAGGTTACCTTCCAAGCTTGAAGAAGAATGTCCATGAAGATGTTGTTAAAGTAATTTTGGTAGAAATTTGTTAGAACTTAAATTATTTGGCTCTTCTCCCAATGATGATGATGATCTCCCTCAAAATTATGACCTATTTCAAAAACCTGCAACAAAAATGTTAACAACAAAAGGATAATTTCCCACCTTACCTTAGGTGAAGGAGAGGGGGGTGTTTATAGCATTTTTGTGTGAAGAAACATGAAAAAATAAAGGAATATTGAATAAATTAAAATTTATACAAGTGGTGCATGTTTTATTCAAGGTGAAGTTTGTGGGGATTCCCATGTGGGTTGGAAAATTTTCCACTTTACACATGAATCCAAGTTTGAATTGAAATCATGCACATGGGTTTGAATAAGAAGGAAGAATTTTTACCACCCTTATTTGTATTCATCCAAATGTGGAACAATTTTACATGTAGGGGGATGAAAATTCTAAGGTGAGGTTGGTGGGGATTCCCATGTGGGTTGGAAATTCTCCCATTTGGTTTGGTGAGCCTTTATTTGGGTTAAAAATTCAAAGATGGGTGCCCTTTGTATTTCCTAAATTATTAAATAGGTATGTATCTATTTTAAATTATAATTTAATGTGGTAAGTCAAAATTACATGTTGAATAATGACCACTTAAAGGGAAATTTGCCACATTTTAATGGGGTGCCTTATGATGCTTAAATGAGGTCATTAAGCACTTCAAGAAGGGTCCTAGGTGGGGTATGATTTATCACATCAAGCCACATCACTTGCCATATCACCTCCAAAATCACCTCCCATGTCACTTTCCATGTCACTTTCTATGTCATCATGAATAGTAACTATGGGTCCCACAGTGAATAGTGAGGGTGAATAGTACTTTTGAATAGTAATTTTAAATGAGGATTATGAATGGTATTTTTTACTAGGAGAATAGTGATTTGGATAGTTTAAGGGGGGGTTTTGGAATGTTTAATAAGTTTTAGTGGATTCTAAGGTATTTAGTCATTGAAACTTGTAAGTGTGAAATTTTCTAGTGTCTACATTTTGCCCCTTTTTGTTATGCAGCCTTGAATTAACAAGATTCAAAACAAAAATGAATCACTTGGTCAAAGGCTAGGGTTCCTCAAGCATGGGATAATGTGTTCCCCATCAAACTAAGAGTTGATGAGGAAAGGTTGAATAAAGTGTAGGTTTGATAAGTAATTGATGGGGATGCACTAGGTCATGCCACAAGGTAGTTGGGTATGTGAAATGCCAACAAGTTCATAAAAATATGACTAAGTGTAATAGTAGAGATTATGTAGAGACTAAAGGTGCCAATGTTGATAACAAAGGTTAGGTTCTAAGAGAAATACAAGGTAACCAATCCCTAGCATTGGTCATAGCTAATCAGGTTAGTCTTATTAAGGTTCCTAGATAGGGTCAGTGTTGACTCAGGTATCTAAGGTAGGAATTACTCCTAAGAAAAAAATGGTCTAGTTTTGCATGAGGTGGTGAAAATGTTTAAAATTTCAACATGGAAAGTTTGGTCATTATAGGCAAAATTTATTACAAAAAGTGCTAATGTTCTGGGTCAAAAATAATTGACATCAAGGTGGACATGGTAAAAGCATGGGTGGATTAGGTATGGGTTAGAAGGGGATAGCCGAGTTGACTCTGGATGCATATAACAAGTGGATGCTACCTACATAACTCCATGGATAGAGATATAAAAAGAACATTAGGTAAAATTTATTTATTTTGAGGCAAAGGGTTTGGGTTAACTTGGTTGTCTCAATTAGATATCATATAGGTAGGTCTAAGAGAAGGATGTTGGAAAAAAGGAAGCACCAAAGGGTGGAAAAGATGGCTATCAAATAGTTTTTGATGGGTGTGGTAGAAATGGTGGATAAGGTGAGCTATAATTCAATTAGATGATTGTGTCAACTATGTAAAAGTAATATATATCCATGGATAAGTAGGTTGAAAAATGAAGTTTATACCACCATCATAAAGAAAAGGAAAGGTAAAAATATGTGGTTCCAAGATTTGGAAAATCTGGAACTACTCAAATTTCCATGGTGATCAGATGGGTTCTTTCATCACCATCCAAATAATCTAACATTGTGCATATTACACAATAATATCATTAACAAGCTATGGAAGGTTATTATTAGATATTTTGGGGAAGAAAATTAGTAGAGTGGGTAAATGAGAATTGGTGAAGATTTTAATCCTTGACTTTTGAGTCAGTGGGGCCCCAAAATAAGTAAGCATTGAGTTTTTTAGGGAATATAGAGAAAGACACTAAGGAGTTTTGGAATATGGAGTGAGGTGAATAATAATAACATTAACTAATTAAGGGAGTAGGTTATATATTTCATGCATTAAAGCAAGGGCTATTTCAAGGCATAATAAGATGTAGTCCGAAAGGGAGAATCAAGGGAAATTATTGGTTGGAAGGTTAGGGCATGTGAGAGGGTGTAGTTATCATCCCCATATGGGTATCCCAAATCTTCCACTTGAATGTGGTTTCAATTTTGATTGAAACATATTCAAAGGTTAGAGTTAAAGGAGATTAAAATAGGCAAGATGAGAAGAGGTGGAGATTTTCATCCTGATGGCTGAACAATGTTCAAGTTTGCTAGTTAGTCATATGAGCCCATGGTCTTGGCCAATTGTGTTATAGAGGTGTAGGATTGGTATATATCTCATAGTAAACTAAAATTGAGTGGAAGACCTTGGAGGCCATATCATACTCAATATGGGTATAGGGTTGAAAAGGAAAAAGGTGATAGGGAGGGTGAAGGGAGTAGTTGGAGACGGATAAAAGAGAGAGTCTGAGCACAACATATAGAGGCATTAAGGGAAGAAAGGGATGATCCTAAATTAAGGAACATGAAAATATTTCATGTATTAAGTCAATTTCATAGAGGATACAAGTAAGAAAACAAGGAGATGTATGTAAAAGTAGTACAATTGGTGACTACACTCTAAAGAGGTGGATGTAAAAATATGAAAATATAAGGGAGATCCAATAAGGGATGAGGTAAAGGTGGAATAACAGATGGATGAAGAAAAAATAATCAGGTCATAGATAAATACAAAGGTGGAGAAGGATGGAAGAATCTAGGCATGGTCATATAGGTCAAAAAGAACAAGGAAGGGCATCAAGGGAGATAAAAAATGAAATGAAATAGAAAAAGAGAAGAAAATAAAAGGTAAAATATTGGGGGTGAGAGATGCACTAAATAATGATAGATTAGAGAATTGAAATATATTGGGAGAGAAGTGTCACAATCATGAAGGATAAGGGGAGAATGAGGGATATGGGCAGCCATGAAAGGTTTGAAAACAAGTCTAAAAAAGACAAAAGAGAAAATAGTTTGGTGATGAAAATTCAAAACAAGGAAATAAATGGAAGAAAAGGAAAAAAGGAGTGAAATGAGGACACAAAGAGGATGAGGGGAGATGGAAGAAGTAGGCGGTATCTTGACCAAGTAAGCATGGGTGATGATATGCAAGGAGAGAAATAACGAAGCAAAGTAGATGGTGGTTTATTGATGAGAATGGGATGGAAAATGGGAAAGGGGTGAATAATGAGGGGAAGAAAATTATGGGTGAACAAGAAGGTGAAAAGAGAAGGTAGGTGTTAATCAACTTTTTAGAAGAGATTGACAAGATAAAGGGGTGATTAGAAGAGACTGATAAGCTAAAAAAATTGTGAGGTGGTGAAGAAATAGGGAGACACAATGAAAGGGAGTGAAATGAAAATAAGGGGTGAAGATCAAAGATGATAAAAACAAAAGAAAGAATTGAATCAGGGATATAAAGCATGGATACTCACACAAATGCAAAATATAAGTGAGTACCAAGATGGAAAGAGGAAAAGGGTAATGTAAAAGGGTCATAGGCAAAAAGAGATAAGAAGAAAATCTAAATTATAGAAGGCTTCTCAAAGGATAAATAACTGGGGAGAAACTAGTTGTGGAGAAAAAAGGGGAAGATAAAAAAGATGAAAGGATGGAAAAAAATAGGAAGAATGAAAAATGGGTATGGTGGGAAGAGTGGTAGAATGGTGGTACATGTAAATAAAAAGTGTAACAATAGAATAAATATAAAGATTACAAGATTCATAGTACAAATTGGAATGGGTGAGGAAAAGAGAGTGATAAAAGGGGTATGACAAATAGCCATGGGGGAGGGGATATGATGAGGGTGGAGAAAGAAGTTGAAGGGGATAAAGGGTAAGGTTGTTAATAAGGTTAAATAGAGGTAAAAAATGCAAAAGGTGGGTGGGGAAGTGGGCCATGAAGCATGAACAAGGAAATATTATGGGGAGGCCAAAAAATTAGAGTAGGAGGTAGCTTTATGGGAGAGGTAGCCTTATGGGAGGTAAGGGGGTTCAATGGGGAATGTTGTCAACCATTTTGTTAAAAGATATTGACAAACTAGAATTTTTTTTAAAAGGGATTAAAAATATATAGGTATGGAGATGGTTAGGAGATAGGTAGAGAAGTGAAGGAAGATTTTCTAGGTGAGAAGGGAAAATAAAGTAAAGGAAGTGGTTGAGTTGACCTCAGTACACAGTCCAAAAAGACCTCGAGCTAATGTAGTTCTCCAAACAATGTGGGAAAGACTTAAGGGTAAGTATTAGATTATGTTAAAACATAAGGAAACTTGAAGAAAGAATTCAAATATTCCTTAATGTAAGACACCCTAAGCAAGAAGGTGCTATTAGCAGTGAAAATGAGTGAGAAGAAAAAAGGGATGGGAATTAGTTGTTAGTGGCTGAGCTACCCCTAGAGCAGTTCCTAAATAGTCCATAGACATAAGGCCAATGTAGTTTAATAAGGTTTGGATGAGTGGTGTTCAAATTGGTTTCCACAATTTGATTGACGACATGGGTTGGTTTGAGATGAGGGAGAAGGTTTGGTGAAACAATAGTTTTGGGTTTTGGTGTAGGTGTTAGTGAAAGTGATGGGGTAGAGGTTGGTAAATAGTTACCAAAATGATCCCACATGTAGTAAGATGAGAGATATAGATGGGAAAGGTAGGATAAATTAGAATGGAACACAATGCAAAGTACCATAAATAATATTCAATGGAGCTAATCCAAAGAAGAGGTATTTTTGTAAGGAGGTTAAACATTCTATAATTGAGTGAGGGTAGGAGTTTAGAGATAATTTCTACCACTATGAGCCAAGTTTTATGAGGTAGGATTTTATCCAGATCGATAGAGTTGCTATGGCCAAGGTTCATCACCACTATGAGCTAAGTTTTAAAGGTAGTAGTGAAGTGACGACCTGCAAATAATTTCTTAAATGGTCAAGTAGATTCTACAAGTAAGGAAGTTATTAGCATGGTGATAAATACAGGATGGACCTTGGCTAACCTAAGAGCTACATGGATAGGCTAGACAAATGGTGGCCATGTCTATATCCTATACCCTAGTTGCATGGAACCATAGATATGGGGTCTCATTTAGAAGAGGCCATAATATTAGGGAGTTACATGATATAGGATATTGGTGATACAATTATATCAAAAAATGAATCCCTTGATATGGGTGGACTCTCAGCTGGTACAAAATAAAATATTCCCATGTTTGAGTAGACATTGCCAATGGTTAGGGTTTGATGTTTAGAGCTTGGGGAAATGGGCTGGTAGGAATAGGAGGGTAACATTTTGGATATTATTTGTTGAACGTTATTATGCATGAGGTTGTGTGGATACTTATGAATTTTATGGTTATGGTTATGATTGGTATGGTTATGGTTTTTGTAATCTCACTTAATGTAAAATAAATGACCATTGTTGTAATTTTAGATGGTACACGTCATGGTGAAAACATCAACCATGCACACTAAGATAAGAATAGGGCCTGACGATTTATTTTTTACAAGGACTAATAATAGGCCCAAAGTGAGATCAATTTAATGAACATAAGCTCTTCAAATGTTGTGCATGAATGGTCATTAATTGATAAAAAATGTTTCATGATCATAGATTGTCAAGTAAGCTTTAAATCCCTTGATTTATAGATAGTAAAAAGGGAAATTGGATGATAGTTTGTGTGAAGGGGAATGGGTGATATGTATGATAACCTCGTGTGAATTAGTTTTTCCCTTTTATAGGTGACCTAAGAATGGTATTAGACAAGTCCATGTCATATGCTAAATGTAGACTGATTAATGTGAGAAGTCTACATGGGAATGTTGATTATGGCTTCCAACTTATTATGTTGCTTGAG
Organism: Torreya grandis; assembly: GCA_037957365.1. NCBI lineage: Eukaryota > Viridiplantae > Streptophyta > Pinopsida > Cupressales > Taxaceae > Torreya > Torreya grandis. Next base: position 2,978,771 of record JARHVA010000132.1, read on the forward strand.
AGCTGATTGAGGCTTTGAAATTGGTTTTGATAGTGGGCCTTTTACTTTATTACTGTATATGGGAATTTGATCGATGCAAGAAGCTTCCATGAAATTTCTCTACTTTTGACAAAGCTAACTCAGCCATCCTTCAAGGGATTGGTCTAAGCTTATTGGCTTTGTTTTAATGTTTTTGATAGTTTTCCTTCAAGGGAGTAGTCTACCTTACATGTGGAAATTTTTATTTTTATTTTTGGGTAGCTATCCTTTAAGGGAGTAGTCTTTAATGCTTAATATATTGACCTAGTTAATTTTTTTCAATATGAAATGTGTTTAGACATGGACCAGTCTAATTAGGTTCAGAGGTTTACCTTTATGAGGGCAAAACTTTACACAAGAAGATTCATGATATGTGAAAGGGTATGGTTTTGAGAGACCATGACCATGGGATTCCATATTTTTAGAGATGAAAATTATCCATGAGAACCATGCTATGGGTAGAGCTATGGTACCTATATTTAGGATTAGGCCATGACTATCATGATTAATCACATGGTTCTATGTTGTAATCAATTACCCTCAAAAGGGGAGGAGGAAGGTGGGTGAAGGTGAAAATCTCATAATCAAGGGATGAGCTTAAGTTAGACAAATAGGTGAGATTTATCCTTCTTTAATAGAAAAATGGATGTAGATGCAAAGCATTGAGAGGTTCATGTTATAGTTTGTCTTTGAGAGAGGATAAATAATAAGCTCCTAACCCATACTTATGGGTGGTGATGTAGGGCCCAGGCCAATTGAAAGTAAACATGCCTCATTTACTCTTGTCCATGTTGGTTTTATTTTAGGACAAGATCTCCAATATTAAATTATCATTATTTGAGACACATATTATAAGTTCGTGTGATATGCTCTTGATAGATACAGAGGTGGGTGAGAGATTCTAAATGATGCTCATCAAGTATCTCAAGTTAAGCTAAATGATGTTGATGAAAATCTTCTTTAGAAATGAGTTCCTTCAAACATATGTGAAGAGAGGGAATTTGGACTTCAAGAGGAAATACTACCTCTATTATGAAGGCTAGATAGAAAGGGGTATCACTAGTGGAGGTTTGAATGGTAGTGTGATAGGCCCATAAGGTGAATGGGATGTGAAAGTACTAGTCTTGACCTCAAGCACCAAAAAACTTTAGTTAATATTTTGGTGAGGGTTTTATTAGAGGCTTCTTCTTGTCCATTTGTTTGTGGTCAATAAGGTAAGAAAAAGCTTAAATCAATGCCAAATTCATCACATAAACCTTAGACTTGCTTATTTTTGAAGGATTTGTCATTATCAGTGATGATATTATGAGGAACACCAAATTGATAGATGATATGGTGGTTGATAAAGTTGACAATATTTTTTACTTTGATAAAGATTAGAGGAATAGCTTTCACCCACTTAGTGAGGCATTTGGTGGCTATGATGATGGAGCTATGCCAATATGAAGAATAGGGGTTAATTTCCCCAATGAGATTGAGCTCCCATTGAGAGAAAGGCCAAAAGTCCTTAGATATTTAGAGGCTATTGGCTAGTGCATGATGTAAATTAACATGATACTGACATTTAACAAAAAAATTTACACAATCATAAGTCTTGGTTGAGGGTGGCATAATAGTAACCAAGGTGAAGGATATGTTTAGTGATCACTAGGCCACAAAAGTGTCCCCCACATATCCCATCATGTGTTTCTTTGATGGCATGGGAAGGTTCATGGCTACATAGGCAATGAAGAAGGAGACTGTCAAAACCACATTTGTAAAGGATTCCTCTGAGTATGGCGTAATGAGAGGTACTCTAAATAAAATCTCTTGAGGCATTCTTAGAGAGGTGGGGAGGAACAATGCCTAGGTTGAGGTAGTTAAAAGTTTGATCATACCAAATGTCAGATGGGTATTCCTCTACTTTACAATGGTAAGGAGGTCAGATTGGGCATAAGTGGGTATGATAAGATGATGAATGATGACAAATATTTTGGAATTAGAAGGTTGAGAAGGGATCTAAGAAGCTAAGTAGGCTATTGTATCTACTAATTTATTGGTAGATTGGGGAATGGATTGGAATATGTAACACTTGAATGATTTTAAGATTTTATCAACTAAAAGTTTATATTTTATCAAGACATCATTCTTACATTGATAGGACCCATTGAATTGGTTGACCACAAGTTAAGAATCACCAAAGACATGGATTGTCTTATGTCCCAAGATTTGAGTAGTTTAGAGACCTATTAGTAGGGCTTCATACTTGGCCATATTATTGGTTCATTCAAAGTCAAGTTTGAAGGAGAGAGGAATGGGTTCACCATTGACAATAATGAAAATAACTATGGCACCCCCTCCTTATTAGCATTTAAATCCATTGAAGAACATGGTCATTTGGTAGGTTATGTCATACTATTGAAAATGAGTCACGATAGACTCATTAGGTTATTTTATAGAGGAGCTTCAAATAATTAATTTGTAATGACTTGACCTTTAATTGACTTCTATTAAAAGAATTCAATGTAAAATTTAGCTAGGAATATGAGCCACTTAGCCATACATTGATTTTGGTATGGTTTAAAGTGCATGTATTTGAGTGAGTCAGTATTAGTGATGACATAAGTTTTATGGTTAAGAAGGTAGTGGTGGAGTTTAGTGGCCATGGAGGTCAATGCTAAGTAGATTTTCTTGGTGTGTGTATACCAAGTTTCATATTCTACAAGTGTATGACTAATGTAGTATATAACTTGCTCTTTGTGTTGTTCATCTTGGTGAGTCAACATTACCCCTATGGAATGGTCGGTGGTAGAAATATATAGGTAAAAGGGGTGGTCATCCTTTAGAGGGGTGAGGATAAGTGGTGAAAAAATATTGTTTGAGTGAATAAAAGGCCTTTTGATAATCACTACTCCATTTTAAAAAGACATCCTTCTTCAAAAGGTGATGAAAAGGTTGGCACTAACTTAAAAGATGGGAAATGAAATGGTGAATAGATTAGTCTTCCCTAAAGGCTAAAAAGTAGTTTAAGGTTGGTTGGAGGAGGCATGCCCAAAATTGATTTGAATTTAACATGGTCTACTTTAATTCCATGAAGAGAGATGATGAAACCAAGAAGCTTTCTTGAAAGGACCCTAAAAATGCATATCTTAGGTTTTAGGGAAACATTAGAATGGATGAGGCATTCAAATATGATCATAAGAATATCTAAGTGGTGTTTTCAAAGTTTGGATTTATTGAGAAGGTCATCCACATAGTATTTTATGATCTTATGGATGATATCATGGAAAATATAAGTCATGGAATGTTGGTAGGTTGCACAAGCATTCTTTAACTTGGAAGGCATGACTCTATAGTAGATAGTTCCCCAAAGGGTTCTAAATGTAATTTTATGTTGATCTTCAGGAGCAATCGAGATCTGATTATAACCCAAAAACCCATCCATGAGAGATAACATCTCATGTTAAGTTGTAAGATCAACAATCTAGTCAATGCTAGGGAGAGGGAATTCATCTTTGGGGTAGGTGAGGTTAAGGTATAATGTTTAAGACCCATTAGGGGTAGTCAATGGGTTTAATTAATTTTAAAGATAGGATATGTTGAAGCTCTTCTTTGATGAGAAGGGATATACGAGGATGTAGGCATCAAAGTTTTTGTTTAACAGGTCTTAGCATCATAGTGAGTGATTATGTTATGGGTGGCAATAGTGGGGTCAATCTCAGGCATATCATTATAAGACCAAGTGAAGGATATGCTATGGTCTTGGAGGAAAGAGGATAAATCTTGAAGTTCTTTGGTATTTAATGATTGGCCCAATGTGATAATGTGGGGTTCATATTGAGTGCCCAAGTTAATATTGATGGTAGATTCATTAAACATAGCTAGGGCCTTAAGAGGAAGGGATTTTTGGATAGAAGACTTCCTCACACCTAGGTGGGTAAGAATGGAATCATCATCTTGATGTTGGATGGTTTTTATGGTGGGAGAATCATTTACTACCATTTCAAGATGTACGAGTCAAAGGGCCTTGGTTTGGACACTCTTTTGGTAGATGAGATTTCCCAAACTTACAGTATTGATCAAAAAAAAGTTAAAAAGGATGATATCAGGATCTTTAGGTTGAGAAATTGATTGGGTTGGAAAGGATGGGATATCTTCCTCTATGGTGGTAATGGGTTTGGGTAAATTGGTGGATTTTTGAGGTGATTTGTACCCAAGGCTAAATGACTCATGAGGTTTCAAATTTTTGAAATGGGGTAACTCATGAGGCCCTTGTTCATAGTGACTGAGTCCAAATCCTTCCCAAGCATATCTATGAAGATAAAACTTAGCCAACTCTAGTTTTCTAAGATAGGAAAAGATAGAGGGAAATAGTTGGATGGATGATGTAGTGGTAGGGGCTGGAAGCGGCTGATCAAGTCCCCCATAAAAGAAATTAATTTGATTATTAGGGAGACCAATGAGGATGATGGTTATAATGGTAGGGTCATAATCTGGGTCATGTTTGAGATTCCCATATTCTTGGGGAGTAAGGAAGGCATATAAGGCTAATATTCTATATTCCCTAAAATAAATATGTTGGAATGTCATTCTCACAGGGTCTTCTATAGGAATTTGGGAAGAGGGAATAAAATGAGCTAGTGGAAGATTCATCAACAATAGGTGTGGAAATGCTATGGGTTTTGGCTGGTGAGGTCATGTTGTTGCTGGATGGTTATGCAGTGGATAAGCATGGTAGAAGGACATCATTGGGTTGATATGTCATATTACAAGATGTAAAAGGACTAGGGTTAGCTTAGATAGTCACAACTTACCCTTTGTATTCAAACATGACACATCAAAGTAGGGTGGAAGGGACACAACTCATGGCATGAATCCAAGGGAATCTAAGTAAAATATTATATTGAAACTCTCCTATAACATAGTATAGTTTAGGAATAGTACATGGTCCTCCACAAATGTGAAGGATAACTATGCCCAAGGTGGTAGCCATAATATCATTAAAATAATGAAAAATCACTGAACTTTTAAAGATGATGTTTTTAGGTAACTATAGTTGGTCATAAGCATGGGAGAATATAATATTGATGTTAGCTCCCCCATTTATCATCACCCTTTTGATGTGGGTTTCATTGATATATGCTGAAATGATGAGAGGGGTATCGAGATCCTTTGAATGAATAGAAGGTATTTATAAATTTTGAAAGGTGACAAGTTTGAAAGTCCAAAGGGTACGAAAAAATATGGCTAGAGGTTGAGGATCAATGGGTTGGACCTCAATGGATTGTAGAGCCTCTATGAGTACTTAACATTGATGGGGGGAGGTAGAGATTAATTCATATAAGCTCATCTTTATTGGAGTTTAGTGAAGTTTCCTAAGAATATATTTTCAAATAGATGTTGCATATGGGTTAAGGTATGGAGGGTTAGATGAAGAGGCACTTAGGATAGACACCATGGGTTTGTTTGGAGATGGAGAAGGTTGGGTATTATTAGCTTGGGAGTTTAAGAAGGGGTAAGTCCAAGGAATGGATGCCTTAGTCTTCCTTTTATCCTTTTATTGGGCCCAAGATTAGGTAACCATGTGAATAGTGTGGATAAGGGATTTCTCTAGGTTGGATGGTTGTTTTGGTTCTTCCTATTCACTTTTGGTTGAGACTGAAGTTTAGATGAGTTGAGTAGGTGGTTAGATTGGTAATGGGGATGAAGGAGGTTTATTTGATAATAGATCATCATCATCATATAAGTTGTGAACCAGCATTTGGAGAGCTTTACAATTCTTTATTTCATGTCCTGGTGCCTTATGATATGCACATATCAATTTATCATTAAACCAAGAGGGTTTGGTACGTGAAGGGTCAAAGGGTTTGATGGGTGGTAAGCTCAAGGAAGAAGTTTACAATAACCATTAGAGGGTGGTCAAGTAAGATTTAGCTAAAGGTGGTAAAGCTTTAGTGGTTTTTGTTTTTGGTGTTGAAGTAGAATGTTTTGGGGACATGGATTTGGTGATAGGTGTCATAGGTAAAGTGGTATACATGGTTAATGGTTTTGGTTTGGGTAAGTTGGCTGATGAGATAGATGTAAATGAAGCTATGGTAGGTGACCTAGGGATTATTGGTGTAGTGGGGAAATGTGCTTTAGAGAGCAAGTATGAAGGTGTGACCAATAAAGGTGGTAGGGTTATGGTAAAATTGGTAGATTTTGTGTTTAAGGTAGAGGAATGGGGACCCAGAATGGAGGGTAAGGTTAAGGGAGGTAAAATATGAGGTTTTGAGACCTTTGGTGATTTTACCTCTTTTTTTGCTTTAATTGTTGGTTTTAGAGGGGATTTGGTAACTTTAGTTATCTTTATGGGTTTAGGATTTTGAGGGTGAATCAATTTGGAAGGGAGTTTGGTTGGTTGGGTGGAGGTGTTAGTTGTTTTAGAGGGGCTAAGTAGGTCTATCAAAGAAGGGGTTAGAAGTTCTAGTTTGATTCCCTTACCTTTATCTTGACCTTTGATAGAATGTTTTAAAATTAGAGGTTGGGTAGATGGATACATCTTCTCTTGTGAGATAGCTTCCAAAGAGGGGGTGGATGGTTCTAAGCTAGGGAAGGTAGGTGTTTTAACCTCTAATGGAGGTGTGGATATGGTTTCTTCCTTTGTGTAGGTGTCTAAAGGAATAGAAGGTGGTCTTTTTTCTTCCAATAAGGGAATGGGGAAAGAAGCAGTTGAGGTAACATTTTCTTCATCAATGGGTTCACTAGTAACCACATTAATAGTATGTGCCTCATGATATGGTTTGGGTTTATTTTCATGATGAGGGATAGAAGGAGCATCATTAGGAAAAGGTTTGTATTATATGTCAAGGGCTTGGTTGGTGGCATATTAGGATTATCCAATGTGATCTCCCCCATGTCAATGAGGGATTAGAAATGGTATTTAAAGGTATTACATTTGTTGATGTCATGTATTATGACTCAATGAAAAGCATAATGGTCATTCTCATTATACCAACTGAGCATAGGGTGAGAAGTATCAAACTATTGGGGTGGTTTAATTGGTGGAAGTTGGATGATTTTGGATTTTAGTAACTTTTCCAAAAAGGAAGGATAAGGCTCCCCAAGTGGAGTTAATGGCTTATGGTTATTCCAAGTTTAGTTCCTTTGGTTTCAATTTGGATAGTTGAGGGGGTCAGAGGTTTGGTTTCTTGGGTTTTATTGGTTAGTAGATGGTGGAGGTGTAGCTTTGAGAATAATAGCATTGATGGTGGCTTTACTCTTGGAGTTGGTATTGGCTATGTTATTTAGTTTGGAAGGAGAGGGCTCATTGGTTTTGTAAGTTGGGTTTTTATTCTTCAAATTTAAGCTTCCCTCATTAATGGATTTATTTTCTAGTTTATGAGCCATGGTAAAAGCTTCATCGAATGTCTAAAATATTTGGACACATAATGTGGATGAGATGTGTTTTACACATGATTGAGCAAAGAGTTCTATAATCTCAGGTTGAAGCACTGAAAAGGAAAGTTGGTTGATTAGGCTCCTCTAATGAGCCATGAAATTGGAAATAGATTCATCTTCAAATTATTGAATGAAGTAGAGGTTTGTAATAGAAACTTTTTTGGATATATTGATTGAAAAGAGATCCAAAAAAGTTTGGGCTAGTTGGGTGAAGGAAAATATGGAGTGTTTTGGGATGGCACTATACCAATCCAATGTTGGTCCAGATAAGGAAATAGGAAAGGTATGGAGGAGGAGAGCATCATCATGGGAAATTAAGTAACATGTATTCCAAAATTCTCTTAAATGTTGTTGGAGTCCCTCCTTGCTTTGAAATTTAGAGAATTTTGGAGATTCCCATTATAGAGAATATGGTCAGAGAGGGATAGATGGATGGATAGGTTCATTATAAATTTGGTCATAAGAGATAAATTTATGTGACCCCAAGATGGATGACTCAAGGGTACTCATCTTATTCATTAGCATATTGACCAAGTCCATTTGCGGTTTTTGGGTTGGATAGGTATATGACACATTTTGTCCAGGCTGGGTGACATATGAATAACTAGTAGATGGTTGGGATGATGTTGTGTGTGTGTGTGAGGTCACATGAGGTTGGGTGGAAGGTGAAGGTATGTATACTTGTGTGTTAGTAATATATTGATAAGATGTCATGGGTATGTGTTGGAAGGTCAAGATTGGGGGGTTTATGTGTGGCATCAAAGTGGTTAGTGGGTTAGTTGGTTGAAGGTGGGTAGTGACCAAAGTGTTTATAGAGGGAAGTTTTTTTGGTATGGAGAGAAATAGATTTTGGGATTGAGTTGTGGTTGAGGTATTAGTTACTACCAAAGGGAGGATGGAAGTAGGAGTGGAGGATAATGCCATAGTAGGTAGGGTGTAGGTGATTAAGGGAAGGGTTAAAACCACTTGGGGTGTGATAGGAGGTATTTGGTTAAGGGGTGAAATTTGGGTTTGGGTTTTGGTGGATGTGATGTTTGAAGAAATGTGGGTGAAAAATGGTTGGGTGGCATGTTAAGAGGGGGTTCAGTAAAGGAAATCAAAGCAAAAGGGGTGTAGTATGGCATGGTATTGAGGTAGTGTTATAAAACCACCTAATTATTATCAAGGAAGGTAGCAAAGTTAGGATCCCCTTCAGATATGATTAGGACCCTAGAATGAGAGGGAGGAGGGGAAATCTCAATGTCTAAGGTATATTCCATAGGTGTGAAAGAATATGGGGGATGATTAACTTGATTTTTGAGCTATTTTCTAGTAGTGACCATATGAGAAAATAAGGAATGAAAAGGTGAATTTTTCAACACAAATAAGAAGAAATCAAAAATATTTCAAAGAAATCAACATAAACACTATAAATATGTTTAGCCTAGGATTACTTTCAAATGTCTTTTGGCTTATACCTTAAAGAGTGTGGAGGGGAATTTGGTTTGGTATGGGTACTAAAAAGGCAAGATATAGTTGGTGTTATGTTGTTTAGGTGCTCAAAAGAAAGGTCTATGTTGAAATTTAGTACGTGTCTTGGTACTAGGGCCTACCCCCTCACTTCACAATCCTGTAGTGATAAGGGTGTCAATGCTTAGTCAAGATATACTGAGTCCAAAGTTTATACTCAACTAGAAAGCTGAGTTGGTTCTCCCCTTGGTGGTGAAATCTAAGTGGGATACCTGAGAGGAGGTAAGGTTTCTACCAAGTGATGAAATCCTAGTTGATCCTTGTCTCAAGTATTGTTTTGATGTGTTGATTATTTAGTGGTTTAGCTTGGTGTGTGAATACAAGTGAAAGCTATGATAAAATTAATATTCCTCATATTTACTAGATGAACTAAGATTATCAAGCAATTTAATGGATGCAAAGTATTTTTTTAAACACAAAATAAAATTTCATATTTATTTAAATGCATACAAAATCTCTAAATACAATCTAAATAAAAGATGAAAATGTAAGTCCTAATCCTATGATGATTGTTATTTTTATTTATTTTAAAGATGTAAGGAAAATAAACTTTAAATTTTATAAACATGCCACTAAAAATTTTGTTTTTTTTAAGAAATAAAATAAAAATTAATTTTCTTAAAAATGAAACTAAGAATGCAAGTAAATATGCAACTAAACATGCAATTAAAAATGCAACTAAATGATTTTTTTTACTAATGCAACTAAATGATTTTTTTTCACTAATGAAGCTAAATGAAATGTTTAATAATTCATTTATAAATGTCTTAATATAGATAATCGACCCAATAAAACATAAGGGTGCCACTAGGCATGCCAAAATGTTTCTATCTAATTTTTTTCTTTTTCTAAGTGTGTAGAGTAAAAACTAGCTATACAGGGTGTGTAGAAAAACTTGTAAAAATGCACATATTGAATCCAAACTATTATGAAGAAATATTATTTGGCTAGGTAAGAATACCTAAAAATAATAAAACACTACCACACACTTTTTTGTTAGACAAAGAGATGGGTGGACTGCCTAGTGTAAGCTAGATCTTATAAGCAAAAGCTTTCTAGGAGGTTGTCAATCCACCTGCTTTTAACACTTAAGTTTGATAGATAAAAATGAATGAAACATGTATTTAAAATATAAAACTAAAATTAAATACTGAAAATAACTTAAATTTAATTAATTAAAAATAAATATTTTCCTAACATGATTAAACTAAAGTAAACAGTTTGAATAAATAAAATTAGAGAAAATTAGAGAAAAAAAAGTTTTGGTTCTTGGTTTGGTGAAATAGAAAGGGTTGAAAGAGTGATTTGGTTGGGGTTATAAAATTATTTATATGTAAAAGTTTTAAGGGTTGAAAATTATAAAGGATAAGGCAATAAATTATTAAGGTGCCAAAAGGGTAATGGGATAAAGAGAGTGAAGATGGTAAAGAGGGAAATGGGAGAAGAGGTAAATGGATAAAGGGAATAAATATGGAGGACAATATAATAATAAGGCCAAATTTTGGGTTTGGAATTAAAGAAATAATAGGCCAATAGGGATAATAAATTAAACTGCAACAAATAAAACCAAGGTTACCTTCCAAGCTTGAAGAAGAATGTTGTTGAAGATTTTATTGAAGCAATTTTGGTAGAACTTCAACAGAACTTTGATGCTTTGGATCTTTTCCCCAAGATGATGACGATCTCCCTCAAAATGGTGACCTACTTCAAAAACCTACAACAAAAATGTTATAAACAAAAGGCTAACCTCTCACCTTACCTTGGGTGAAGGAAAGGGGGGTATTTATAGCATTTTTGTATGAAGAAACATGCCAAAATAGAGGAATATTAAAAAAAAAAAAAATTATATAAGTGGCTCAAGTTTTATTCAAGGTGAGGTTGGTGGGGATTCCCATGTGGGTTTTAAAATCTTCCACTTTGCACATGAATCCAAGTTTGAATGGAAATTATGCACATAGGTTTGAATAAGACCGAAGACTTTTTACCACCCTTATTTGTCTTTATCCAAATGTTTCACCATTTTCTATGTGGGGGGATGAAAATTACAAGGTTAGGTTGGTGGGTATTCCAATGTGGGTTTTAAAGTCTTCCATTTGGGTTGGTGAGCCTCCATTTACGTTAAAAAGTCAAAGATGGGTGCCCTTTGTCTTTCCCAAAGTCTTAAAGAGGTAGGTATCTATTTTAAAATATAATTTCATGTGAGAAGATAAAAATATAGGTTTAATAATGACCCTTTAAGGTTAAATTCACCAAATTTTAAGGGGAGGCCTTTGTGATACTTGAATGAGGTCATCAGGCACTTTGGGAAGGGTGCCAAGTGGGGTATGATGTCCCACATCAAGCCACATCACTTCTAAGCCATGTCACTTGCCATATCCCATCCAAAATCACCTCCCATGTCACTTGACATGTCACATTACATGTTATATGCCATGTCACTTGCCATGTCACATGCCATGTCACTTGACATGTCATCATGACTAGTGAGGGTGAATAGTAATTTTGAATAGTAATTTCAAATAGTGATTTTGAATGATATTTATGACTGGAAAAATACTGATTTGGTTAGGTTAAGGGGGTTTTTGTAATTTTAATAGTTTTTAGGGGATTTTGTGGCATTTATTCATCAAAAATTGTGTGTAGTTTTCTAGTGTCTACACTAATGTCAAAGTGTAGTCAATTGTTATATAAGAGGTTAGATTTTAATATCTATTTATTTGAGTAGTTGATCTCGATCTATGAAAATAAAGGGAGAGTCCCCAATTTTTTAATTGGTATCAAGTATGGGAAAGCCTTATGTATGATCAAGATTTTGATCTTCATCTATCATATCAAGGAAGGTAAGTGATATGAGTCTCTAGTTATTTTAAAGAAGATATGCTTGGTCAAAGGGGGAGTTTAGTAGTTCTAAGTTATTTGTCAAATAAAGTGATATATTTTTTATAATCATGGATTTAAGGAGATATGGTATCTAAGATTCTTCATAGACTCTATTTTTTGAGATTTTTATGGATTAATTGGGAAAGTGACATGATTGAGAGAAGTTTTAGAGAATGAATGTCATAGGTGGTTACCATAGTTTATGAAGACTATGTGCCATCTATTGTATTTGATAAATAGTATTAGATAAAAGGGGAAAAGTATGATTTAATTATAATAGGTGATCCTTGATGTCTATTCTTAATAGAATAATTATGGATGCTTAGTTTGATGGGGAGCCATTCAAGTTATTAACTAAGCTTGATCTGTGTTGAAGTGATACTGTAATTTGAGTTCATTCTGAAGGAGATGATAGTTGTGGAAGATCATTTTAATTAAAGTGAAAGGGGATAAATATTATAAATGGAGAAATAAAAATTAAATATTAAAAAGGATGAGAAAAGGGAAGAACTAGGTCTAAGAGATGAATGCCATCAAGAATGGTTGACATAGTTTTATGAGTGTGTTTTCCATCAATGAAAAAGTGGGAGATTATTGAGCATTGTCATTAATTTTTGAGTTTTGGTATTAATGTTTAAATTTATGTAAAAATATCTTGTGAAGTTGAACTGTCAATTAAGCTTTGAGGTAGCATAATGAAATGAGTGATCTTTGAAGAAGATGTTGTATGTTGCCTAAGATCTATGTAATCAACTCTAAAGATACTTTGAATGAGATATAAAGATCCTTAGTAAATCTCCAAAGAATGATTGATAATTTTTTATCATGAGAGAAGTTTTTTGAGTTTGAACATGAGGTTTTGAGGACTTTTAATATGATTAGAAGGTTGAATATGAAGATATATGTATGAAGCTCTAAAGATACTCCAAGGGAAATATGAAGATTCTTAGTTGAGATCCAAAGATCTATAATCATCTATGAAGATGATCCATTGAATCTACAAAGATGATCTATTATATATTTTAATAATATTTAGTGTATTAGGTTGCTTGAGCATACATAAGAATAATTGGAACATAGTATAGTTTCAAGGTGAAGTCTATAGGGGTAAGTAATTCAATATGATTAGAAGGTTGAGGAATTTTAATATGATTAGAAGGTTGAATATGAAGATATATGTATGCAGCTCTAAAGATACTCCAAGGGAAATATGAAGATCCTTGGTTGAGATCCAAAGATTTGTAAGAATCTATGAAGATGATCCATTGAATCTAAAAAGATGATCTATTATATATTTTAATAATATTTAGTGTATTAGGTTGCTTGAGCATACACAAGAATAATTGGAACATAGGATATTTTCAAGGTGAAGTCTACAGGGGTAAGTACTTCAATCCAATTATACAACTAGAATAGTTCCAGATATTTTTGGCCTAATAAAGTATCATAAGATATTTAAAATACATATGAATAATGTTTGATAACATTTAATAATTATAGGAGATTTCATGCCCTATATATGAGGTGTTGAGAGCTTAAATAGTGGTTATAATGTTACATTCAAGACCTAATGAGACTTGTAGGTCAAGACATAAAAACCAAAAATAGAGACATTGGTAAGATGATTTATCAAGATCAATTAAAAGACATGGGTGAGTAGGTGAACATTGATAGAGGTGATTCAATTTATTTTAAGTATGTGCATGAATTTTTAGGTCATGGTTTACAAGGAAATGCTTGAAAAAGTGTTTCAAGGTTTCTCGAGTACACATGATAAAGAGTTCTCTACTTGAGAAGGTGTTTCAAGTGATTTTTGGCATGTCAAACATATAAAAGAGATTATAATATATTCATGGTAGATGAGAAAGGGTTTTATCTCAAATTTACAACAATTGGTTTTTAGAAAGAGGAGCTAAGTTTTATGAATGATCATTAAGATTGGAAGTTGGTATAAACCCTAAAAGAACTCTAGCAATGACATGATGTTGAATATATTATTGTAAATAGATCAGAATGGTATAATATGGATATTTACATAATTATAGGTTTTAGTAAACTCTCTTGGGAATATCCAAGTATGTTTAGTTTCTAAGATGAGTAAACAAACCCTACATAAAAGTGCTTATTTTTAAGAGATTTGATATAACAAATAGAGTTGATCAAGTTAAAGTTACTAAGTAGATGAAGGTTAAAGTGTGAGACTTTTAGTTGTTTTCCATGAAGGTTTTTGGATAGGTTCCAAATATAAGGTGTGAAAAATTGGTGATCCAAGTTGGCCAGTCATTAATAGACCTAATAGAAAAGACAGTAACAAAATCAAGCATAACTGAGAAGATGATTCCTAATGTGTTTTCATGTAAGAGTGATGGATTTAATTTTATGATATGTTTATTAGGAATTTATTGATACATGCATGATTTTTATAATCTTGGAAATTAGTTTAAGAGGTTGGAATATTGAAGTCTAAATGGCTTGTCTGGTTGAGTAGAGTCTGTGAGAGAGAAAGTCAATAGATTGGTCTATAAGACCAATAGTTTTTATTAGAGATCATGATCTGATTAGTTAAATTTTATTTTAATATGTTATAACATATTTTTCATGAATTTAAATAACTTTAATTCATTCAATTAGGTGTCATAAGTTTATGTTTCCTTGAATGTGTTTTGAAATCAGTTAGAAGTTCTGAGTGAGCATCTTGCAGAGTAGAGTTTGAGCATGTATACTCTAAGTTAAATAATGTGACGACCCTAAGGTCATAAGGTTATTATTATGTAATTTTTTTTCCATGATTATTTTTAAAAATTGAGTTTATGCCTCATTTGTTCAAGATATATATTTTGTGTATACACATCCCTTTAATGAATAGTGTTTTTGAGAAAGGGTTCAAATGGCGGTTGGACATAAAAAGTGTTGTAGACCTAAAGTGAAGTTTTATAATGTATATTGGAGTGTAATATGATGTGTTCCTAATATATGAGGTGTTTTAATATTCTTTAATAAATATCAAAGGGTAATGTGTTTCTAAGAAGACCTAGTAGGTCTCCATAAAGCCTAAAAGAGGAGTCAGGGCTAATTAAGATATGGCTGGTCTAATGTATTGGTTGATTAATGATTAAGGAATGTTATTTTATATTTTATGACATATTATATGGATAAACTAAAAATACAATAATGTTAATCTAACTAACAAGTATATGATCAAGTGACTTGTATAAGTACTATGTAGTTTAGGGTCATTTGTGTGAAAAAGAGAGGGCAAAGATAAAATGAATGATATAGTTAATTGGTGAGATAAATGAGGTAATGTAGACCATAATATAAGTGTCATGAATATATTCATATGTTTTACATATAAGGATCAAGGTTAGAAGACCTAGTCAAGCCATGAAGAGGGCTAGTTGAGTAAAGAAGGCTAGAAGTCAGTTTGAGAGGGATAAAAGTGAGTGAAGAAATAAGGAATAATATCATCATATTTTGTATTATAAATAATGGTTTATGAAGGTGATCAATTTTATCAGGTGATTTATTTAATGCTATGTCATCTAGGGGGTTTGTGCCTCCTTACAAGTGGTTGCTTACTAAATTCTAGTTTAGTTGGTGCTCATCTCATTCGGGTTGGTGTTCCATGTGGAATTGGTGATTCAATAATGTTTGGTATTTTTATTATATAAATATAGTCCATTTTATTCATGAGTGGGTTTTATTCCCTTTAATTTTTTCCCACATCTATGTGATGTTCATGTGTTTATACTCTTATGATTTGATGCTTATGCTTGCTAAGATGTACATGCTTGTTAGAATGGTTCATATATGTTTAAATGTAATTGAATGAAATGTTTAGAATAATTATTCACCCCCACTCTTAGTCATATTTATTCCAAATATTGATATCAGTGTTTGTTCCCAAATCCTAAATGAGATCCTAAGAAGCAAGGATGACTAGTTAACAGGCTCAAGGTGGTTTCTCTACCACTAAAGCTCCATTGTTTAATAGATTTAGCTATGCATTTTGATTTATTATAATGAGGATATATCTAATGTCACAAGGAAATTATATTTGGTAGTCAGTTGTGGATGGTTATATTGTACCTCTTATTCCACCAACATATGTAGCAGGTAAGAAAGCTAGTGAAAATAACTCCAAGGTAATGAATGTCATATATTTGTGGCCTATCAGAGGTAGATCTTGTAAAGGTAGTGAATTGTGTATCATATAAATATATATGGGATAAATTAAAGGCCATATACAAAGGATAATCCAATGTAAATTTTTCCAAGTTATAGACCCATATAAGATAATTTGTAAAATTGAACATGAATGAAGATGAAATTATTGTATATTACTTATTGAGGATTGATGAAGTTTTTAATATCATTAGAGGATTAGGATAATAATTTAAATGTTCTACTATTGTCCAATTTTTTTTAAGATCACTAACTCCTAGTTTGAATCTAAGGTGTTTACAGTAGACAAGATGCAAGATTTGGACAAGCTAGAGATGCATGGGCTTCATGTCATCTTGACTGCTTATGAGATGAGAACAAATGAAGGAAGACCTCCCAAGAAGGAAACAACTTTAAATTTTGATAATAAGTCAAAGGCCAATAAGGTCAAAGATGAGGTATGTTCAAATATTGATTATGATGAATTCATAGGTATGTTTTCTAAGAAGTTGAGGTTTAGATTAGGTAATACAAGGGTAAGTTACGCTTTAAATGTTTCATTTGTGGAAAGATTGGTCAATTTGCATCTAAGTGTCTTAATAAGGATAAATTTGAGCATAATTAAGAACATGATGAACATCATGGAAATGATAGAAAAATTTATAAGTTTGACAAGAATAAGAGAGATTTCAAGAAGAATGAAGGAAAGGGTCATTAAAAAATAAGAAGAGTTTCTATACCAAAGAAGATAATTGATCTAATGAAAGTGATTCAAACACATCTGATAGTGATGATGACAACAACAAATTTGAGCATGACAATAGTGGAACCCTGTTCATGGCCATAAAATTAGATAATGAGGGTTTCTCAAATGGAAAAGATCTTATGGTTGATATAGAATTAGATCAATAAGTGTATTATGATAGTGAAGAAGGAGAATATGAAGTGTATCTTGAGGTAGAGATGGTAAGTGCCATAGAGGAGTTAAAGTTTCAAAGAAGAAGGAATCACATACTAAGGTCATTAGTCAGGGATTATGATGAGCAGATTGAATTTTTTGAGGAAAGGTTAAGTAACACTTCTAATAAGTATGATGAGATCATCAATTAAGATGAGGAACAAATAGAGCTAGTCAATACAAGACTAAAGGATAAAGAGGAAGATTACATCAGATATGAAATTGAAATATAATTTCTAAAACTTGAGATGGATTAAGCATATAAAAAGGTGAAGACCTTTTTGAAATTTGAAAAGAGAACTAAGGTTCTAACTGATATCTTGAATAGTCAAAAGTTTGCAAGTGACAAGATAGGTCTTGGTTTAAAAGAAGACAAAAATAAGGCATATCAAGTGAAGGAAAATACTATTGAAGATAAGAAGATCAAAATGAAAAGACCTATCAAACAACCTAATGGTATAAGGTATGAAATTTATTTCAATGGTTATTATTTTATATGCAGTCAGTTTGGTCATTAGAGAAAGACAATGTAAAATACCCTCTAAGAATGAGTACTCATGAAACTATGGAAGGAGTCAAAATTCACATCAGTTAAATGGTATGTATAAGGTAAACTATTATAACTATCATAATATAAGGTACATTGCAATATTTTATCCTGATAGAGTTAGAAAGTCATCAAGTCAAAAAAAGAAATTTAGAGTTCCTAGAGTGTAAGAAAGAAAGCAAATGAATGTATGGAAACCAAAGGATGTAAAGATAAGTCATAATCAGTCTACAAGCTCAAGTATATTTCTTGTTGAGATAGAGCATATGTCAAGTGATAAGTCAAGTAAGGATTGTCTATTATCAGCTCACATTCATGATCAAATGGTTGGTGATAAGGTCAAGCCTATAGTGATAATCAAACCCAAAAAGAAGTTGAAGAATGTTCAGTCTTGTAAGAGTATTTAGATCTAGGAATCTCTTGAGTTCATGTTTTTTTAGTGCCTTATGAAAAGGGTTGGCTCTGTTAAGATTCATGGATACATTGTTCTATCAATAAATTCATGACGTTGTAGTAAAATAAGGTTTATTTTTTAGAATATTTTAAGTTGTTTATGGTAAAAATAAGGAGATGAAAATGGATATTATCTATTCCTATTTTGTTAGCTCTAATGTCAAAGTGTAGTCAATTGTTATATAAGAGGTAATCTTTTGAAACGTATTTATTTGAGTAGTTGACCTTGATTTGTGAAGACAAAGGAGGGGATTCTCTAATTATTTAGTTGGTATCAAGTATGGGATAGCCTTATGTATGATCAAGAGTTTGATCTTCTTCTATCATATCAAGGTAAGTGATCTGAGTCTCTAGTTATTTTAAAGAATATATGCTTGGTCAAAGGGGGAGATTTGTAGCTCTGAGTTCTTTGTCAAGGAAAGTGATTTAATTATTATGTGCATGGAGTTAAGGAGATATTATGCCTAATATGATTCATAGACTCTATTTTTTGATCTTTTGATGGATCAATAGGAAAGTGACCTCATTAAGAGAAGTTTATGAGAATGATTGTCATAGGTGCTTTCCATGTTTTGTGAAGATTGTGTGCCATATAATGTATTTGAGATATAATATTATCTCAAAGGGATAAATTATGATTTTATTATAATAGGTGATCATTGATATATACTATTAATATAATCATGGTGTATGCTTGGTTTGAGGGGGAGCCATTTAGGTTATTAACCAAGCTTGATTTGTGTTGAAGTGATCTTTTAATATAAGTTCATTCCAAAGGAGATGAAAACTATGGAAGACCTTTATCATTAATTTCAAATGTGGAGAATTATCATAAAGGGTGAGAAAAGGAAATAACTATTTCTAAGAGAATAATTCCATCAAGAATGGTTGACATAGTTTTTTGAGTGTGCTTGCCATTAATGATAAAGGGGGAGATTATTAAGCATCATTATTGATTTTTAAGTTTTGGTATTAATGTTATCATTGATATCAAAATATATTATGAAGGTACATGATTAATTAATATTTGAGGTAGCATAATTAAATGAGTGATCTCTAAAGAAGATGCTGTATTCTTTGAAGATTTGTGTAAGCAAATCCGAAGATGCTTCAAATGAGATATGAAGATCTTTAGTGAAGCTCTAAAGAATGATTGACAATGTTTGATAATGAAATAAGATGTTTGAGATTTTACATGAGGTGTTGAGTACTTTTAATATTATTATAAGGTCATCTTTGAATATTTGTGTATGCATCTCTAAAGATACTTTGAGTGAGATATCAAGATCCTTAGTTGAGTTCCCAAGATATATAAAAAACTAAAAAGATGTTCCATTGAAGCTACAATGATGATCTATTAAAAAAAATAAGAAGAGTGAGTGTATGAGGTTTCTTGACCATACATAAAAAGCATTCAAACATAGGAGAGTTTCAAGGTAAAGTCTACAAATGTAAATTTGTAACTAGATTAGTTATATATCATGGTGGCCTAATAAGGCATCATGAGATATTTACAAGACATACAAATAATGTTTGATAATAGTTAATCATGATATGAGATTTCATACCATATATATGAGGTTATGAGATCTTAGATAGTGGTTAGAAGGCTAGTTTCAAGACCTAATAAGATGTACATGTCAAGACATAGAAAGCAAAACAGAGAAGTTGTCGAGATGATGTATTAGGATAAGTTTAAAATACATGGGTGAGAAGGTGAAAATTATAATAGATTATTTAATTTTTTTAAAGTATGTTCATGAAGTTTTAGGTCATGGTTTACAAAAAAAAGGATTGAAAAAGTGTTTCAAGGTTTCTCAAGTGCATAGGATGAAGAGTTGTCTACTCGAGAAGGTGTTTCAAGTGCTTGTTAGCATGGGAAAAATCTACATGAGATTATAAGATATTAATGGTATATGAGGAATTTTTATATTTAAAATTTCCAATAATTGGTTTATTGAATGATGATATAATTTTTATGAATGATCTTTAAGATTGGAAGTTGGTCTAAACCCACAAAGAACCCTAACAATGACCAAATGTTGAAAATATTATTATAAAGGTATAAAAATGGTTTTATATGTATATTTAAGTTATTGGAGGTTATATTAAACTCTCCTAATAATATAAAATTATGATTGGTTTCTCAAATGAGTAAAAAAATCCTATATGAAAGTGATTATTTTTCAAAAAAAATCTATAACAAGCAATGTTGACCAAGTTAAAGTTACTAATTAGATGAAGGTTAAAGTGTGATAATTTTAGTTGTTATCCATGAAGGTTTATGGATATTTTTAAAATATCAATTTTTAAAAGTTGGTGATCCAAGTTGGTCAATCGCTAATACACCTAATAAAACAGACAGTACGAAAATTAGGCAAAAGTGAGAAGATGATTCCTGATATGTTTTTATGTAAGAGTGATGGATTTAATTTCATGATGATGTTTATTGGGAATTTATTTATCTATCCATGATTTTAAAAATATTTGAATTTAGATTAATAGGTTAGCACATTAAATCCAAAATGACTTGTTTGGCTCAGTAGAGTCTATGAGAGAGAAAGTCAACAAATTCATTTGTAAGACCAATAGTTATCATTAGATATCATGATATAATTGGTTATGATTTATATAAGGATTTTATGATATATTTTTCATTACTTTAAATACATTTAATTAATTCAATTAGGTGTCATAAATTAATGTTTCCTTGACTATGTTTTGAAGTCAGTTGGAAGTTCTGAGTAAGCATCTTACAGAGAAGAGTTTGAGCCTGTGTACTCTGAGTTAAAGCATATGATGAATTTTTTAATAACCCTAAGGTCATGATGTTTATTAATATATAATTTTTTCCATGGTTATTTGGAAAAAAATATTGTATGCCTTAGTTTTTCAAGACATTTTCTTTGTATACACAGGCCTTCTATGAATAGTGTTTTGAAAAAGGGTTCAAATGGTGATTCAACCTAAAAATTGTTGTGTACCTAAAGTGAATTTGGATAAGATATTTCAGTATAATATGATATTTTCCTACTATTTTATGTATTTTAATATTATTTAATAAATATCAAAGGGGAACATGTTGCTAAAAAGACCTAGTAGGTCTCCATATAGCCTAAAAGAGGAGTAAGGGATAATTAAGTTATGGCCTAAATAATTTATTAGTTGAATAATTATTAAGGAATGTTATTTTATATTATAATACCTATTATATGGCTCACCTAATAAGATAATAATGTGTGGTAGACTAGAAAGTATATGATCAAGTGACTTGTATAAATACTAGGCAATTTAGGCCTAATTATGTGAAAAAGAGAGGGTAGAGATCAAGTGAATGATATAGTTAATTGGTGAGAAAAATGATGTAATTAATAAAATAATATAAGTTTAAATAATATATAAATAGGTTTATACATATAATTATGAAGGTCAAAATTTCTAATCAATCTATGAAGAGGGCTAATTGAGCGAAGAAAGTTAGAAGTCAATTTGAAAGGGATAGAAGTGAGAGAAGAGCTAAGGAATAAGATCATCATATATTGTATAAGAAAAAAAAATTATTAATTTTATCAAGTGTATATGGTTTTTTATTTGGTTCTAAGTCATATATGGGGTCGGTGCCTCCTTGTAAGTGGTTGCTTACTAAAGCCTAGTTGAGTTGGTGCTTAGCTAGTTGGGGTTGGTGCTCCATGTTGAGTTGGTGCTTCACTAAATATTTGTGTTTGTATTATAAGAATATAGTCCATTTAATTCATCAATTTATTTATTCCCTTTAATGTTTTCCCACATATATGATGTGTTCATGTGTTTCATGCTCTTATGATTCGATGCTTATACTTGTTAAGATGTACATGCTTATAAAAATGGTTCATATATGTTTAAGTAGAATTGAATTAAATTTTTATAACACTAATTTACCCCATTATAAATCACATTTCTTCCAAAAAAATTAACTATATTTAAAATTTAATTAATCTTGCTTAGTGCTTTATGGATTGTGGCAATTGTTGTAAATGTTTTCAATTAATAGCTGGAAAGGCCAAAAGTGTCAAATTAATAAATCATAATTTGACTAGGGTTAGAAATAAATTATTTTAGTGATGAATATATGTTAATATGACAAATAAACTAGTATCATTAAAATTTTGGGTAATTAAATCCATTATGTAGATGAAATTGGGTAATTCAAGTGATTTATAGGCTTAAAATGTGTCATTTTATAGAAATGGAAATGAATGTCGATTTAAACACAAAAGTGACCCAAAAAATTTTCTATAGGCGTAATTTATTTAATTTAAGATATTATCCAAAGGTATTGGTATAAATATAAGATCAAACCTCATCCATTCATAACCTAACATAATCCAAAAATCACTAAATCCAACACTCAACTGAGTAAATCTTTCCTAATTTATCCCATTTACATATTAGTCATAGGGACATCATATATATATGTTTAAACTAATAAAGGATCACTCCATGATCTAGATTTTCAAATTTAAAATCTAGGTCATTATTTTGGTTTCTTATCACACATTGCATGATTCAAACACAAACCAACACATAGAGGAGAACTACATAAGTCTAAGGCCCTATTTGTAATATTATATATCTATGCATCACTAATTTATAGAGGGGGTATTTGGTGCATATTGACACCATTTTCCCACTATCCAATAAAGATGAATAACTATGGTTTTATCATTTGAAAAGGAGAGATAATAGATGACCCATATGTGAATGCACCAGAGCAATGGTGACATAAAACTAAAAACATCCAAGTGGTCACATCTAGTTTAAAAAATTATTCCATATTAAAAATATAAATTTATTTAGATAATATTGGTCAACACAAGTGTCTATATATTTAAGGTAAAATTTCTAAAATCAGGTGACTGATCTAGAATCTAGGTCTAATCCACTTACTTTATGTTCTAGATTTAAATTTGTCTTAGCATTAGATCTAGTTAAGTATCTTGTTTTCATTATCATTTCAATATTTATCATAGATTTATTTTATATCATTAATATATCTTAGAATAATAAATTTAGTATATGCTTATCTAAGTTTTACAAATAATTAACTTGATATACAAATAGTCTACCATCCTTGTTCTATAGGTTATCTCTACCCATTCAACCATAGATTCCCTATATCTATATTTTAAGGTTAAACACTTGGTAAACTAGATTCATGTGAATGAAATATTTTTATTCCTTCAGTTCTCAACTATTTATAGATTTAGATTACTATGATTTTTTAGTTTTTGCTTATATTATTTTGTATACAAACCATGCATAGCCCTAGATTGAGACGTGTGCATATTGAACACATTGAGTTTCACTTGATATTACTTAAGATGTCTAAAACCAATGAGGTACCTAATATTATGTATCATGATGATACCAATGTTGATAATGAAAAACATATTGATGAGGTTATCATATAAGAATATTCTGATAGTGAGAACCTCGAGTCAAATGAAACCAATGCACATGAGAAAATATATCATGATCGAGTTCAAAAAATTAAAATATTTCATGATAATATAAATCAAACCCCTAAATATCTTGATGAAATAATAAGAACCATTTTAGAAAATAAAAAAATGGAAAAATGTATATGAATAATAAGTCTATCTATTGATCATGCTATTTGAATTATGGGTCATCCCCATATAACAATAAACCTCCCCTTGAGAACATTACCACTTAATACTTATAATTGGGACACGAGATATTTATTTCAACCTTTATTCCCTAAAAATACTATTAATAAATATTACATGGGAAACCTTAATGATTCAACCCAATTATTGGTCTCAATTTCTATATCTACTAGAATTATGGGTACACCTCCTTTAGTGACCTCAAAAATATCCAACATAAAAGACCAATAGGTACACTATCTTGTAAAATATATAATTTTTTTATGCAAACTAAGGATTAAAATATTAAACAAAACTCTATGAAATATCCTTATGTTATTGATTTGCACGAGGTTTTGCATAATACTCTTTCACTAGAGATATATTTTCACCCCCTACCAATTGGTTTTATTGAACTTATGTTCCAATTTTATGATGGAAAGGGTGATATTGAACAACATATTAAATCCTTCTTTGTGACATGCCTTGATTATCCCTACAATTATAAATTTTTAACCAAATTAATTCCATAGAGCTTTAAAAACTATGATTTAAGGTGGTTATATGATTTACCCACTTAATTATTAAATACATTCAAACCCCTCATGGATCAATTTTTTGCACACTTCTCTATTTACATTATCAAAAAGGTTTCCTATGCCCAAATTGAAAAAATAAACAAGGAACCAATGAACCTATCAATAATATGTTTTAAATCACAAGACAATGTTAGCTAAAGTGACCAATCCAATGGAAAATAAAGAGATTCAAGATATTTTCAATCAAAGTTTGATTTATCATTTACATGAGTTAATTGATTTTTAAAAATTCATAAATTTCAAAGATTTATACCACATTATTCATGATCATGAAATAAAACATATCTAAGTAAACAAAAAGAAGTATGTACCAAACACACTGCATAAATCTACATCTAATACTAAGTTTATCATCAAACCAAGTTTTAAGGTCAAACTTCTTGAGCCTAAAAAAGAAATAACCACTACAGTTAATTTAGTATCATAAAAACCTAATCAGATTATGTTATCCAATGAACCATGGAGATAATTTATACACTTACATAATCCTCCCACTTCATTACTCTCACAACATGTAGAGTGTCACTTCATGTCTCGCCCTCATCCTATAGAGGTTTATATGAGTCGACCTCTAACCAAATGGTATGATGTGAATACTTAATGTGAGTATCACCAAGGCCTTAAGAATTATATTAATATATTTTTTACCTTGAAAAATAAGATATAATACCTCATATATGACCAAAATATTAAATTTAATGATATTTTAAAGGAATTAGGTTTACAACTTGGTGATCACCAGAGATAGAAAACATTTAACAATCTTTTATAATATCATTCAATAAGGTTTCAAAAGTGAAAATGAAATATAATGTGAATCCTCCTCCATCTCATTATGAGCACCAATTGGATGGGATTATTGGTACCTATATGAAACATACACCTCATATGGTTCAAAGACTTATTAATTTTGATGATAGTGAGATTTGGGATGATGACTTAGATATTATTTCCTTATTTATTCAAGCATACCTTTGAACACCAACCTATGCAAAAAATTATGATTGATGATGGTGCAAGAGATTAAATTTATAATATGAAATTAATTACGCATTTGAATTATATAAATCTTGATTTACATATTCCAACAAAATCAATTAGAGCATTTGATAGAACCTCACAATAGGTTCTAAGTGAGATTTACTTGCCTTTATAGGTGGGTCATGAACATGTGGTTAATACATTTTTAGTTATATCTTCTATAAGTGTCTTTGATATGTTATTAGGATGACCTTGGATACATAAAATTCAAGTAATACCTTCTACAATGCATGGATGTGTTAAATACATTCATGCCAATTAGATAATTAAAATTTATGGAATTCCATATGAGAATCGTCTTGAGTAAGATAAATTTATACCTTGGTAGTTGATTGTAAAACATCACAAGTTTAATCTTCCATAAATGATTAATTAAAATAACATTTCATTTATTAGGTGGTTATTACTTAAGAGACCATTATGCTAGAGATCTATAGTGGGTTCCATGGAATCCTCATCTACTACACACCATATTCAGATATCTAAAGCACCTACACGTGTTCCTATTACTACTACTCTAAATAAAAATTGAATATTTAGTGATGGATTACATGAAGGCATAATTATATTATTTATTCATGACCATAGATTCCTATTATACATATGCATAGAATCACAGATACTATAGTAATAAATATTACACACACATGTTCATTGGTAGTACCACCAATTTATTCCATGAGGTTACTAGTGGGAATAAACCTATGATAATCCATTATATGAGATCATAAGATATTTATTTCTTTAGAATATTCCAAAAATACTATAAAAATCAAAAACTTCAAAAATATAAAAGTATGTCTAGCATTTTCATGTTCTATTATATACTTTACATATATGGTGTTTGTTCCTTGTTGGTATATGGAATATCATTTATCTATACATAGATGTGTTTCACACATATTTTGAGTGTGATCTAGGAATACGTGGTCTATGCACTTTTGGATGTTGGGACTTCCCTCTCTTCATTTCATGTGGACATTGGAGGAATATTCTTCATTGATCATGATATGTTTAGCTTATATCATTCTATAGTCACTTTACATTATCATGTTTCATATTATATACTTACACATGCATTTATCCATGCTTATATATTTTGAAATGTACTTGATATGTTATGTAATTAAATTTTTTACTAACATAGATGATATGTGGACTAGTATGCTATGTGTATGTTGTTTTCTTATGATTTCATTCATGCACTTCCTTGAGTGTCTTTCCTTGTAATTGTCTTACTTGTTTGAGATTTTGAATATGCTCCATTGTTTATGGCCCTAGTTTCATTATTTACCTCTTTGACATTTGAATATGTAATTTCTTTTTTTATGGACACTTGAATATGTCATTATTGATTTATGGACATTTGAATAATTCATGTCCCTTATAATGTGCAACATTTGAACATGCCACTTACTTGAGGTCTCCTTTGACCATTGTATTTTCAATTAATTATGAGTGCTCTTGTGTCTATCCTTGTTTTCTTGTTGATCTTGTAATATTAATATTTATATGTTACCATGATATATATCATGCATCTTAAGACTTGATGTGATCACATTATATGTTCTTCAATGATATATCTACACATATATGTTTCTCCTATATGTTACATGGTACATTAATAGTTTTCATGTTTATATTATCCTTTTGAGGTAAGATAACTAATAGCTGATACTTTAACTCACCTAAAATGGGGCATATTAATGGCATCATGCCATATAGGCATGAATTATAATTACTTCATATATTCATATTATATTCAGGGCATGTTTTAAAATCATGTTCTCCATATTTTTCACAATTTCAGATTTAGTGCAGGAATATTTTAGAAACATGTTATCCATAGTTATTCAGTATACAACATACCTAGATTATAGTGGATACATGATATGGAAATATGTCCTCCACATTTAAACTTACACCACTTTATATATTTAGATGGTAGTGGGGGCACATTTTGGAAACATATTCTTCACACATACATCTACTCTCAAATTTAGATATATAGTGGGAGATTATAGTAAGGGCATATTTTGGAAACATGTTATCCACACTTATACCAATTTCATATTTATATATATGTATTGGGGCATGTTATGGGAACATGTTTTCCACATTTGCATAATTTTCAAACTGGCCAAATTCCAAAGTTATATGATTTAGATACACATTTGTGGCAAAATTCTATACAATGGTACCATTATTATAAAAATATTATTATAAAAAGTTTTATCGTGAGACATATATAAGGTGCATATGATATGCAAGGGGAAATTTTGAAAATAAAATCAATTTCATATTTTAAAACACTTCTAGGGATTGTCATCACCCATTAGGTTAGACTTTTATAGAATGTATTGAGCCAATATATTGTAGTAGTTAGTTCACTTTAGGTATGGTCAAGGTGATTAAATCACTCAATATTTCCTAGTTTATACATTGGAATTGATTACATCATCCAACTTCATTCATTTTATAGTGTGAGTTAACTTTGTTCACTCAAACTCAGTAGGTTAATAGTATGATTGGATTGCATGACTAGGCTAATCTCAACTATTGGGTGGTAGCTCATATTTTATCCAAGGTTGGGGTTATGTGTCCTATAATCTCTCTCTCTATATTTATATATATGCACTTTTAAGATTATATATTTTTCATAATCTTAGATCTAATGATTCATAATAAATATATATTTTGAAATCAAAACTTCAAAAGATAAGATAATTATATCAATATATAGGTGTACTCATAAACCTTTCTCTAAATTTCAATCATTTCAATGATTTACTTTTTAGATTATATGAACTGATTATCTAATGTAACATGCTCTCAATTTCAGTTTAGTCACTAGAAAAACACTCAATTTAGAGTCAAACAAAGGCAAGGTGTGTTATACACACCCAGTTATGTATTTATTCTCATTTAAACTAGTAATTTAATTAATATATTAAATGGTGGTGAGGAAAATGTAGACAATATTTATGAATTATATAGTACCTCAGTCTTGTACACTTGTAAAATATATATCATGGATGTACTATTGTAGAATTAATTTATACCCATGGGGAGAGTTCTTCAAGCTCTCTTGAACTAAGCTATAAAATGGGAATAACCTCAAGCTATGGGTATCCAATAGTGAGGTTGAGCCTCCAGAGAGGGATGGTTCCCCTGGATCAATAACATAAACTAATCTCTTGCTTGGAAAATGGGAAGAAATTAGTAGAAAACTTCACAAAACAAGTAAAATTAGGTGATGCACCAAATGTTTGAGACACTTATAATTGCACAAAACACACTATGAGATAATTCAAGACCTAAAAATATCACTTCACTCAATATTTGATCAGATTTCACATAATTATTTCAAAAATAAAAAACACTAATTAAAGATCAATATAACATGGGAGGGGTAGTTTTCTACTTCCATACCAATAAAGAAAGTATCTATGACACTTAGAATGACATGTGAGAGTTAAGAATCACTTCATGAAGGTGAGAAAACTCATATAAAGGCAAAGGAAATCAAAGACATTCACTTAACCACATCAATGAATTTATAGAGCACACTTCAATTCCACTTACAAATGGAGGAATATAGTCTTTTATTGCATCGAATAGGTGTTGCAGTACAAAATTTTGCATAGCTTGGGCAAGACAAAAGCATAAGAGTCTCTTTATAAAACTTAGAAATGGGATATATGTAGGAAAAAGGGGAAGAGAGAGAGGGAAATAAGAAGAACAAAATAAATAAATGAGGACCAAATACTTTTTGATTGATTAGCATTAATTTTACTTCCACAAATTAACCTTCATTCTCTCTCATTAGCCTTGAAACACACTAGAAGCCAAAACTTTTTCTTGGATCATGAGTTATGATCTTATGGAAACTTCATTAAATGCTTGCTTATCCACCTCAACCTCTAAACTCCCCATATTCTTTATGAGCTTACATCACCATTTTTGATCTTGATATACTCTTTACATCATCAAGTATCCACTAACATCCATTTTGCCATCTATTTCATAGTCACCATTCTACCCCTTACTCCAAATATGAACTCATGTCCTTTATAAATGAAAACCAATTCCATTATTTGTTTTCATATAGACATAAATTTGATGAAGATATATAAGATACTTATCTTTAATTTTGAACATGATGTAAAACCAAAACAAACTTCCAAACTTGACTGAGCATACTTTTACATAGAACATAGATTTAATGGTAATATATAAACTCTTAGAGTTCATTTTAGTAGCTCAGATCACATTTTAATCTCAAATTTACATGTATAAATTCTTGGGTGGTGAAAACCTTCACCATCATACCATTTATCACATTAAATGACTATTTTTGAATTGGACATATGTCCTTATCTCATGCTTCCTAGAATCTAGATTAGATTTGCTTTATTGGCCCCCTTGAGAGTATCTTAGATTTGACCTTCAATGTCAACCATTTATATTTATTTATGCCTCTAAATTGTGCCATTTATCAGTTCTACATTTATTCCAAGGACCTCATTATCAATCTTTGTCTAATCAATATGCTTACACCACATGGTGGCCTCTAATGCATTTCAAGCTCATTAATTCTTTAACTTTTCTCACACCATCAATCTTCTGGGCATGGTTGAATGTGTATCATTAATTTGATAAAAATGTCACTATAATCTTATGAAGCTTAGTTTCTCATCAAAGGCTCTATATTTGGATTGATAGGCCTTTGTCTTTGTCTCATTGGTTTAGTTTCAGACTTTAACTCAATAGAGTGTTGGGGTAGACTTGGATCAAATCCTTTGAGATCATAATACTTCCATGAAAACACATCAGCAAAGATAGCACATAATTAAATAAAAATATTCATTTTGTGAAGAAGTGCACACTTTACCAAACTTCAAGTTCTTACCAACCACAATATCCACTTTGGCATAATGTTACTCCTTTGTTGACAAAGATGCCTTTCCTTTTCTTAATTCATCATCACTAGTGAATATGTTCTCAAGTGTAAGCAATCCCTTGGGCAACTTATTTGTCTTTATTTTCACAATATGATCACCATACTATTGTATAACTTTTATTGATTTCTTGAGGAAAACTTAACCTCTTTTTCCAAGAACTTGACTATTTGATTATCATTTTCAAACACTTGCCAATTCTCTTGGTTATATGGGATAGAAGGCCTTACAACAACCTTAATGTGTGACTATTATTTTTTACTTTTTATGTTGACTCAAATACTAAATTGTACCCCAATGATAGACAAACTATTTTCATGTTTGTTCTCATCTCTTGATATAGCCTAAATGTTAAAATATTTGAAATATTCAAGTAAGTCCCATATTATATGCTTATAATACCTAAGAATTAAAAAATTTCATACTTTAAGACCCATTACTTGGTGAACCACAAGTTCACTATCACCAAAAACATGTAAGGTGTTGACTTTCATCTTCCTAACCTACAACAAACAATAAACTAGTGCCTCATATTCTACAACATTGTTTAAGAAACCAAATTAAAACTTAATAGAGGACAAGTAACTTTAATTTTTTGAATAAATCAAAATCATTCCATCTCTATCACCATAATTAATCCTTGATCCATCAAAGTATAGTTTATATAGGCCATCATAGTTAGAATTGGTATATCATTATTATGGAGGTAATAAACACTAAGTCCTTATTCTTAAATTTTCTTATAAGGGTCATTCTCATGAAATTTAGAGGCCCACTCATCAATGAATAAATATTAAATTCCATATAAAGGTGATTCAATTTCCACCGCACTAGTATCTAATGTCTCATCTAAGATGATACAATTAGTGTTCACAACACTTGGTATATATGGCTCAAAATGGAAACGTGTAATATATCTAGAATATATTGTTACCTTGGTACCATATCTAGTTATGAACACCAAATATGTCTAATTAGATGATAATTATCCTCTAATCTTTGAGGTGAAGTCCCTTGATATAAACATGGCAAAGTAGGGAGACAAGTATACAACAACTATGCCCTACTAATTGGTAATATTGGGACAAGCATGTAGAGTCAACTTCAAATTTTTGATGATGCCTACTATCTTTGTTGGTGATCCATCTAGTTGTAATACTCCCTTAGTATTTGGTTCATAAACAAGACAAAACTTATCTTTAATTTGTTTAGGCATAATAGTGTTACTAGATGCACTATCCACCATGTAGTTATGAAATAAAGTGTTACCAACTATTAGATAGAGGTAGAAAGGAGAATTTTTATTTGATATTAATTTAGTTTTGTCCACATTTATCATCTTATGCACTTGTTATACTTGTTTCTTAGTTGGATAATCTAAATTGGTTAGGATAGAACCTTCTTTCTCAACTGGTTTTGGAGACAACTTGAGAGTTGAAAACTCTTAAATGAGAATATTATTTTGTCCTAGAATAGAAAGGGAATCCCACATGATAATTATATTGTTATATTTCTTTATTTGATGCACTATAATAAATTGAGCTCCAGTAACCTTTATTTGAAATTTTTAAACCACTTATTGTTCATAGACTATAGGTACTTGAGGAACCTTTCCAACCTCTATGTTATGATTTTTTTATGTTGTATAGGGAGAAATTTGATCTTTAACACTCTTGGATACAAAAGTGGGAGTACTTGAAACATTTTTCACATCTTGAGCTTCCACAGTAGTTCTTCTTTTATCTCTAGTTAGAGATACAAATTTCCCACTTATATCACTATTCTAATCAATATGATTAAATGCAACATGATCATCTATTTTCTAATTCACATTAATTTCATTACTCTACCATTGTACTTTATTAGCTTATTCTTTTGATACTAAAATTGTCTCTTGGCACTAACCTCCTTGAAGAGAAAACTCTTCTTGTGTCCTTTATGGCATAATGATGCTCTATGACCCCAAGGCTTGGATTTTAGCATCATTGAAATTATATGGATGCCAACCTGGATCTTGTATCAAATTGTTTTAAGGTAGTGTGGGAACAATAGCTTTTGAAGTAGAAGTTACACTAGGATCAGGAGCTTCATATGGTTTAGCTTGAGTTATGGATCCTTATAGTCATTATGGTGTTCTATTTTCCATGAACCCTTGATAAGGAGGAATTTGATTTCTAAAGGGCTGATAAGTATTTTGATTTTATTATTGATATGGCCTATTATCCTGATATTTCTATTTATTAAGTTACACTATTTTATTCTTAAAATATTGTAACAAACCTTTCAACTCTCCAAGCTGCTAACTTGACTAGAAGGGGTTGTAGCTTGATTTTTAAGGGATGGAGTAGGGAATAAAGATGGAATTTTAGGAACTTAAGGGACTGGTACAGACTTCAATTCTAGTAATATAGGCATTAAGGGACTTGGGGATAGTTTAACAACTTGTATCAATCTATTTTATGTTCTTATTACAACCTCATAAGCATCTGATAAGGTAATACCACCTATTTATTGTATCATAAAGCTAATATCAAAGTTGAGGGCTTTTAAAGAGTACAAGAATGCATATTTTGGGGATGGTCTAATTAACTCAAATATCCTTGTCCATGTCTCTTGGAATTTGAGGATAAATCAGACATGAACTCATGAAGAGCTCTTCTTATCATAGTTAGATATTGAACTAAAGATGGGTGATCAAATTTGTCTTTAAATTGTTTGACTAAGGCTAAACCTAATTCATCCTAAGTAATAATTGAATTTAGTAGGAGAGTTCTATACCACTGCAATACTTTTCCTTTGAAGGAAATAATAAGCAATCTAATAGCTACATTTTCTTGAACAATATTATGAAATAAGTAGAGATTGGAAACATCTTGGATGTGATAAATAGGGATTTTTAAATCTTCTCATAAGAATAATGGGATACTTTTAAGGGAAGACATAGGAATATAATAAAAATGGACCAAAATTAGTGATCTAGCTCTATTGAATGAAACAAATACTTGGTTCGTAATGGCCATCTGGATAATAGGATTGCACTACTTAGTATAATAGGATGACTAGGAGATGAATAATTATTTTGAGGATAATATCTTATCCTACTAAACCTTGATCTTTTATATGAATTAGAAGGAAAATCAATGAATTCAAGAGGAATACCTTTACTAGTTGATCTTGTAGTAACTATTGGCATGAGAGTGTTTCCTAGATGATGCTATGAAATCTAAAACTTGAATAATATTTATCTTCTTTGATGAAGGATGTATTATTTTATTGAAAATACTCTCCTTCAACTTCAAAATTTTATTATTCCAAGGAGAAAGGGTCCCATTGAGTGTGATAGAAACTATTATAGACTTAATTTTAACCCATGGGGAGAGTTATTCAGGCTCTCTCCAACTAAGATACAAAATGGGAATAAACTTAGGATATGGGTATCCTATAGTGAGGTTTATCCTTTAGAGAGGGCTGGTTCCCTTGGAACAATCACCTAAAATAAGCTATTACTTGGAAAAGGGGAATAAATTGGCAAAAAAATTCACAAAACATGTAAAATTAGGTGATACACCAAATGTTTTAGACACTTAAAATTGTAAAAAACACACTATGAGACACTTCAAGACCTAGAAATATCACTTCACTCACTCTTTGATCAGATTTCACATAAATATTTCATAACAAGTTAGTGATTAGTAATCAATATAGCATAGGAGGGGTAATTTTCCACTTCCAAACCAATCTAGAAGCTATCTATGACACTTAGAAAGACCTATGAGAGTTATAAATAACTAGATGAAGGTGAGAAAACTTCGACAAAGGAAAAGGAAATCAAAGAAATTCACTAAAACACATCAATTAATTCATAGGAAACACTTCAATTCCATTTGCAAATGGATGATTTTAGTCTTTTATTGTATTGAATAGGTGTGTACTATAAAATTTGGCATAGATTGAGCAAGCCAAAAGTATAAGTGTCTCTTTCTAAAAGTGAGAAATGGGATATATATAGGAAAAGGGGAAGAGGGAGAGGGAAACAAGTAGAAAAAAATCAATAAATTAGTCTCAAATATTTTTTTATTTATTAACAATAGTTCTACATCCAAAAATTAACCTTCAAGCTCTCTTATTGGCCTTGAAACACACTAGAATCCAAAAATTGTTCTTGGATGATGAGTCATGATTTTCTTGGAACTTCATTGAATGCTTGCCTATCCACCTCAACCTATAAAATCCCCATATTATTTATGATATTATAACACTATGATTGATCTTGATATACTCTTTACATTATCAAACATCCACTGACATCCATTTTGACATTTTTTTCATAGTCACCATTCTTCCCCTTAATCCAAATATTAGACACAGGTCCTTTATAGATGAAACCAATTCCAATATTGGTTTTCATATAGCCATAAATTTTATGAATATACACATGATATTTATATTTAATGATGAACAACATGTAAACCCAAAACAAACTTGAAAACCTAACTGAGCTAACTTTTTACATAGAATAGAGCTTTAATGGTAATATATGAACTTGTAGAGTTCATTTTAGTATCTTAGATCACATTTTGATCTCTAATTTACATGTATACATGATTTGGTGGTAAAAAAATTCACCATGCTACTATTTATCACATTCTATGACTATTATTGGCTCAGACACGTGTCCTTATCTCATGTTCCCTAAAATCTGATTAGATCTACTTCATTGGTCTCCTCAAGAGTCTTATAGGTTTGAACTTCAATGTAAACCATTTATCTATATTTAGGCCTCTATATCATACCACTTATTAGTTATGCATTCATTTCATAGACATTTTTATTAGTCTTTATCTAGTTAACATGTTTATGTCATATGTTAGCCTCACATGCATCCTAAACTCATTGAGTCTTTGAATTTTCTCATAACATTGTTATTTTAGGCATGGTTGAATGTGTACCATTTATTTTATCAATATTTCACCATGGTTGAAACACTTGGTACCTTTTAATTTATCCTTAGGATCTTCTAACTAGTTTACCTCTCACTAGATGTTAATTGACACTTATACGATGGATCATGTGTCATTAATTTGATATAACTTATTGACCCTATCCTTGTCCATGTGTTATTGATCTTGAATTAAGTTCAAATGACCATGAAATTTGACATCTCCATATTCATCCTCAATATCCTTTGAATATTTTGAAATTAAATTTCTACTTCTTGGGGTATTAATTTGATGTCCCCATGTATATTCTGCACTATTGGTTCAACTTTGAAGATTCATATCTTGAGGTAAAAGGCTCATCAAGACACCAAATTTTCATAGGATATTATTGGAATAAATGAAATCATGTATGCACATTTATTTGACCTTGATAACTTTCCTAAACACTTTTATCAAATGCATAACTCAAATGATCTATTCATTCATGCATGACATCCTACTATAGTCTACTTCCTTTAGGCTTGTTCTAGTCATCCTTTAACCCATTAACGCTATAATAAAAGATTTGAGACCTTGTGAAGATATGATTCATGCCTCTATAATTTATATTAACAATTTAAAAACCTTATTGGACCCTTTCTCTTGAAATTATATACTTGTTCAAAGACCAACTTTTCAAAGATCAATAAATTCCATTGTAATCTTGGTTAAAGTGTTTCAAAATCTTTGAAATAATAATTTGAGATTATAATTTCTCTATTATATCATTTAGTTAATAATTAAATATGTTTTAAATGTTTTAAAAGAGTCCACTAATTCATCTGGTCACATGTTATAAAAGGTAGGGGTGACAATTAGGCCTATGGGGTCAAAATTATCAATATTTACACCAGACCATTTACATGAATATTTAGACTCATAACAAAGGATAGGTATTATCCATGGTAGAAAGACACCTCTGACTTAAAATAAAATAATAATTCCAGTAGGATAGGGAAGGGA
This sequence comes from Torreya grandis, assembly GCA_037957365.1. Taxonomy (NCBI): domain Eukaryota; kingdom Viridiplantae; phylum Streptophyta; class Pinopsida; order Cupressales; family Taxaceae; genus Torreya; species Torreya grandis. The sequence goes on from JARHVA010000132.1 coordinate 3,014,910, forward strand.
AAACATAAAATAGGGAAACTAAACTAAACAAAATAATTATGTAAAAGCACTAATTTGGGACAAAATACAAAAAAAAATGTGATAAGATAAAACTTGGAGGAAAACAAAAAATAATTATGTAAAAGTAACTTATCTCATTAGTAGCAATGCTTTAGATGAATCCCATTAACTGAGTTTGGAAGTTCCTGACCATCCATCTTTGAAAGTTGGAAGGAATTGTGGGATTTGTAACTAGAGATTATGTATGGACCACTCTAAAGAGTGTCTAAATTTGTATGTTTTCCTAGTTTATATTTTCCTATATCCCACTTGAGGACCAAATATCCTTAATTGAAATTTTTTGAATAATATTTATTGTCAAATGTCCTCTTCACTTGTGATTGATGGATTTCCATGGCTAACATGGACTTATTTATAACCTCTTAGAGATATATAAGCTCAACACATCTGATCTACATTGGTTAATTATCCAATAATTTAAGTTGATGCATTAGTTAAAAATTAGGAAACTCAAGAGAAATAGGTGACCTTGCTTCCTTACCATATACAAGCTTGCATCGAGAATTGGCTATCAATATTTTGTACGTGATCTTATCAACCCATATAACTAATTTCAATTTGAGGTGCCATAACCTATGATTATTTTAAATAGCCATTATTATGATTATAAATAGGTTTTAATTTGTGGAATTACTAAGGTGATTATCATATGGATAGTAATTTGATGAACTACTGAGGTAGACACCATATTGGATGACCCATTGGCTGATCCTAGTTCCCACAAAGGCCATATTATTACTAGAAATAACAGTTAAAGGAAATCCAAATATAGTAATCAAACCTTAAAATAAATATAGAACATTAGATTCATTTTCTTCCTTCAATGCTACTACTTTTGTCCATCTAGTGAATTAATTTTTAGTAGTTAGCATCCATTTATGTCCTACACGTGAAAGGGGATTTATGAGACCAATAAATTTAAAAACCCATTAGACAAAAGGCTAGTCCATTGTAATTGGTTGGAGAGATGAGGTTTCATGTTTCAATTTCCCTATAAATATAGTGTTAGTACCTAGATAACACCCTGATTAAAGGCTTGACATATTTGAATCTAAAACTTTTTTACACCTGGACTAACATTGGAATGATCTAAAGTGTGGGACACATGATCTCCAACTAGACCTCTATATTTTGATGAGGCTAGCTCCTTTGATGTATAATTTGAACAAATCTTGAGAGAAATGATGGAATAAGGCTAATTTAAGGTACTAATAAACCACTTTTATCCATTGTTATCTCAACCAAATGAGATTAAACACTAAAACATGACATGCATGATATGAAAAAATAGTAACTAGGTGAGATCAAGACTTGACTATGGAAAAATTTATACCACATATTCCCATGAAATTTATATTAAACACTATACCAACCTAATGGAATTTAAAAAAATCATTTTATTTATTTGAAAAGGTTATAAAACTCAATCTTGCTAGAGTCTGGTCATGTCAAGAGAGGGATGGATCTTGAAAACTGGATTGAAAGCCTACATATATAGACAATAACATAGAAATAGCCAATATTGAAATTGAAAAAAGAGGAGGACATTAAATCCATATGAACTCAAGTGTATCTTTAGTTAAAAATTAATATTAATGTCTTAAATAATCTCCTTTGTCCTTTTATCTTTCATGCTCCTTCTTTTGGCATTGGAATAAGAGGTGGGCCCCATTTGATAAGTCAACTCTCCTTTGCATGAAAGCTATTAAAAATTTTGGATTTTAAATCAATTTAAACTGATTTTAAGATGAGTTAAATGCAATGCTTTACATTAAATTTATGAAATATGCATGCTCTTATCAAATAGCCAATTAAAGTGCAAGACTAGTTTACTCTGCTAAGCTCCCTCCTACATGAAATGGGACTTTGAATGCTGAAGTGCATGATAATCTCCATGTCAAGACAAAATATGAAATGTGGAAACTCCATGTAGACTCATTTCATAGCCATCTCAATTCCAAACTCAAACTTGGTTATTTGACCAATTAGGCCTAATAGCCTTTTTGTGCGCTTGGACTCCATAGAACCTAAAACAAAACATGAAACCTAAAAAAAATGATATTATATGGAATAAACTCTCCAATCATGAGATAGGTGATTTTTATGAGAAAACTCTTGTCATGTAGTCAACACGGTTGACTATGTCCATTTTGCCCCATTTTCCCATAGATTGGTCATTTTGATTGAGATGGTAGGGGAAATTATAGGAATTTTTTTGACAAAATTAAGATTTTAGGATGAATAAAAAGTCTTAGGCTTCCATCTCCATGAATTGATTTCATGTAAACTACCTTGTACCTCATTTCCCATGCTTTTTCACATAAAAAACTTGATTTCTACCCTGATCTGTATAGATCCATAAAATAAATTTTAATTTATGGAATCCTATCTAAGTTTAATTTATGTTTTAAGAGGTTTCATATTAATCTATCATGATTTGATGGCAATAAAATCAATTTTTTGTAAAACTAGGTTTTTGAGGGTTTGGGAGGGTTTTGAAGCTGAATCTTATAAATGATGATTCATGAAGCACAGACCTCAAAATACAAAAATATTTCAATTTATGTGCATTAAACATACCCCCCTAACATCCTTAAAAATATTTTGTTCCCATGTAAAATATATGCAAAATTATCATGTGGAGGAAAACTACCTGTAGGGTTTTACTTACATTTTGAGCTACCTACACTCTTAGAAATTGTTTAAAAATTACATCTCTTTAACCAACCTAAATTTTTAATTAATTATAAATTCATATGGGTCTCCAAATTATGCTCAGATAATTTGGACAAAATCCTCACATGGTGAAAGATATGAGCATCTTAATAGGTGGCTTGGAAGGGTTCTCAAAATGTAGAAATTGAAATTCTTCACCTAGATGAAAATGATTATTTTATTTATTTTAAATTACTTTAAAAATAATTATGTTTTATTTACCATTCTATCAAAACACTCTAAAATTACCTTCTTGTTTGAAAATTCAAAAATGCCTTTTTGGCGTATATGTCTGTTTGCTTGAAAAACCCTGTATGAGCATGGTTTGCATATAGTTTGGAGTTTTGACACTCTATGAAGGTGTATTAATATTTAATTACATATTATAATGATTTTAAAACACTAAATTGGACTCATAAACCTCTGTGTTAATTCAAAACTCACCGGGACCTCTACTTCCACCATTTTGATTATTTTTTACTAATGAGAGACTATGTAAAAATAATGAATAATTTCACTTGTAATTTTTCATTTAAAATTATATTTATTATTAATAAACTCATTATTATGATATGTACCAAATTTCAAGTCCTAAAACCACATGTAGATGCCAAAATATTCAAATTTTCTTAAAAAATGCCCCTTTTGCATGGTATGAGCACATACTTGACTGTATTTTCATGTTGTTAGAGCTGATTTCAGGTTTGATAATTATATTTTGATTGAAAATTTATATATAGTTTTGAATAGGATACTAATTTTTTAGTCATCTTTCCAATCTCCATTTGTTCTCTCCTCCAATACCCCATCTTCTTTAAATAACACTCAACATGATTGTATTTACTATTATTATAGGTGTATTTTTATAGGAAAAGAAGGTATTTGATGGGTAAATCATCCTTATTTGTGTCAATTAATCCTTCATCCCACTTTATGAAAAAAAAATTCATGCTCAAGATGACATATTCACCCTCAAACCATGCTTTTGAGCCCTTACACAGTTATATTTCATACAAGTCTATAGGGTTTGACTGTATAGGTGTTCCTTTATGAGTCCTTTCATGGCCTATTGATGATATTTTCATCATTTTATTCTTTAAAACCCTAACAAATTAGATATGAAACAACCCTATAAGCCACTGCTTACTTTTATTCTTGCATATATGCATAGAAAAAACCATATAAATGGTTATAGGCTTCTCGCTCCTAAACATAGTTGTAGGTACAAATCATTTATAAAAGACCTGACTATATAATTCTTTGATAATGTATCCTAACATTCTTTTACTTCATATATTTCATTTCTCACTAGTGTATACTCCTATTCCCCTTCATTATGAGAGACCTATATACCATAATGTTCCTACTAACTCTAACCATCTTTGAGAATGTATGGCTATAGGTGTAAACTAGAACTCAATCTCTATAGAATAGATGTTTTAATCCCTTAAAAATTTCTTATATGAATCATAAATATTTTTATCATTATACATATTTTGAATCATCAAACCTCTTTTATGCCACTATCCCTTTCTTTTGATCATGATCTTCTAAAGGTGCTTGATTGTGTATGTCATGCTTATATAGACTATGACAAGGGTTCAAAGCTTGGTCTTGAAATAAAAATAATCCAAGGTCATTAACATGTTATTATTTGTATTTAAACATTTAAACTTCCTCCTTGAAATCTTTTTCATGATCTAGGGTTGCATCTTAACACATATCTTCACTATGGCTTCAACATGTCATGAAGGGCCTATTGTAGGTTGTTTTTTGATGACTACGCTTGATGTTCCATTTTCCTATCCTCCTTTCACCATGATTTTTAAGGTGTAATTGTATACATTTATCTCTCTTTTAACTTCTTTATGCATAATTGATCCTTTATACTTTAATAAAAGCTATTGTGTTGACTTGTTGTTGTAGTTGAACCTATGAAGTCATCTTATTTAGACTATGAATCCATGTGCCCTTAAGGAAGGTCCAACACCTATTTTTATGTGTTTTATCATTCTTATTATAAATATTTATTAGGTCACTTTCATTGACCGTTATAGAGATACCCTTGTCCTTGATGATAGATAACTTCATTAGACTTCTTTGGTTGTATGAACCTATTGTAGGTGGTCATATCCAAGAGATATGCATGTTTCTATGTTTTAGAAAACCTTCAAACATGATATTTTATTCCATATAATATTTATCCTCATGAAATAATCTCTTTAACGTTATACTTATCTAGAGACCCTTGTGTTATCAAATACTAGCATAAGCCTAGATATAGGCTTTTAAAATCAAGGTTGTAGGTGAGCATATGTACAGATAGATTGTGATTAGCCTTATATGTGATTTTGAAGGATCCTAAGCAGCCCTCTGAGTCTACTAAATTTTTTTCATTACATTAACATTATACCTTTAGTTTATCCTTTCTTTTCATGCTCTTTCTTTGAATTAGGCTTGAGATTGAACTCATTCACAACTATCATGGTTGTAGGTCATCATGTCTTAGCTGAATATGATGCTATCTTAGAGTATATGACTTCTTTTGATCTTCATGATTCCCATTTAGATATCTTATAATTCTCATGATATGGATGATTTAATGGAAGTTATTTTAGGGGTGGTGATGAATGGGAATGGAAACCATGGATGAAAGTTGACAAAGAAGCTTTAAAACAATGAGAAAAGGTTGATTATGGCAATGAGATGGGGATGAACAACATGGAGGTGGAAAGATGTGTGAGGGAATGTGGAAAGACAAACTTGAGGATTCATATTAAAAAATTAACCAATCATAACCATACCATACTAAATTTGAGACCATTAGAGGAAATCTACAAGCTAAAAATGAAACATAATTTTCTCCAAAAGACATTAAAATATACAAAATTCCTTAAACCATGCTAAACTAGGCCTACGAAGACACTAGAGAGAACCAAGGTGGGATAAAAAATTGATAATTTAGATAATTAATTTGATAAGCCTTCTTTAAAACATGAAAACATGAAGGAAAATTATGCCATGGACCAAAACAAGAAAACTTAAAAAACCACTTTCTCTCTCCAAGCATACAAATTGTATTAAAAGCATGATAATTACATATTTTAAATAGATATTTTTGTGAGATTTTAGGGAAAATAAAATTAATGAATAATATATGAAGGATTAAATGGATAGGTATCTTAAGTCCCCAAGATTCTAGAGAAACTTGAATTTTCTTGAAACTCTACCTAAGTGAGGAGAAATTGAGAAAATAGGGATGGCTTTCTGGTTGCAAGGCTACATAAATTAGTCTATATTAAAATTTATGGTTCATGATCATGAATAATAAAATTAAATAACAACATAATCCATGATTAATCCCTATTATTCTAGTTTTTACAACCAAAAATTTAGACCTATCCCTTTGTCCAGTAGAATGTACCATCAAAAAAACCTGCAAGCATGTCACTTTGTGCAATGTTGGAGTTTACCTAGAGGTGAAAGGTTTTGATAATTTATGTCTTAAAAATTCCATGAAATTAATTTTATATATTTACCATGACCTTATATTCAAATTAAATTATCATGGTGTACGCAATCTATATGGATCCATACCTCTCTTTATGAAAGTGAATGAAATAAGCTTATTTTTGGGTCTTTTAAAGGAATTTAAGCTTCCAAAACCAAAATAGTGAATTATTAATATTTAAAGAAAGATTTTACATATTTAGACATAAAAAATAGACTTTTATATGCTTTATTAATTCCAACTTGGCATGTGGAAGGCATAATAGCCCCCTTTTTGGCTTAAAAAGGCATTAAAACACCTTTTAAGATTTTGAATCTTTGGATTTAGCTTAAGTCATATATGAAAAGATGGTAAAAGGTAGTTTTAAATTTTTTTAATGAATTTTGACTCCAATTTTTATAATTAAAGATCAAAATTCTCCTTTTTAAGCCAAAATATATAGTTTTAGACAGGTTGAAGACGTTATTGATGGTTTTTAGAAAATTTCAAATTATAGGGGTTGGAATTTGGCCTTAACAGGGAAAATTAAAAACATTTATGGAAACTCAAAAGGGTTGACCAGCCTACTGGTCAAAATAAATCATAAAATTTCATTAGAAAATTGACTCTTTTGGGCTTTGTAATACCTTTTCTGACTATGACACAATAATATTAAAGAAAAATAATAACTAGTGTATAAAACAAGGACAAATAATCTAAGGAAAAAAGGAAAGTAATGAAAGGGAAGAAGACTATTTCTTGTGATACTCACTTATTGACATAAATCAGACCTATAAAAACTAACCTAAAGTAATATTCTTTCCTCTAGGATCAAATGGGAACATTTTTGGTCCACCATGGATCCTTGAAATGTATTTTCCATCTCTTAATAGATTTTTCCTATAGCTAAGAGCAATTGGATGCTCATGCCTTCTTGATGATCCATCTAGGATTCCAACCTATATGTTGAGGTAAATTATTTTTGGGTATGGATCCAAGACCAAATCATATTACTCCTAGATGTTTGTACTTTTTAAGAACATATTCAATTCTTCTTCATTTATTAGATTCTAATGATCTCATATCTCTTCCATTGTACCTTGATTTTGCTCATCATGGATAGGTGACTTGTAAAAATCTTCATCATTGATTTTTTATACCTATTTAGGCATGATAAAAGGTATAATTAATCATTTGTTTAGTGATCAAGATCAATGACTTGAGTTACTATATCTACCAACACTTTTTCATTAATTTTATCTTCATGAATTTGCTCTTCTTATGAGCCAAAATGGATAAATTCAGTAACTGGTTAGTCCTTAAGATATTTCATAGAAAGTGTGAGATCCTAAAAAGATTTATATTAATTACAAATATCCATATATTACTACCATAAATTTTCATAATTACCTTCACTCTTTTCATCTTTAGCTAGCTTGAATTCATCAACGGTCAATTTAGTAAGCTATTGAGGAGCTTGTTGAGTTGAGACAACTAATATGTGATCAAGAGACTTATAAGAAATAAATTCTTATTCATACCTAAACTTTCTTCTTCTTTCACTTGTTCTTATACTTGTATCTCAACCTATATCTTATTTTATTTGACATCATGAAATATGGAATCATGTTTGTCCTTTCCAAATGGTGTCCCAATAATGATTTCTTCTTCTTAATCAATCAATTTAGCTTTATCCTCACAAATAAGAGGTTATTGATCCAAAAGTGTCCTAATAGATCCCTAAAAGTATTCAATAAGATGAGAAAGATCCACATGCCAAGTTGTATCCTAGATGGATCGGCTAAACAAAATTATGGATGGAATGAGTAATCCAAAGATCACATGTAGCTTGAAAAGATTTTAAAACACTTTAAGTAAACGTAAACTGTATTTTGTCAAATTTTAAGGATCAACTAATTCTCATGGTGATAAATGCAATTAGAATCATGGAACGAGTCCACATAGGTCTCAAAGACTCATTAGAGTATTACAAGATCAATCATAAGTTTTGAAGAACTAGATTGTCATGGCACATCATGTATAAATGAATGGATCAACTTGATTATTCATTTAATAAGTTTTCTTAGGATGTATCAAGATCATCCTCCTTAAATTTCATGTCTTGATGGGTTTGTTATCTCAAGATGTAAATCTTTAAAGTTAGACTTTCAGAATGGAATAGGTGCATGGATGTCAAGTTTAAGCTTCATGAAGTAGTCATTAGAATTAAATATATCCTAGGGTTTAATGTAAGAGTGACAAGTGTCCAAATCTTAGGAGCTAAGGCCAAGATCTAATGGTGAGGATCAATCTGACAGATGTCAGTAGGTCCCAAGATCTAATGGCACATAATTACACATATAGAATAGATTAATAGCGAGCATAAATTTAAAAGGTTAAAATAAGTGAGAACCTAACACATGGAAATATCTTAGGTTTCCTGATAGATATATAATGGTACATGGTGATTGACAAGGTTAGTAGGTCCATGTAGATCAGTTTTGAGCATGCAATCATACAAAGTAGATTAATGGTGAGCATGTAATCATATAAAGTAGAATAATGGTAAGTGATGATTCAACAAGACAATGGATCACAAAGGCTAATTAAAAGCTTCCAAGTGTCAAAATTGTGTTAATATATCATAATATCAATGATATTTGTTCATTCATATAGATAAAGATCTACGGTGCATAGGAAGTCAAGAAGTCAATGGACTAATAGTAGGATCCTATAGAGCAAATGAATAACTAATAATTGGTAAAATTTGGGGAGCTTAGATCAAGAGCAATGATCAAAATTTAAATTCAAAATCTAACATACTTAAATGGAGAACAAATATGACCAAGGTTGAACTAGAGGATGCCATGAAAGTAGACACATTAAATGAAGGATCTCACCACCATGAGTTGGTAAAATACATAAATACAAGATTAAACATGATATAGATAACCAGGATCATATTATATATAGCCATATAATTCCATTAAATCCTTTGTAAAATATTTTCAAGAGATTCTATACATAGATTCTATATCTCATTTTGACTCTAGAGGCCCTAGCCTATAGATCTCCATTTACAATCATGACTTTATGAAAACCAATAAAGGAGATTAGTTTTCATCTATAGTAGATCTATATTCAGGATATAGAGATAATGGTAGAAGGGTGACTATATAAGGAATGATAAAAATAACATCATAAACAATCTCAAATAAATTCTTGGTAATGTGAAGAACATCAAGCATGATTGAAGAATATAGTGAAGGGAATTAATGGTGAGGAGCTCCAGAGAGATTCATACAGTGGTGGTGATTTTGTTTTACATCTAATCTTAATCTTGACATTCTCCATCATACCAGTAAAAGACATAATGACATTAATTTAGAGGAAGGCTCAAGAAGGATTGTGGTAGTAGTTGTTCTGAGTGGAATTAAGCTCACTAATGACCCTTTCAGCACCAAATTTTCTCTCTCTAACCTTATTTCTTCCTATAAACATTGGCTTTGATTTCTTGATTTATATCCCTCAGCTAGGTTTAACAAACCTATACTAAAATCCCTTTGTAAACTCTTTAAAGTAATATAAGATAAGTTTGTATTTTATTTTATGCTGAGTGTGCTTTGTTGAAGTTTGATTTATAGGGTGTATGTTGTCTATTCAACATTTATAGGTCCTTCATGTACCTTTATTTAAGACTATTAATTTCTTTTAGGTTGTGTGAAGTGTTAGCTAGTGAATTTTCTCTTGAAGTGTCATAAGTACATAATGTCTTGCATAGACCTATTTCTTTATATCCTTCAAGTAATAGGCCTCTTTTCAACCTTCATAAAAATATTCATGTCTAGAACTTTGTCATAGAATATAATCAATCTTATTCACATTATATTCATTATTAATCTTAAGAGTACATAAGATGATAGTGTATCATTGAACATTGGTGCATCACGACACTTAAAGTTGGTTTTCATTCATGAATTTTCTCCCCTTACCCTAATAGATTAATTTTTAATAAGAGAGATTCAAATTGTCATATTTGAAGAGCTAGCCTCATTAAAAATCCTAGAGGTCTGACCCAAAATTAGGTAACCCACAACCTATAGTCATTCCCATGTTGGACTAGGTTTGGGTAGAGGACTTAAATAATCCTTTTCTCAGCTTAGGGTACAACCATGAACCTCTAATAGTTTATGACACACCCTATAGGATCCATTCTCTTTAGCATGAATAAATTTTGGAGTTATGAATAAGTGTTCATAGTAGAGGGAGACATCCACCATATTCAATAATTGAAGATTCTCCAAGTAGTAGAGTACATAACATCATTTAGACATTCCAAAGGTTATTATAAGATCAGTTAGTAAAGGTGCCCCATTTTAATTCATTGAGATACTTCTACTTAATATAAAAGAGATATATTTAATATGATAGGCCATTATCCCTGAAAGAAATATTCATCTCCTAATCACCCTATTATTTTAAGCAGTACAATCCCTGTTATGTAAATGGCAAGGCCTATAATGCAAGATTTTATACCCTTCAATGGTGGTAGCCCTCTTAACCTTAAAAATCATAATGATATCCTTAATACCTCTTTGAATATTCTACCATATTTTAAAGGAGAAAACTCAACCACCCTTGTAGAGTACATTATTGACATCACAAACCTTTTCTCAGTACATAACATTACACAAGAGAATGTAGCCATGCGACTACTAGCCACATCCTTCAAAGGTAAATACTTGTTGGTGTAGAGGTCTAGCTCCTACCTCCATCAATACTTAGGATGAGTTTGGTGAGTCCCTATGTAAACTTTTTGAGGATATAAGTGATCATGTGTCACTTTTTGAACAACTTACCTTAATCAATAGGGAAACTCAAGAATATATGGTTGATTTCAACTATAGATTCAAAAATACTTGGGATAGGATCCCTATTTAGTCCCACACATAATTATGATTTTCTTTACTATTTAAGAGTGTTGAATTTAGACATTATAATCATGATCCAATCTATGGGTGGGACAACATTGCCTAGGGCTTATTAGATAGATATAAGGGTAGAAAATTGTTTGATACAAGTAGGGAAAATCATGACAAGACCTCTCATGCCACTTATTCCTAAGATTTATCCAACCCCACCTACCATTTTTCCATTTCCCACTCCAAATAACCAAGCCCATCCTGATGATAGTCAAATGGAAAATTTTGTAAAGATTGAGAGCTTGTTAAAGGCACAAAACAATAAGCCAATGGCTCTATAAAGACAACAACAAACTTCATATAGGCCATACCAAGGTCCCTTCAAATCCTAATAACTTGATCAATCCTATAATAGACCAACTTATCCATCAAATAAAAAATCCCAAGGCCAAATTACTGAAGTTAGGTCTTATAATAGATATAACCCCATAACTGCAAGTAGCTCAAGAGCCTTGGTCCCCACATAAAACAACCTTGCACAAGAGGGTCAATGGTAGTCAGGAGGGTAGTTCAATGATATGGTACTAGCTATAAGTGGAAAAAAAAATTAGGATCCTAGTTTGTAGCATTCTCCTTCATTCCAAGGCCATGACTTAGTGCTCCTTTGACCACAAGGCCCTCCAATGAATCAAGGTAATACACCTAACTTGACACCATTGGAAGCTCAGATTCAACACCAATCAAGGATGGGTATAGCATCAAATGACACCATGTGCATAAAATTTCATTAAGGGGAACATATATTTGACCATTTAGTGGTAAACATGGGGAAGACTAATCAAAGGGCAGATGAACTGGCTGTAACCAATACAAGGGCTAAGAAGAGGATATTAGATGATAATTTAAGGTAGCTTAAGGTTCCTTCAACATCACCACAAGTTAGTCATTAGCCTACCACTTTAAATTTAGTTAATAAATCTGTTATAATTGAATATATACCTCAACATCATAGACAATAACAAAATTTCCCTTTTTTTCCTCACTTTATCCAAGTGCCAAGTGATACTTTTACTTCCACGGTGCAGTTTAAATGTACTAGTCTTCCTTTAAATATTATGGATCATATGAAAAAGGCTAATGTTACTATGTACATATATGATGATCTATCTATTCTAAGACATAAATATATTCTTCAACAATATCTCTCCAAGCCTTCTCATGTGAATGAGATAGCTGATAAGGTGAACAATATTTTTACAAATAGTAGTCAACCTAGTCAAATTCAAGTTCCTAATCAAGATCCTAGTCAAGATCAAGCCCATAATGTTTTTTATCCCCCTAAGTTTGTCAAAATCCCTCCATTATAATTGTTAGTCAATAGAGGTGACTATTTGGTACATAAGTTTATGATATATTCAGGTGATTCAACCTTAGTTATGCCTAAATCCATAGAAGATAATCTTGAGCTTAAGTATGTGCCTAAATAAAAGGGTGTTCTCTAGTTTGATGGTTCCCCCATTAAAATATTAGATATATTGAAAGATCTTAAGATCACATTGGCAACCTACCCAAATTGTGTCATCACACGAGATGTTATGGATGTAGACCTACCCCTATATTTTTCCTTATGCCTATCTAGGGACTTTATTAAAAATTTTGAGGGATATTTGTATTTTGATTGGTTAGACATGGTTTTAAAAACTAGATATGGAACTAAGGTCACTGTTAGGTTAGAACCTATCTCTAGGTTCCACCTAGAGCCCTATATGCCCAACCTTACAAATGTCAACTATACCATATTTGAAGAGGATGAAAATGTTAGTGAACAAGAAACTAATAGCCATCTAAAATACATTATAGACCTATGCTTGGATGAATTGGTATATGACAATCATGAATTTGATCCCTATAGAAATATTTAAGAAACATGCTTAGGGGTGTATTGTATGCATGAGGAAGGTGCTGCTATACCTTGCCTAACTAACACCACTCAAGAGAAATATGGTCTATGGACTCTATTTTTTGATGGATCAAGGTCAAATTATGGTAGTTAATCTAGAGCCATGCTGATTTCACCCTCATGTTATAAGTATTTTTTAGCTACAATATTTAAATTTAGTTTCACTTCAAACATAGTTGAATATGAAGCTCTTTTACACGGTTTGCAAGAGGCAAGAAGAAGAGGTGTCAAACTTATTTGAGTCAAGGGTGATAGTGATCTTATTTTGTAACAAGTGAGAGGCATAAATGTATTAAATAACCATAATTTTAAATATTAAAATAATCATGTATAGGACCTCATAGAGGACTTTTTTGCATTCAATATATAATCCATAGCAAGAGAGGAAAATCAACATGTAGATAGGCTTGCCACCATTGGAGCTTAGTATGAGGTTCTAGAAAGAGTCAAAGGAAACCAAAGATAATACAAGATCAAGGTCATATGTAATCCAACTATACTTTATAATGAATTTAGTTGTCAGGTGTTTTATAATTATGACCATATTATATGTTTTCTAATGCAGGAGGTAGAATTCTACCATAAAAATCAAAACAAACTCCAACATCAATATGATGATCAAATAGTGTAGCTGAGATCTAAAAAGTTAACTAAGGGTATTATGAAATTATAAATCATATTTAATTAATATTAATAATTGAGGAGAGGTAAGGCATGTATCTCAACTAAGGAGGAACATTATGAAAAGATAGAGATCTTTAAGGACAAATTATTGAAGTTAGGAAAGATTAACACAATAGAAGAGAGAGATGCATTTTTTAATTTATGCCAATATTTATCTAATTTATTTGCATATGAATAAAATGATTTGAAAGGTTTTAATGAAAAACTTGAATAACATACCATTAAACTAGAAAATAATGTAAAACTAGTCAGGTAAAAATAAAGGCATGTCAACCCAAAAGTGGAGGAATTGATGAATAGGGATATATCTAAGTTGATTGAATCAAAGATAATACTCCCCATTAAATGTTAATCATGGGTGAAATACCTTTTTCTAGTGAGGAAAAATAATGTGGAAATACATCTATGTGTTGACTTTAGGGACCTTAATAAAGTGTCCATAAAAGAAGATTATCCACTACCCTCAATGGATCAGATTATTTAAAAGGTGTCAAGTTCCTAGATATTCTCATTGATTGATGGATACTATGGTTATAATTATATTATTTTCAATTAAGAAGATGGACATAAGACTACCTTCACCACAAAATTGGGCACTTATGTATATATGAAAATGCCCTTTGGACTATCCAATGCTAGAACAACTTTCTAGAGGGAAATGGATGTTGATTTTGAGGGTTTAATAAATGACATGGTTCTCATCTACATAGATGACATCAAATTTCTCTCAAAGGACCCTACTGATCACATTTCTAACATGAGGTTAGTATTTGAAAGATGCATATAATTTGGTGTGTCATTGAATCCTAAAAAAATTATATTTGGTGTTCATGAGGGTAGGTTATTAGTCCATGTAGTGTCTAAGGATTGTCTTTCGATATAACCTAAAATACTTGAGTCTATCTTATCCTTACCCTTTCCTAAGCATAAGAATGGTATGTAGAGATTTTTAGGAAAGATTAATTTTATAATAAGGTTTATCCCAAGCTTTATAGAGTTCATCAAGCCTCTTACTCACATGTTAAGAAAAAGCAAAGAAATTTATATGGACCAAATAAGGTAAGAGGATTTTAGAGGCCATATCTTATGACCCTAAACTTTTTAATATTGATTTTAACAAAGAATTATACTTGTATGCCTTTTCTACATTAGATGCAATCTCTTCCATGTTGATACAACAGAATGAGCAAGGTTTCAAATAGATTATTACTTTCTTTAGTGATGACTTAGAATGGTATGAGGATAGGTATATATTTTTAGATAAATATGTGATCTTAGTAGTGATAGGTTTGAATAAATTTAGGCACGTGATCTCCAATATTAAGATAATACTCATGGTGGTAAACCTGAGTATTAAAGAGTTTATACTCAAGAGAGACCTCAATGAGAAAAGAGATGGATGGGTAAAATATTTTGTGTAGTATGACCTTGAAGTGAGAGTCACAAAGATTTTATGGGTGACATAGGAGGCATTCTTTTGAGGTGTGTTTAATCTTGCCAAATAGACAAGTTACTTGAGGAGTTCTATGATGGTCCAACTAGTGGGAACTTTGTTACCAAAACCATAGCCTCCAAGATTATTAGAGCTAGGTGATTTTTACCCATAATTTTTAAAGATACACACTCTTCATTAAGTAAATTCCCAAGATGTGAAATGTTTGTTGGTAAGCAAAAATTGGCTACACTTCCCTTACAACCCATATAAGTAGAATGACCTTTCATGGAATGGGGCTTAGATTTCATAGGGATGATACACCCCAATTTTAGTAAAGGACATAAATGGATCATTATAGCTATAGACTCCTTTACAAGGTGGGTTGAATTAGCTACCCTTAAGGAAGCAAATGAATATTCTATTTTGGAATTTTATGATAGTCTTATGACCAAATTTAGTGTGCCTTATATAATCATTTATGATAATGTAATGTATTTCAACAAAAATAAGGTATGTGAGTGGTATAATGACACATAGGGTAATGGACTAGTAGAGTCCACCGATAAGAACTTATTGAAGATTGTTAAGAGAACTATGGAAGATATCTAGAGGGAGTGGCATACTAGACTAAGGACTTACCTATGGTTAGACATAGTGACACCTAAGAAGGATACCAGACACTCCTGATACCTTCTTTTCTATGTGAAATAATCCAAACTTCTTATATCTCTTAAACTTCTTGCATTAGAGCTTACACATCAACTTGAGCTCCTAGAGGATGATGTGATGCAAGTAAGACTGAATGAGTTAAGATAGCTGGAGGAGATAAGGGACACTACTATGTAGATTTATGTGGTGTAATTAGGACCAAATTAAGATTTAATTTGACAAAAAATATTCCTTAAGAACATTCTCATAATGTGATATAGTCATCAAATTGGATGAGGACCATGTAAAACTAGGAAAACACTCCAAGTTTGATAGTCTTTAGAGTGGGCCTTATGTTATCATAGATTGCAAGGAGAGAAATTCCTTTGAGATTGATAATTTAAATAGAGAGAGCCTTCCCATCTCTATCAATTAGAGGTATCTTATATTATTATAATAATATTTTTTCATGATCTTTATACACAAGTAGATAGGTCTATTTTTACCTCCAAGTGCTCTTATACATTACTCTATTTGTTGATTTTTAGTTATCTAGTGTTTTTTTTAGTTGTGTTTGTGTGTCCATTTGATTCAAGGTGTTTAATGGAGTTATTAAAATTCCTTTTGTAAGTACTAATTCATGTGTTCAGTCATCATATGCAAACCTAATCAAATTCTAGGTTCCACGACCAACAAGCTAGTCAAGCTAGCTGAGTCACCAGAAATGTTGTACATTTTGGCTCACATGCCAAGCTATAGCATATATGGATGGATTGAAATAATATCTAGATGGAATGAGTGATCCAAAGATCATATGTAGATTGAAAATATTTTCAAACACTTTAAGTAAACTTAAAGTGTAGTTTGCCAAATTTTAAGGATCATTCGGTTCTCATGGTGATCAATGTAGTCAGAATCACAAAATGAGTCCACATAGGTCTTGGAATACTCTTTGGATAATTGAAATATCAAGTAATATTTCAATCACAAGCTTTTAAAAATGAGACTATCATGGAATGTCACATAAAAATGAATGGGTCATATTGATTGTGCATTTAATAAGTTTACTTAGGAAGACTCCCAATCCAAAAAATATTTAATGGACTTGAAGTTATTTATGCCAAGATAATATTTTCAAAATTTCATGTCTTGATGATATTGTAATCTCAAGATATAAATCTTAAAATTTATACTTGCAAAATGAAATAGGAGTGTAAACATAAAGTTTAAGCTCCATAAAGTAGCCATTGGAATTAAAATATCCCAAGGTTTAAATTAAAGTGACAAGTGTCAAAATATTGGGAGCTAAGGCTGAGATCCAATGGTGAGCATTCATCTAAAAGATGTTAGTTGGTATCAAGATCTAATAACATGTATTTACTCATACAGAGTAGAATAATTGTGAGCATCAAGTTAAAAAGTTAGCGTAAGTGAGAAGCTAATAAGTGGCAATATCTTGAGTGTCATAATAGATATCTAATGGTGCACAAACACAAATAATGTTAATGGGTCTTGGTAGATCAATGGTGAGGATGCAATTGTATAAATAAGATCAATGGTGAGTAATGAATCAACAAGTTAATGGATCTCAAAGGCTAATGATAAGATGCTAAATGTCACAAGTGCATTAAGCTAGTAGAAGGTCAATAGTACATGTTCATTCATATAGAGAAATATCTATATTATAAAAGAGGTCAAAAAGGTCAAAGGACTAATAGAAGGATCTTATGGAGTAAATGAAGAATTGACAATTGGAAAAATGTGGGGACCCCAAATCAAGATCAATGGTTGATTTTTAAATTCAAAAGCTAAAAGATGTAAATGGATAACAAATTAGACCAAGGTCAAACTAGAGGATGCCATAAAAACAAATATGTGAGATGAAGGATCTCACCACCTTGAGTAGGTAAAATACATAAATGCAAGATCAAACATGATCTAAATAATTAGGAGAAATTTTTTTAGATCTATTAAGAGCCATTAAATCCCTTGTAAAATATTTTAGAGAGATTCTAGACATAGGTTGTGTATGTCATTTAGACTCAAGAGGCCCTAACCTACATATCTCCATTTACAATCATGACTATATGAAAATCATTAAAGGTGATTGGTTTTCATCTATAGTAGATATATATTCAAGATATAGAAGTAATGACAAAAAGGTGACTGCACAAGGAATTATAGAAAGAACATCATGCGAAAGCTTAAATAATTGCTTGGTAATGTGAAGAACATCAAGCATGATAAAATAAAACATTTAAGGGTATTAATGTTGAGGAGTTTGAGAGAGATTCATATGGCAATGTGGATTGCTTGCTATAATTGATCTTGATCTTCACATTCTCCATCATTATACTAAAAGACACAATGGCTTTAATTTAGAGGGATGCTCAATAAGGATTGTGGTGGTAGTTATTCTAAGCGGAATTGGGCTCATTAATGACCCCTTTAGCACCAAATTTTATCTCTCTAACTTTTCTCTCCCTGACCTTCTTTCTTCCTATAAATACTGGCTTTGAGTTCTTGATTCATAGCCCTTAGTTGGGTATAGTAAACCTCTACTAAAATCCCTTTATAAACTATTTGAAGTAATATAAGAAAAGTTTATATTCTATTTAATGATAAGTGTGATTTGTTGAAGTTTTATTTATAGAGTGTATGTTGTTTATTTATCATCTATAGGTCCTTCATATACCTTGATTTAAGACTACTAGTTTTTTGTAGGTTATGTGAAGTGTTAGTGAGTGAAGTTTCTGTTGAAGTGTCATAATTACATAGTGTCTTGCATATACCCATTTATTTATGTCCTTCAAGTTACAACACTATTTTAAAACTTCATAAAAAATATTCATGTCTTGAACTCTATCACAAAATATGATCAATCCTTGTTCCCATTGTGTTTATTAGTAGTCATAAGAGTGCCTAAGATAATAGTAGATCATTGAACATTAGTTCATCACCAAACTTAAAGTACATTTTAATTCATGTATTTTCTCCCCTTTTCACCATAATAGATTAAGAGGAGAGATTCAAATTTTCATATCTAAGGAGCTAACCTCATTAAAAATCCTAGAGTTCTGACCCAAAATTAGTTGTCCCATATCCTAGGGTCATTCCAATGTTGGACTAAGTTTGGGTAGAACAATCTTTTACTCAGCTTAGGGTGCAACCTAGATCCTCCAATAGTATCCATATATACCTAACTTTACTCATGGGACTACTCTTTTTATATCACCTTAACCTCATGTCTCTACTAAAATTTTATTGAATGGCTTTCCATGAAGGAAATTACTTTGGATTATGAGGATATATGAGTGGAGGATGAATGTTCTCTAGTTTTCTATTGAACTCAACATCTTGAATCATGCTCGAGTGTTCTTATTTCTCTTTAAAAATGTTGTATCTATTTCTAAGTCATGAACCTTTGCATCTGTACTTTTTATATCCGTGGGTGTGGAAGAAGGAATTTGGTGTTGTGTTGCCTCTGTAGCTACCATTGAATACTAAAGGTGATGATTTTCAAGCTCAATTTGTTTGGATAAATTAGCTTAAAAATCACGGACTAAATAACTAGGGATTTATTCTTATAAACTTGAATAAGTAATCTCATATATGATTTGTGCAATCTAAAAATTAGTCTCCTCATAACAAACTTCTTTAGCTTTCTAAGCCCTCTCTTAGATAGACTTCTAGTTAATAAATCTAGGTAATTCTTAGTTTGACTCATGAAGGTTATGATAAACATTAGTTTGATTATCATAAAGGGAAAGGGAAGCTCTACAGGAATATACTATTGATTATGATGACCTTGGGATTTCTCATAAACCACCATCCTCTCTTCAAAATTTACTATTAGACCTCTAATGTCTAGAATATCATAACTAAACTTTGAGTGACCTTGACTTATGAAAGTTTTTCATACCTATTCAAAAAAAATAAAATTTTTATCTCATACTCTAAATTTCATGCTTGGAAATTTGCTTTCAATAACTCTTACTAATGTCTATGCTTATCATCTCTTTCTCATAGCCAAACAAAGTTCTCTTTAAGCTTGAGATGGATTGGTTTAGGACTTTATTGGGCTGATCAAGAGGATAATAAGACTCATGAGAGTGGTTATAGGACTGGTATGAGCTTTCATACTACTAATAGTGCTTTATATATTCATGATATGGCTGGTATGGATCATGATAGGATTGATATGGGTTATGAGGATCATACTAAACTTATTGGTAATGAGACGAATGATAAAATTATTTTATATAGGTTTCCATAGCCTAAAAAATCATTAATATAAATAAAATTATGAATTAAATATATACCTTTTGCCCTGAGATAAATATTAAAGGAGTACTAAAAACTAATTTTAAAGATTAATATGCTACATAATTGAAATCCAATGGCTAAATTTGTGTCACATCGAACCTGCTAGAACTGTTAGCAATGTAGATAGTAATTTACTTGGAGGCTTGATAGATTTAGATCTAAAAATCCTTCACACCTATACTAACATTGGAATGATATAAAGTTTAGGACACCTAAACTCAGACCCTACCACTAAATTTTGATTAGGCTAGCTCCTCTGATGTATCACTTTACACTGCTTACTAAACTACTAATTATTAGGATGAAAAGGGGAAGAAAGATACTAAAAGGAAAATACTATTATACTATTGGTGATACACCTATATTTTTGGTTCATCCACTCTATTTGATCTCCTAAAACATTGATAAGATAAGAAAAACATTGAATCCTACAACTTCAAGACTCTTATGCATTAGTATTTCATGTAGAGGTTTTATCAATTGAACAAAGACTAAGAAAAATGATGGAATATGCCTAATTCAAGGCACTAACCAGCCAATTTTATCTATTTTTAGCTTATCCAAATGAGATCAAACACTAAAACATCACTCGCATAATATGATAAATTAGTAACTAGGTGAGATCAAGACTTGACAAGGGAGAAATTTCAACCATATATGTAAATCAAATTTATATTACACACTATAAAAGCATAATGAAATCTAAAAAAATCATTTTATTTATTTGAAAAGGTTACATAACTCAATCTTGGCAGAGTTTGGTCATGCCAAGAGGGATGGATCTTGAAAAATGGCTTGAAAGCTTACATAAATAGGTAATAACATATAACTAACCAAAACGGATGAGGAAGAGCAGAAGCTAGTCAAAAATGGGGATTTCTATGAGCTGAAATAGATTAAAGGGATATGGAGGGACGTCCTAAGCTGTATTAGGGAGTACTTCATCCTGGACGAAAGAAGCAAACGAGTGCATAGGTTCCATTTTGTCTTCCTCAACCACTTCAGGCATAAGGTTAGTTTGTCTTTTCCTTTCTATCTTCGCTACTCCCTGATCCAAAGCCTTTACGCTCATAGGAAAAAGGATTTGCACCCTATTCTTCACGAAGGCCTTATTCTGCTTATCGAAGGCTATTGCAAGAATAGGGCACTAGTTAAGTATCCCAAATAGGGGGAAAATAAGCTGCCAGGAAATAAAAAGAATGAAAATATAAGCAGGAGAGGCAAAATTAAGACCCCTAGTCCTAATAAACAGAATGTAGAAGAAGAAAGGGGTCGGGAGAGAATTGAAGAACCCGAGGAAGAAAAACTGGAGGATGAAGAAGGAAATGAGAGCTGGGACACCAACTCTAGTAATGATGAAGAAGGGTCTGAGGAAATTGAAAAAGATAAAGTCAATACAGAGGAGGATTCTGCTATCAGAACAGAAGAGACGGAGGAAAAGTAGAAAGTGTCAGAGGATGATATTGTCTAGGAAGATCTTGGTGAGGACCCAACTTCGAAGAATGAAAAGGAAATTTCTGTCCAGGATGATATTCAAAAAATGGAGATGGAAATTCAAAATGGAATCAATGAGTGGGAACAAAAGAGTCAAGAAGACTTCTTTGAAGAAGCCAAGAATAGCCCCAATAAAAAGTCTGAGGATTGGAGAGGGAAGAATCAGAATGATGAAATACACACTCCTATGACCTGGGTTAACTGTAAAGCTGAGTCTTCTTCCCAATTTGATTCTTGGTTGTGTAGGGAGATCATTGATCTCAAGAGAAAAGTGGAAACTTTGGAAGATTCTCTGAAAGCTGCTTGGAACCAAGTAAGCAACATGGAAAATCAGTTAAGCGAGATCCCTGTCAAGCTCAAAGCTTATGAAAACAACCTCTGGGAACTAATAAAGGACAACAGAAAGAAAATGGAGGAAGTAACGTCCAACATTTGTGCAGCTGCTATCAATATAGGTAAATGTGCCAATGAGGAGACCAAAGCACTAGAGGGTCCCAGCAAAAGGACAAGGCAAAGTTCTAGAAAGAAAGATACACAAAAAGGAGCTTTGCTGGAGGTTACCACCCAGGAAACTGCTTTGAAAGGAAAAGAAGCCATGAACTTGATACTGGAACTGGATGAATAATCTGGTCCTTCTTTTTGGTTTTGAAACTGGTACTGATCTTTGTTCTCCTTTTGTTATCTTTTGTTTGTTGTGCTACCAGATTTCTATTTTTGGGTTTTGACCAGATGTGTCTCTAATGGTTTCAGGTCCATTTAAAACATGTTTTTGCTACTTCTTTGTAGTGTTTTTTAGGCGTAGCCTATGGGCTTAGATGTTCTTTATTTAGCTCTCTATTTCAGGGTTTTGAGGCCCCTTCAAAATCTATTTTTACCTCAATCTAAAACATATAACTAACCAAGATTAGTGTTGAAAAAATAAGAGGAGATCAACTCCATATGAACTCAAGTCCATCTTTAGTTACAAATTAATATTACAGTCTTGAATAATCTCCTTTGCCCTTTTGTCTTGTTTGCTCCTCCTTTTGGTGCTTGGAATAAAAGGTGGGCCCTATTTGACAAGTTAACTCTCCTTTGCATGAAATCTATGTCAGAATTTGAATGTTAACTCTATTTGAACCAATTTTAAGATCATTTAAAGGCCATCCTTTGCATGAAATTTATGAAACATGCATGGTCTTATCAAATAATCAACTAAAATCAAAGATTAGTTTACTCCACTAAGTTCCCTCCTATGTGAAATGGGAATTTTAAGGTTGAAGTACATGATAATCTCAAATTGAAGAGCATATATGTAGTGTGTAAACTCCATGTATACTAATTTTATATCCATCTCAATGCCAAAGTCAAACTTGGTTATTTGACTAATTAGGCCTATTAGACTAATTAGGCCTACTAGCCTTTTTGTGCACTTGGAATTCATGGAACTTTAAAAAAATAATGATATTGGACTTGAATCAACTTATCCCATCATGAGATAGGTGATTATGATGAGAAAACTCTCACCATTTTGTCAAAAGGGTTGATTAGGTCCATTGTCCCATTTTCCTACAAATGGACATTTTGATTGAGCTAGTAGGGGCACTTACAGGTAGATTTTTGACCAATTATAGATCTGAGGATGAATAAAAGTTCTCAAGATTCCATCTCCATGAATTGGTTTCATGTAAACTATCCATGCTTTTTTCATAAAAAACCTAATTTATAACCTAATCCTTACATCTCCATACATAAAATTGGCATTTATGGAATCCTATCTAAGTTTAATTAATGGTTGAAGAGTTTTCATATTTATATATGGTGATTTGAAGGTAATAAAATTAACGTTTTGCAAAACTAGTTATTGGAGGGTTTGGGAGGGTTTTGAAGCTGAATCTTCTAAATGATGATTCATGAAGTAAAACCTATAAATCCAAAAATATATAAATTTATGTTTATTAAAAATACCCCCTAACACCCTTTAAAATATTTATTTCCCATATAAAATATATTTAAAATTATCATGTGGAGGAAAACTACATGTAGGGTTTTGCTTGCATTCTAGGCTACCTAAAATATTAGTGATTGTTCATAAATTACAACATATAAATTCACCTAAATTTTTCATTAATTATAATTTAAAATGGTTCCTCAAATAATTCTAATATGGTTTGGAAAAACTCCTCATGTGGTGAAATATACAATTATATGAACAAGTGGACCATTCTATCAAAACACTCAAAAAGTACCTTCTTGTTTGAAAAGTCAAAAATGTCTTTTTGGCTTATATGTCTATTTTCTTGAAAAAGCATGTCTGATCATAGTTTTCATATATTTAGAGTTTTATAACTCTATGAAGGTGTATTAATATTTAATTACATACTCCCATTATTTTTCAAGACTCACTTTGACTCAAAAACCTTTGTGGCACTTTAAAACTCACTTGGACCTCTTGTTGTACCATTTTGACTAGTGAGGGACTATGTAGAAGTAATGAATTCTTCCACTAGTCCTTTGGAATTTAAAATATTATTGATGAGTAATAAAATCATTATTATTATATGTAGCAAATTTCAAGTCTTGAAACCACTTATAGATTCTAGAATCTTCAAATTTCCTTCAAAATTACCTCTTTTGCATGGTATGAGCACATACTTGGCTATATTTTCTTGTTGTTGGAGCTGATTTCAGGTTTGATAATTCTATTGTGATTAAAACATGATATATAGGTTTGAATATGCTACTAAGTTTTTCGTAATCTTTCAAATCTTCATTTTTTCTCTCCTCCAATACCCCATCTTCTTCAAAGAACACTCAATATGATTGTGTTTACTATTATTATAGGTGAATTTTTATAGAAAAATAAGGTATTTGTTGGGTAATTAATCTTTCTTGGTGTCAATTAATCCTTCATCCCACCCAAGGACTAATTTAACATGCTCAATATGACATATTCACACTCAAACCTTATTTTTAAGCCCTTACATAGTTTTGTTTTGTACAAGTCTGTAGGGTTTGACTGTATGGGTGGTCCTTTGAGAGCTATTTCATGGCCTATTGATGATATTTTCAAAATTATCTTCCTCAAAATATTCATCCATTGGATATGAGACAAACTTATAAGCCATTACTTACTCTTGTTCTTGATACCATTGAAAGACCCTGTAAATGACTATAGGCTTGTCACTACTAAGCATGGCTATAGATACAAATCCTTTACAAAACACCTGACTGTAGCCATATTTAATAATGTATCCTAACATTATTTTATCTCATATATTTTATTTATCACTATTGTATACTCCTATTCCCCTTCATCATGGGATACTTATATACCATAATGTTCCTACTAACTCCTACCATCTTTGAGAATGTATGGTTGTAGGTACAAACTACAACTCAGTCTCTATAGATTAAATGTTTTAGAACCTTGAAAAAATTATTATATTAGTCATAAATATTTCTATTATGATTCATATTTTGAATCATCAAACCTATTATATGCCATTATCCCCTTCTTTTGATCATGATCCTCTAAATGTGTTTGACTATATATGTTATGCTTGTACAGACTATGATAAGGGTTCAAAGCTTGGTCTTGCCCTAATAGGACTCCAAGGTAATTAATATGTTATTATTTATATTTAAATAATTAAACCTCCTCCTTGAAATATTTTTCATGATCTAAGGTTGCATCTTAATACATATCTTCACTATGGATGCAACATGTCATGAAGGGCCTATTGTAGGTGACTTTTTGATGACTAAACTTGATGTTACATTAGCATATGCTCCTTTTAACATGAGTTTTAAGGTGTCCTTGTATACCATTATCTCTATTTTAACTCTTTTATGCACAACTGATCCTTTATACTTTAAGAAAATCCATTGTCTATACTTGCTAGTGTAGTTGAACCTATGAAGTTATCTTGTATGGACTATGACTCCGTGTGCCCTTGAGGAAGGTGTAATACCTTTTTTGATGATTTTTATCATTCTTAATAAATATTTACTGTCACTTTCATTGAACAATATAGATATACCCTTGTCCTTGATGATGGATAACTTCATTAGACTTCCTTGGCTGTATGAACCTATTGTAGTTGGTCATATACAAGAGATATGTTGGTTTATTTATTTTGGACAACCTTAAAACATGATATTTGATTCCATATAATATATATATCCTAATTAAAAAATCTCATTAACATTATACTTCTTTATATACCCTTGTGTTATGAATGATTAGCATAAGCCTAGAGATAGGCTTCTTGTCTCAAGGCTATGTTACCCCTAAATTTGAATTTGTGTTATGCATTTTTTATTTTATCTTATTTGAGTTTCCAAAGTTTTCATCCCATTAATTTTACAAGATATAAACCTTTTTTATTATCCATTGTTACTTAATGTTTTGGGTTTTACAAAGTTCATAATCAAAGTCATGGGTTCTATTAGTTTCATAACCTAAGTCATTGATCTCACAAGTTTTATAACCTTATAATGGGGTTCTAGAGTTCTATAACTTCTTGACCACCTAACTTGGTTAAATTTTCTATCAATTATGAGTCTTGCATAGTTGATAAGTTGAAGGTTTTTAAAACTTCAAAACTCCCAACTTCTGGTTCTAAAGTTTTAAATTTTTATGACCCCATGATATAACTTTGTTCTCTCAGTTTTCAAGGTGCTGCCACTTTATTTAACAACTTGTATGGCACAACATAGAGATATATCTTTGGAATTTTTTTGAGGCACATAAATAGTAAATTTCCTATTCAAGGGACATAATTAAAACCCACATTAATGCAAAATTAAAATCACATCTTTTCTAGATTATAACACAACTTAGGTGGCAAAAGTTTTGTTATTTCATTTAGCTACATTTTTACTCTTTACAAGTGTTTCTTGAAGAAATAGTCATTCTCTCTCTACATTTTTGGTTCTCATGTAGATAGGAATTGAAATAAACTGGTTTGGTGTGAAGGATATAGAATTTGGACACCTAACTTTGGAAGAACTCTGGGCACGCTTAGAATAAAACACTAGAACACAATTGGAAGATATAATTTTGTAGAGTGGTTTAGCAAGTGATGGAGGTTTTCTTGAGGCTATATAAAACATTAACATGGTAATTTCATATGAAATAAGGTACACTATAGAGACATAAAAGATAAAGGCTATAAATGGGTCTATTATTACAAAAATCACTCTAAAGATAGTTTCCCATGCATTGAAGCTTCATGAAAGAGAAACTATGGAAGAAATGTCTGTAGTTGTGGGTGATGAATTATTCAAATTAAACAAAAAATGGTGTAAAATTTTTATTTAAAATAACTAGCTAAAGTATAAGAATAAAGGCAAGTCTCAATTACCTGTTAAGGTTAAAAGAATGCATTTTAAGGATGAAATATTAGATGTTATTACCTTGTTACACTATGGATTTGGGAGTTCTCAAATTGACTCCTTTGAATTTTGGATGTGTTAGTTTATTTTTGTTATTTGTAATGATAAATAGTTCATTGACTAAGGAGAAGTTATTAGTTATCATTTAAATGAGCAATTAGCAAAAAATTTGATAGACTGCTATTTTTCATATGTGCTCATACTTGGTATATATTTTATCCACTCAAAAGGCTATCTAGGTAGGATTGGAGCCACAAGGGCTTCTAAAGCTAGATATACTTATGTATAAATATTTTCCATAGTTCACTAAATAGGTTGGGATGAATAATTATTGTCAAATAAATGATGCCCTTTTAATGGAATTTTTAAGGAGATTTGATGAAAACCTTAAGCTCTAGATTTATTCTAAATCAATCTCTTTAATTATGAAGATTAGAAGATTTTATGTTCAATTTGAAAGGTTCACTTATTTATGGGTAGGGGGTTTTGAGAAAGCTATAATTAAATTTCCCTGATATGCAAATGATTTCTTAGTTTTTTGGAGGTTTTTAGATAGATGTCCATAATGTAAAATATATGAATATGAAGAAGCGAGGCTATGTTTTTCCATTGTCAATGCCTCCTTTTTCTTGTAAAAATAATCAAAGTGCTAAGGGAGTAGAAAATATTCTAAATAAATATAATCTTTAATAATTATTTATGAGAACTAATTTTGATAGCAAAGGTTATGTGAGACAAAATTTATATGGAAGTAGCTCTTATGAACATCACCCTAGTATTGAATATTTCTAAGAATATTGTAGTGATGAAAGATAAGTATATAAAATGGAATATATGAGGTTAACTTTGAAAAATATTCAAGATTATGTCCTCTCTTTTCAGATTCTTGAGAGTGTCGAAGAAGATTCTACAATAGTAGACCCTGAGTATCAAGCTACCATTTCCAAACCTCTTCTTGAGATTAATTGGTCAAAAAATGAAATTTTAGATTTGAATGTTCAAATTAATCCTATGTTAAAAACAACTCAAAACTCGCTAAATGGAAAGTGGTGATAAAATGCATGTCCCACCCATGAACAAAGGTCTCCACAGAGAAGTGAGTAAAGAGTTGTACAAACTTATGATATGAATGTTTCATCTAGGAGATAGGAAATTAGTCTATCTAACACTAATTCACAATCAAGTGGACATGTTGAGAGGCCTAAGAAAGTGGTTAAACTAAAAATATTTTATGAACAGGATGGAATACCCTCACCCATTCCTAAAATGAAAACTATCTACGTGAAGTTAGTGCTTATTGACCTTGACGATCTTTTTCAAAATGTGATTGATGATGGTTATTTTCCTATGATATTTGAAGTTATTCCTTCCCCCACTAAAAATTCTACTATGTCTATTTATATAATTGAAAAAGTTGAAAGTAAAAACACTAAAAATACAACTATGATTTCCTCTCTTGGATGGTTGAAGAAGGTAGTTGAAAAGAAGAGAAATAATGTACCAACAATGATCGCTGAGGTTGATATAGTTTCCAAGTTACTGTAAATTTACTAAAAACTTAAAAAGGTTAAAAGAATGTCTAGGATGGTGATTGATTCCTCTTTTGGGCATCAATTGTTGGAAATTATTAATCCTATAAAGGATCTAAATGAAGATAAGATAATTGAGGTTGAATATAAGATTACTCATGTTTACATGGGGCCTTCTACTGTATAAAGTGATGTTTATCATGTAGACTTCTCTATTAATGCCTTGATGAAAAGGGTAAAAGAGTAGAGGAAAGGAAATTTTATGTTACAGTCTCAGGTTTTGTCTCTTAACAATTTCATTTGATCTCTTGTTACTCATACTCCTAATGAAGCCTCAAGATCTGACATAGAAGGTGTTGATACTGAGGCTATACAAAAAATTAACAAGAATTTGGGTTATGATAAGGCTAATACTGAATGGATAGATGAAATATATTAGGATGGTTTGTTTTACCTTAACATAGCAATCTAGTTTTACACCCAAATAGCTGATAAAAGGAAGGGTCTTGTAGTAGAACTTCATTATGTCAGAGTAGAACAAAGCTACACATGCCTACTCTCATATGAGGTTGTAGAGATTATTTTCATGGATCCTCTAGTGCTAATTGGAGAAAATATAGTGAATGACCCTAAGGAAATTTATCATTCCTAGTTTAACTCCTTAGATTGGAAGTTAAATATATATGATAATTTTATTAAAGAGATCAACAAAGTACTTTAACAATATTTTGAGATGTTAGTTGAAATCAAAGGAAACTGTGATGATATGGATGTGGAAATAGTTGATTATTTTGATGAAAATATATTAAACATCTCAAAAGTAACTTTGAAATTTAAAGAAGTATTTCATAAAGAGATAGCCAATATAGAAATAGTAAACAGAGATTCTTTGAAAAAGCTTGCCACATTACAAGATTATTTAACTTCAACCAATATAGAAATAGTAAACAAAGATTCTTTAAAAAATATTTCCACATTACAAGATTATTTAACTTCATTCAAAATAAGGAGGGATACTATTTTTGAATCTTTGATGGAAATGGAAAAATCACTTAGTAAATGGAGGACTAGGTTAAAAATCACTACCACACTAGGGAGCAAGAACATTGCTATAGTGGTTACAAAGTATCAATCATATAGAAGCATAATGAAATCATTAGAGGTAAGACAAAAACAATCAAAACCCTAGATAATTAAAGATGAAGGAGTTGGAGTGGACACCATTAATGCATTATAAATTTCTAGTTGTTAGGATGTTTCATTTTTATTGGCTCTTTTAAAACATTTTTAAAAAATGAATTTTATTTTAATTTTTGATGTGGTTATCTTCATGAAACCATTATCAAGAGATAATTTCTATGTAATTTTTAAACATGGGTTAGATGATAGGTGTAAGGATCTATTTGGGAAAAATTTGTTTTACTCATTAGAGAAAACTTCATATGTTCAATTTTCTTACTTTTATTCTCAATATAGAAGACATATATGGTGAAGTTCATGTAGGCATAATCTTTGTGTTATGGAGTGTGTATTTATTTTGTTTATATTGAATATATTACTAGTGGTTATCTTTATTGTAAATAATGGTTGTTTAGTTGTTTTTCATCACTATAAATGTTATTTTTGTATGAATATTTTATGGTGATGGATAGTTGGTTATTGTAAAAGATACTTTACTCAATTCAGAATTTACTGAAGTCTTTGAACTTTATGCTTAATGATTCAAAAATGTGTGTGTACCTTTCAAAGCTTTCTTGTTAAAAGCATTATATTTTTCTTACTCTATGGTTAAAAGCAACATAAGTTTCAACTCATTGCATATCATTAGAAGGTAGTTGCAACCTTTTAAAATAAATAGAGAATTGGTATAAAACACCATTATAATTGGTTCAACTATTGATATAGTTGTCACCTTTGTGGTGGTAAAAATATAAAGTCAAGTGATAAGATCTACAAACCAATAGATTTTTGGTGACTCTGTTGGGGACTTAATTTTAGAACATACAAGTTATTAGTTGATTTTTTAGTAATAGTTATTATTATTAAAGGGCATAATTCTCCAATATCACCATGTAAATGTGGTGTTAGAAGAGGAAGAGGGAAAATTCCATGCATTTTTAAAATGCTAGAAGAGTTAGAGTTCATGTAGTATGAGACCCTAACAACTAGCCAAGATATCAAGTAGCAGATCAAACAAACTAGTTGAAAAATGGACAATTTCAACCTAGCTTTTAAGAGATACACTAGAGGAGATAAAAAGAAAGGAATTATAGATAAAGATTTTGAATTACTAGAATCACTCAATTTCTCTTTCCTTCCACCTACCTAAAAGGTTAAGTCTACTAGTAGATCACCATATCCACCTAAACAAAGTACCTCAAAGATTTTTGAATCCTTTATTTTATCTGGTGTTGTTCTTCCTCTACAAATAAAACTTCCTATTTATAATCTTGCTATAATGGCTCAACCTCAGCCTCCACCTATCCCATGAGGAGCTATAATATGTAATATCCCCTTCAAACAAGGAATATATAAACTATAAAACTCTGGTCAAAGATCCAATTTTTGTAAAATAAATTCAGATTACAGATAAATAATAACCATATTAAATCTTACAATAGCAGATCAAAGATCTTATCACTAGTTCAGATGAGTACAAATACAGTCCTCTCTTGTGCAAATCAAAGAATATTACAGATCTAGTCTTAAAAACCCTGAATTCATGCAAACTGGGAAATAACTTGCAATTCTGGAAGTCTCGGCCTTTCTGTGTCGACACACAGGCGCCGTCGTCGGTCGATATATCGCCGACGTCGGTCACTATCGATCGGCTTTCTGCCGACGTCGGTCTTCAGTCGATCGATGTCGATCACTGTAGCCCTTTCTCTATCGAGGTCGGTGCCTGATGCGATCTGTACGGACCTGTACGGACTTGGTACGGCCGCCAACCTGTCTCTTCTTAACCCCTGATAGCTGAACAGCCTGATCTCACGAATATAGATTCTAACACAAGATCTATCTCTGTATAACTTATTAGATCAAAACTAAATAAAGAAAATACCTGGAAAGCTCTATGATAAACTTCTGTGTGAAGTTATCTCTCAACCCTGGAATTCTATGATAACTTCTGGATGAAGCTATCTCTCAGATCTGTATCTCTGTGATAACTTTTGGATGAAGCTATCTCTCAATTTGGCAATAAATCAGCTGATATCTCACAGCCTCTAAATCACACACAATGAAGAGGGAACGTTCTCCACTGCAATGGAATCCTGGAACCCTTGGCTCAGTCTTCACAGAAGAATTTCTTCAAATCAATAATCAATAATCTATGCATACATTAATAATGGCCTCCATGTGAAACCCTTATACCCTCAAAAGATATGCTTGCCCTAATTGGGGTTTTCTTAAATTAGCATTAGGGTTTCTAATTTAGAATTAGAGCAAATAATTAATAATTAATAATTAATTATTAATGAGACCAAATAATTAATATTTGATTAAATTAATCAAATATTAATATCTCCCTCAATATATGTCGGATCCTCAAACCGATCGAAGCAGGGGAATCAGGGAGTGATTCCGCATATGACCATACCAAAATAAAGGTGCTCCGCTGCATGTCAAATATCCCTAAATAATAGGAGCATCAATCAAACATGTCTGAAAGACCCTGAATGAAAACCAAATGTAGAAATTCTGCGAATCAAAGTCAAGCCAAGCTCCATTATGACCCTCTATCCATCATATTAGCCTATGAAGGTCGTATAATAGGCCAATCATCAAATCTGTCAATGTCCATGAAAAAGGGGACATGACAATCCGCCCCTCCGAAAATTGCTTGTCCCCAAGCAATCTCGGAACAATGAACTACTCGATCCACCTGGATCCCAAGGAAAAAGTTGTGTAACATCCATCATGTCACCAATCAATCCATGTGAATAAACCATCAACATCAACAGCATCAACAATATCAAAATCAGTAACTGAGAAACTGCACTCGATACCCAAACAACTATCTGAAGATCAACTGTAGGTGCCGGTAGAAGAAACCACTCTGAGGGACTCAAGCCAACTAAAATATCAACCCTGTCAAAATTGAAGTCCCTATCTAACTGATACTCACATCCAATTGGACCGTGGATATGACAATTATTGGCATCTGAATCACTGACACCAAAACTAATCTCTAGATGCACAGGAAAATAAGGAGCATACCTCACCGTATGATGCTGGTAAGAACCCCCAAACTCTGCTACTGGCACACTATTGCCAAACTGGGACTCAATGGATGGCTTGAATCTCGGCTCAACAAACATCACCTCAACATCCTTGTAAGGTAACATAGTAGAAAGGGTTCATAAAATCTCCTCACCCAATCTGCTAATAGCACTAGAACCTCGGACAAGAACACCTTCTGTCATCTTATGTGAGTCCAGACGAACACCTGCACTATCCAGCAAGTACTCCATGAATGGTTCAGTGCAGTAAAAATTATATGTGGAAGCATTAACATACTCCCCCACACACCCCAACTGATCTCTCTGTAAAGGTGGCACAACCAACTGTACCACACTGTCATCAATGTGAGAATAATCAATCTAGAGACATGACTCCACTGGTATCTCAAACTCATCAGAATCAGCAAGATCCAAATCTTGTATATGTGTATCAGCATCAACAACCTGTTCCTCAGTGACAACTGTAGGAATGTACTCACCACCAACCACCTCAATATACAAATGATCATCCATACTTTGTAAATCAACTCCAAAGCTCATATCAACAGATGGAGTATCAACAACTATAGCATCACTGTCTAACTCTTCCATACGGAAAGAAACAACCGGTGAAACTAAGTCCTCAAAACTGTCCACTGTGTTCTCCTGAGTATCATCTGCAATAATCGGATCCTGGGACTCTTCTACAATCTCTACCATCGCTGAGAGATCATCAACCCTCAGTGCACTAACATCTGAGCACCCCTGTACACTCTGAGTGCAAGCATCAAACTCATCCTCATCTTCACTATCTCCTATCTCATAATCATAATAATCATGGGACATGCTACTCTCTTGTCGAAGTGATCTGTAGTGCTCTCTCCTATGCTTAACAAAGCGATCAAAAGGCAACAACTTCTGAATTCGAGGTGGTACTAACTCCCACTCCTCATTCGCTGTCATATACCGTGCGGGTTTGTTTTTGGATGTAGGATATGAAAGAGATTCATTCAACCTCTTCAAACTTAGTTTCAACTTCCTCATATCATAGTCCCATCGACTCTGAGTATATGAAGTCATCATGATACTTTACCCAAGCTACCCAACAGGATGGCAAGACATTAGCTCTGATGTGCCCAACAGGATGGCAGGAATTTAGCTCTGATACCACTGTGATGTCCCTTCCAAATAGGGCTATATGAAAGACACAAAACTCTGATACCAAAGACCAAAGCTCTGATACCACTGTAATATCCCCTTCAAATGGGGAATATATAAACTATAAAACTCTGGTCAAAGATCTAATTTTTGCAAAATAAATTCAGATTACAGATAAATAATAACCATAGTAAATCTTACAATAGCAGATCAAAGATCTTATCACTAGTTCAGATGAGTACAAATACAGTCCTCTCTTGTGCAAATCAAAGAATATTACAGATCTGGTCTTAAAAACCCTGAATTCATGCAAACTGGGAAATAACTTGCAATTCTGGAAGTCTCGGACTTTCTGTGTCGACACACAGGCGCCGTCATCGGTCGATATATCGCCGACGTCGGTCACTATCGGTCGGCTTTCTGCCGACATCGGTCTTCAGTCGATCGATGTTGGTCATTGTAGCCCTTTCTCTGCCGAGGTCGGTGCCTGATGCGATCTGTACGGACCTGTATGAACTTGGTACGGCTGCCAACCTGTCTCTTCTTAACCCCTGATAGCTGAACAGCCTGATCTCACGAATATAGATTCTAACACAAGATCTATCTCTGTATAACTTATTAGATCAAAACTAAATAAAGAAAATACCTGGAAAGCTCTGTGATAAACTTCTGTGTGAAGTTATCTCTCAACCCTAGAATTCTGTGATAACTTCTGGATGAAGCTATCTCTCAGATCTGTATCTCTATGATAACTTCTGGATGAAGCTATCTCTCAATTTGGCAATAAATCAGCTGATATCTCACAGCCTCTAAATCACACACAATGAAGAGGGAACGTTCTCCACTGCAATGGAATCCTGGAACCCTTGGCTCAGTCTTCATAGAAGAATTTCTTCAAATCAATAATCAATAATCTATGCATACATTAATAATGGCCTCCATGTGAAACCCTTATACCCTCAAAAGATATGCTTGCCCTAATTAGGGTTTTCTTAAATTAGCATTAGGGTTTCTAATTTAGAATTAGAGCAAATAATTAATAATTAATAATTAATTATTAATGAGACCAAATAATTAATATTTGATTAAATCAATCAAATATTAATATCTCCCTCAATATACGTCGGATCCTCAAACCGATCGAAGCAGGGGAATCAGGGAGTGATTCCGCATATGACCATACCAAAATAAAGGTGCTCCACTGCATGTCAAATATCCCTAAATAATAGGAGCATCAATCAAACATGTCTGAAAGACCCTGAATGAAAACCAAATGTAGAAATTCTGCGAATCAAAGTCAAGCCAAGCTCCATTATGACCCTCTATCCATCATATTAGCCTACGAAGGTCGTATAATAGGCCAATCATCAAATCTGTCAATGTCCATGAAAAAGGGGACATGACATAATAGGTCCTATCACTTTTGGAGCTAAATTTCAACTTCATGACTTACTGAAAGGGTCAAGAAAGATTATACCCAAATTTAAAGGATATGGGAAAGTTTCTCCAAAAAAATACTTGTAAGCTTTCTTTGTTGCTTCCTCTACTCTTACAGTACAACATGAAGATGTTAGCATGAGGATTTTTGTAGAGTTTTAAATTAATGCTACTATTGATTGGTTTAACCACCTCCCACATAGTTTTATTCATAATTTAGCTACCTTGAGATCTAAGTTTGAAAGCATATTTAAATATACTAAGAATGACCAAGTTTTATATGCTCATCTAGGTTTAATGAAGAAATAAATTCATGAACCAATGAGGTAATTTGTAGCTAGGTTGAATAAGTTACATAATAGAATTTTTGAGAATATGGAGCCTATAAGAGATTTTCTAAGATCATTTTTTATTAAATCTCGACGATCAGATGTGAGTTTCACTATCAAAAGGGAAGGTGTAGTTGATATTGATGCTACTCTAGAGAGAGTTATATCCATTGAAGATGATCTGCTTATTGCTAGAAAATGGAAAAAGGAATTACAAACTGGAAATTCTTCACTAGTAAATTCTATTGATCCAGTCATACAAAGATTGACCAATGACATAATAACTCTCAAAATACAAAATCCAAAAGGTTTAACACCACAACTATATTAAGATATACCAAGAAAATATTATGGTTATCAAGGAGGTCATAATAAAGCATTACCATTAATTGGTCCTACTCAAATATTGGCTATTAAAGGAGCACCTTATTGAAGTAAGAATAATCATATGACATGTAATTATCATTTGACCCCAGACTATGATGGAATTAGCTATCCAAAAATGATCATTTTCATGCAAATTATCTCAACTAATGAACTAAGCCAGGTATGTATATGTGTTCCTCAATCCAAGGAGAAAATCCAACCCCAATCAGTCTTGATTTGATTAATGAGTTACAAACACTTGAATTTGATGGAAGTTGTTTTGATATCAAATCATGTACAGGGATTTTGTTAGCTTCACCAAATGGTTATAAGTTTCCTTTTGCTTTCAAGTTAGAATTTTACAATACCAATAATATAACAGAGTATGAAGCTCTACTACTTGGTCTTAATGTAGCAAAGGATAAGTGTATTAAATAATTGAGAGTTGTAGGGGATGAAAAATTAGACATTAAACAAATCAAGAAAGATTATACTTTGAAAAATGGTAGAATTAAGCATTATAAAAATAGAGTGTGAGATTGCATTGAGTATTTTGATGCCTTTTCCATAATGTTAGTCCCACGAGACCAAAATACTAGAGTTGATTCCTTAGCAGTTTCAACATCACTGCTTTTGCTACACCTTGATTTTAAGTATAAGCCATATAAAACTAAAATTGTCTACCATCCTAGTATTATCAATAATGTGGATCATTGGCAAGTGTTTAATAAAGATCAAAAAATTATTGAATTTTTGGAAAAGATTGGATTTTTTGCTAACATTTTCTTTGAAGGTCCTGATGAGAAGAGTAATGAAATTTTAGAAGGTGATATTACTTCACCTGATGGAAGAGAAACTGAAGATATCCAACTGAAAGGTAATATGATTCCTAAAGGTTTGGTTTCCATTAAAAATTTATTAAACATACATGATCAATATTTTAAGCAAAAGAATAAATTTTCTATTGAATCATCTAATAATTTTGATAAGGTTAATAATAGTATCGAAGATGGCCCTAAAATAGTTTGTATTAGAAAATGTTGTTCTCCTCAAGAAAGGGAGAAATTAATTTTTTTGTTGATTAATTACAAATATGTTTTTTCTTGGTGATATGATGATTTTAAAAATTTTAGAAATGGATAATTATAACACAACATTCCATTAAAACTTGGTGCTACACCATATAGGCAGAAATAGTGGAATTATAATCTTAAGGTAGCAAAAGCCATCTTTAGTGAAATTGACAAGATGTTAAAATAAAGAATTATTTACCCCATCCATAATTATACATGGGTAGCTAATATAGTTCTTATTACAAAAAATAATTGAGAAATAAGAATGTGTTAATTCTAGGAATCTAAATCAAGCCTCCTTGAAAGATAATTATCCACTACCTATCATAAATCACATATTATAAAGATTAGCCAGTTATGAAATGATGTCCATGCTTGATGGATTTCTTGGTTATAATTAGATTGAAGTAGCTCTAGAAGATCAACATAAAATAACCTTTACTACTCCTATTGTTACCTTTTCTTACATTACGATGCCATTTGGTCTTATAAATGTAGGGGAAATTTTTCAAAGGGCTATGGATTTATATTTTAGTGATATAAGAAATAAAATAATTATGATTTATTTAGATAACATGATAGTGTTTTCTAATAAAATATCTAATAATTTCCATGATCTTGATGTGATATTACAATGTTGTAGAGAATAAGGAATTTTTTTGAATCCTAAGAAATCATTTTTGCTATAACTAAGGGAAAATTTTTAGGTCATATTATTTAAAAAGATGGAATTAAAGTGGATCCTAAAAGAGTTAAATCTATTATGCAGTTGAGTTTACTAGAGAAAAGATATGGTGCTAGGTCTTTCTTTGGTCCAGTGAACTTTTTGAGAAGGTTTGTGCTTGATTTTGTTGAGTTAACAAAGCCCATTTCTAATATGATGAAAAATCATCTTGTATTCAAGTGGAGTAATAAGGGTGATAAATCCTTTGAGGATATAAAATATTCCATCACAAATTCACTTACCCTAGTCCACACTAATTTTATAAAAGATTTCATTATCTATA
Organism: Torreya grandis; assembly: GCA_037957365.1. Classification (NCBI taxonomy): domain Eukaryota; kingdom Viridiplantae; phylum Streptophyta; class Pinopsida; order Cupressales; family Taxaceae; genus Torreya; species Torreya grandis. The sequence continues at coordinate 3,053,142 of JARHVA010000132.1, forward strand.
GTTATGTATCTGAGCATACTCTATCAACCATTTTGTTGTAGAAAAATGAACAAGGTATTGAGCCCCAATTTATTTTTATGAGTTCACCTCTTAATAAATATGAGATTAAATATTATCCCCTTGAAAAACAAGCTTATTTTATGGTGAAAGCATTGAAAATTTTCAAAATTTACATTCTTCATTCTCATACAAATATTTTTACTCCTCAGACTATGGTTAAAAGTATCCTCTTCCATCAAGACATTGGATGCAATAAAAGAGGATTTTGGATAGAAAAAGTGTAAGGAAATGATATTGAGATTAAATCCACCAACCTAGTAAAATGGAAAGGTTTGGCCAAAATGATTACAAAAAATAAAACCACTGAGGAAGAATAATTGCCTTTGGTTCTTTTTACTAGTAGTACAGATGAGTGGTTTTCTAATGTTGCTTACTTCTTGACTTATGATGATTATCCATCACATTTATCATCCAAAGAAAAGATAAAATTAAAACTTAAAGCTAGAAAATATGTTCTTTGGGATGGAAATTTGTATAAAAAGGGTGTTGATGGGGTTTTCTTAAGATGTATTGATAAAGAGCAACAAAAAATATTACTATAAGATTTTCATAATGAGGCATGTGGTGGACATTTTTTAGCTTCTATAACTACTTTAAGAATCTTGTGTCAAATATTCTATTTACCAAGCATGTTTAAACATGTCTATGAATGGGTATTAAAGTGTGAAAAGTGTTTGAGATTTACTAGCAGAACTCACCTTTTAGCCTTACCATTAAAGCCTATAGTAATAGATGAACCCTTTCAATAATGGGGTTTGGATTTTATTAATCCAATCAATCTTAACTCTAGTGTAGGGAATACACATATCATAGCTACTATAGACTATTTCACTAAATAGGTCGAAGCCATTCTATTAAAGAAATCTTCTTCTGAGGTTTTGTGTAATTTCTTGAAGGAAAATATACTAGTGAGATTTGGTGTTCCCAATAATCTTCTTGCTGATAATGCTAGTCATTTTTCATATACATAAATCACTCTTTTCTAATACAATTATGGTATTAGTTTGGCTCATTCATCTAATTATCATCCTCAAGGGAATGGGTAGGTTGAGTCAAGTAATAAGAATTTGATTTGTATTATCAAAAATATAGTAGATGAAAACTAAAGGGGATGGCATAAAAAGTTATATGATGCTCTGTGGGCTGATAGAGTGATATAGAAAATGGTTATTGGTATGTCTCATTTTTAGTTAGTATATGGCATTGACAGTATCCTACCAACACCTCTAGAACTCTCAACACTTAATTTACAAAAGGCTATTGAAGATGAGCAATTCTAATCTAAACTAGGAAAGAGGGTCATGTACTTAAATATATTGGAAGAACAAAGGGAATTAGTGGTAGAATTTTTTTTAAAGCACCAGTAGATGGTAAAAGAAATTGATAAAAAATAAACACTGGTGGATATGGATGGGTTAGTTAAAAAAATCACTGTATAGATAGTTTCCCATGAACTAAAGATTACTAAAAGAGAAACTATGGAAGAAATGTTTGTAGCTATGGGTGATGAATTCTTCAAAGAAAATGAAAATTGGTGTAAAAGTTCTATAGCAAAGAACTAGCTAAATTTTGAGAAGAAAGGCAAGTGTCAATTACCTATTAAGCTTAAAACAATGCATTTTAAGGATAAAATCTTAGATGTTATTACCTTATTACACCATGTAGTTTGGAATGCTCAAACTGACTGCTTTGAATTTTGGATGTGTCTATTTATTCTGGTTATTTGTAATGATAAATAGTTCATTAACTGGGGAGAAGTTATTAGTTATCATTTAAATAATAAATTAGCAATATTTTAATAGACTACTATTTTTCATATGTGCTCATACTTATATATTTTAGCTAGTCAGAAGGCTATCTAGGTAGGATTGGAGCCACAAGGGCTTTTGACATCAAATATGCCTATGTAAAAATATTTTCCATAGTTCACTAAAGAGGTTGGGATGAATAATTATTCCCATGTCAATGATGCCTTTTTAATAGAAGTTGTAAGGAGATTGGATGGAAACCTTGAGCTATGGATTTCTTCTAAAGTAGCCTCTTTAATTATGAAGTTTGGAAGCTTTTATGTTTAGTTTTAAACGTTCACTTATTTGTGGGTAGGGGGTTTCAAGAAAACTCCACTGAAATTGCCCTGGTATGTAAATAATTTCCTAGTTTTTTTGGAGGTTTATAGATAGATGTCTATAGTTAATGTAAAATATGTGAATATGGGGAAGCGAGACTATGTTTTTCCATTATCAATGTCTACTTTTTCTTGTAAAAATAATCAAAGTGCATGAACATCACCCTATTATTGAATATTTTTGGGAAGATTATAATGATGAAAGAGAAGTATAGAAAAGGGAATTTATCTGGTTAACTTTGAAACAAATTTAGGATTATGGCCTCTCTTTTTAGATTCTTGAGAGTGTCAAAGGAGATTTTGAAATTGTAGACCCTGAGTATCAAGCTATCATTACCAAACCTCTTCTTGAGATTAATTGCTCTAAATTTTTTTTCCAAATTTGAAAGTTTGAACTACTCTTGTGTTAAAAATTACTCAAATTTGGCTAAATGGAAAGTGGAAACAAAATGTAGGTCCCACCCATGAATAAGGGGCTCCATGGAGAAGTTAGAAAAGAGTTATATAAACTTCTTATATGAATGTTTCATTTAGGAGATAGGAAATTAGTCTGCCTGACACTAATTCACAATCAAGTGGAGATAGTGAGATGCTTGAGGAAGTGGTTAAACTAAAAATAGTTTATGAACAAGATGGTATACCCTCACCCATTCCTAAAAAGAAAACTATCTAGGTGAAGTTAGTGTTCATTGACTTTGATGATCTTTTTCAAAATGTGTTTAATATGGTTCTTTTCTTATGATTTTTGAAGTTCCTTCTTCCCCCACTGAAAATGATACTATTTCTTTTCTTTCAATTGAAAGAGTTGAAAGTAAAATCACTAAAAATATAACTATGATAGCCTCTCCTAGATGGTTGAAGAAGGTAGTTGAAAAGATGAGAAATAATGTACCAAAAATGATAGTTGCGGTTGATAAAGTCACCAAATTACTACAAAGTTATTTCAAACCTAAAAATGCTAAAAAAGTGTCTAGGATGGTGACTGATGCCTCTTATAGGCATTGATTATTAGAAATTGTTGTTCCTATAAAGGATCTAAATGAAGATGAGATAATTGAAGCTAAGTATAAGATTACTCATGTTGACATGGGGCCTTTTACTATAGAAAGAAATGTTTATCATGTTAACTTCTCTATCAATGACTTGATCAAAAGGGTAAAAGAGAAGAGGAAAGAAAATTTGATGTTACAATCTCAGGTTTTATATCTTAACAATTTGATTTCATCTCTTGTTACTCCTGATCCTAATGAAGCCTCAATATCTAACATAGAAGGTTCCGATGTCGAGGTCATACAAAAAATTAAGAAGAATTTGGGTTATGCTAAGGCTGCTACTAAATGGATAGATGAAATCTATCAAGAAGGTTTGTTTTACCTAAACAAAGTAATCCATTTTCACACCCAAATAGAAGATAAAAGGAATGGTCTTATAGCAGAACTTTAACATGTCACAGTAGAGAAAATACACATACCTACTCTCATAAGATGTTACAGAGATAATTTCCATGGATTCTCTAGTGCAAATTGGAAAAAATATAGTGAATGACCCTAATTAAATTGATCCTTCCTATTTTGACTCCTTGGATTAGAAGTTAAATATATATGATAATTTTATTAAGGATATCAATAAATTAATTCAAAAATATTTTGAGATGTTAGTTGAAATCAATGGAAATTGCAATGATATGGAAGTAGAAATAGTTGATAATTTTAATGAAAAGATATTAAGGATCTCAGAAGTGACTTTGAAATTTAAAGAAGTATTTCATGAAGATAAATTCAATCTAGAAATAGTAAATGGATATTCTTTGAAAAATCTTGCCACATAACTAGATTATTTAACTTCATTCAAAACAAGGAGGGACACTATGTTTGAATCTTTGAAGGAAATGGATAATCACTTAGTAAATGGAGGACTAGGTTACAAATCACTACCACATTAGGGAGTAAGAACATTACTATAGTGGTTACCAAGTACCAAGAATATAGGATTAGAATGAAAGTACTGGAGGTGAGTCAGGAACAGTCATAACTCAAGATAATCAAAGATGAAGGATCTATATTGGACAACACTAATGCATGATAAATTTCTAGTTGTTAGGATGTTTCATTTTTATTGGCTTTTTAAAAATATTTTAAAAAACCTATTATGTTTTAATTTTTAATGTGGTTGTCTTCAAGAAACCATTATAAAGAGACAATTGCTATGTAATGTTTAAATATGGGTTCAATGATAGGCGTAAGGATATTTATGGGGATTTTTTTACTCATTAGAGAAAACTTCATACTTTCAATTTTCTTATTGTTATTCTCAATATAGAAGATAGATATGGTGAATTTCACATATGAATAATATTTATAATATGGTGTGTGGATTTATTCTATTTAAACTAAATATATTTCTAGTGGTTATGTTTGTTGAAAATAATGGTTGTTTAGTTGGTTTTCATCACTATAAGATGTTTATCTGTGTATGAATATTTTATGGTAATGGATATTTGGTAACTATAAAAGATAATTTACTCTTTTCAAAATTTATTGAAGTCTTTGAACTTTATGTTTAATGAATCAAAAATGTGTGTGCACTTTTGAAAGCTTTCTAGTTAAAAGCAATACCTTTTTCTTGGTTTCTGGTTAAAAGCAACATAAGTTTCAATTCATTGCATATCAATATAATGTAGTTACAACCTTGTAAAATAATAAAAGAGTTGGTATAAAACACCATTATAACTAGTTCAACCATTGATATAGTTATCACCTCTGTGGGTGTAATAATATAGAGTGAAGTGACAAAATCTATAAACTAATAGGTTATAGGTGACCATATATACAAATAGATATTGATTACACTTATATGTGATTTTTAAGGATCCCAAATATCCCTCTAAGTCTATTTCAAATTTTATCATTCCCTTGACCCTAGACCTTGAGTTTCTCCTTTATTTTCATGCTCTTTCTTTGACTTAGGCTTTGGCTTGAACTCATCCATAGCTATCATGGCTATAGGTCATCATGTCTTAGCTAAATATGATGTTATCTTAAAGTATATGACTTCTTTTGATCTTCATGATTCCCCTTTATCTATCTTAACCTTCTCATGAGATGGATGATGTAATGAAGGTGAATTTATAGCTGTTGATGAAGGGGAATGGAAACCATGGATGGAAGGTGATAATGAAACTTGAAAACAATGGGAAAAGGATGATTATGGCAGTGAGATGGGGATGAACAACATGGAGGTGGAAAGGTGTGTAAGGGAGGGTGTTAAGACAAAATTGAAGATTCATAGTAAAAAATGAAACTATCATAATAACACCATATTAAATTGGATACCATTAGAGGAATTTATAGGCTAAAATGAAACATAATTTTCTACAAAAAACCTTAAAATATGCAAAATTCCTTAAACCATGCTAAACTAGGCCTATGAAGACACTAGAGAGCACTAAGGTGGGATAAAACATGAATAATTTGGAGAATTAATTTGATAAACCTATTTGAAAACATGAAAACATGGAGGAAAATGATTCCATGGACCAAAACAAGAATACTTAAAAAACCACTTTCTCTCTCCAATAGAACAACTTCTCTTGAAAGCATGCCAATTGTAGATTTAGATTGAATATTTTTGTGAGATTTTTTGGACCCTAAAATTCATGAATAATATATTAATTATGACATGGATAGGCATATTAAGTCCCCAATATTTTTTAACAACTTGAATTTTCTTGAAACTCTACCCTAGTGAGGAAATATCAAGAAAATCTAGTTGCCTTTTTGGTTGCAAGTCTATAGAAATTGGCCTATATTCAACTTAATGGTTCATAATCAAGAAGAAAGAAATTAAAATTCCACATAATCCATGATTAATCCCTCTTATTATAGTTTTTATACACAAAAATTTATACATATACCTTTCTCCAATAGACCATACCATCAAAAAACTTGCAAGTAGGTCACTTTGTGCAAAGTTGGAAATTTACTGGAGGTGAATGGTTTTGAGCCTGTAGTTCTTAAAACTACCATGTAATTCATTATATATATTCACCATGACCTTATATTCAAATTAAATTGTCATGGTGTATGAAATCCATACGGATCCATACCTCTCTTTGTGAAAGTGAATGAAATAAGCTTATTTTTGGGCCGTTTAAAGGAATTTAAGATTCCACCACTAAAATCATGCGTGATGAAGATTTACACAATGATTGTACATATTTAGACATAAAAATATACGTTTCCATGCCTTATTAATCCCAACTTGGCATGTGGGAGGAAAAATAGTCCCTTTTTTATTCAAAAAGGAATTAAAACACCTTTTCAGCTTTTGAAACTTTGGATTTATCTTAAGTCATATATGAAAATATGGTCAAAGGTAATTTTAAATGTTTTAAATTAATTTTGACTCCCATTTTTATAATTAAATACTAAAATTCTCTTTTTAAGCTAAACTATACAGTTTTAAACTAGTTAAAGATGTTAGTAATAGTTTTTGAAAAATTTCAAATTGCAAGGGTTGGAATTTGACATTGACAGGCCAAATTACCAACACATAACACATTTATTTCAATTTATAACCCATGAATGAAAATCACTAAATATTTTTGGCCAATAATACACACCTATCATGATCTTAAGGGTTGTGGTTCTTGTAGAATAGTGTCCTCCACCATGTCCATCATGAAACTCTTCAAGCAATCTCTGTGTTGGCTAAGCTCTATACATCTTAGAAATACACCATTGATATAATTATTGAAAAAAATTACATCATTATAAAATAATGTAAATATTTTCAATGTGAAATATCTTCTTTTTATATCACTTAGATGAGAGGGATAAATACTATTTTGGATGTATCTTACCAAGTCATGAAACCAACTAGAAGACAAGGTGTGATTAGCTACAACCTCTTCATCATTTGACACCAAAACCACCTCATTCACTTCTTTTAAATCTTGGGATAGATTATGAAAAATTCTTTAGCCTCTAATCATATTTTTTACCTTGATATCCACATCATAATCCATTACCCTAGTTATCTAACCATTTATTTTCTCATTTAAATATTTGCTCAAGATAAACTCCTTGATACTTGGATGGGAAACCGTTAGGTGTATCCTATTATTCTACAAGTATATAAATTTATTGAGAGACCTTATAACTAAAAAACATGTTTTTCATAAAAAGAGTGCCTTATTTCATATTCTTCAAATCCTTGACTAAAGAAGGCTATTAGATGATTTAAAGCCTCATGATTCTATTACATAAAAATTCCTAAAATGGTGTCTAGGTTAGCATAAGTGTAAAATATGAAATATTTAGTGAAATATGGTTTTATGAGCATAGGAGCACTACCTATGGCTATCTTAATTTCTTTAAAACTTTTTACTCCTTCCTTACACTAGTTGAAACTTTGATTTCTCTTTAGCATGGTTGTAAGTGGCTTAGCGAAAGTGGCAAAATATAAAAAATATCTACTTATAAAATTGATTTTCCCTAAGAATATTTATAGAGCCTTATTATTCTTGGAAAATGAAAGTACAAGAATTGAATATATACTTTCAGGATCTATGCTCAAACCATGTCTCAAAATTACATGTCTATGAATCTTACCTTCATGAACTGAGAAGACACACTTTTTGGGATTTAGAGATACCCCAAATTGTCTACACCTCTCAAACACTTGCTTGACGTGTACCATGTGTTCACTTTCATTCTTTTAGAATATTGTTATATCATATAGATAAACAAGTACATACTTGTTAAGAAGGCCTTAGAATGCCATATTCATGGCTATTTGAAAGGTTTCTCTAGCATTTGATAGACCAAATGGCATCTTTCTATATGAAAATGTCCCCCACTTTGTGGTGAAGGTTGTTTTGAATTGATCCTCATACTTAACAAAAATATTATTTTAACCACTATATCCATCCAACAAAGAAAACCTCACTAAACCTGAAACTAGCTATCGAATTTGTTCCATATATGGTAATGGATAGTGATCTTTAAGGGATGCCTTGTTCAAATAATGAAATTCAACACATAATATAATGTCACCATTATTTTTATGTACTAGAACAAGTTTTACCACCCAAATTGAGTTATTAATTAGAAATATAATAGTTGATTCTATTATATTATGAAGCTCAGCTCTCATCAAATGCTCTAGCTTTGGATTGATAGGTCTTTGTCTTTGTCTCATTGGTTTAGTTTCAACCTCTAACTCAATGGTATGTTAGGCTAGACATGGATCAAATACTTTGAGATCATCATACTGACATGAAAACACATCAACAAAGCTATAACATTATTCAATTAAAGCTTACTTTTATGAAGGATTGCACATTTTACCCAACTTCAAATTCTTACTAGATGCAATTTCCACATTGGCATAGTATTCCTCCTTTGTTGACAAATATGCCTTTTCTTTTGTTAATTCATCATCACCAGTGAATATGTTCTCAAGTGTGACAAATAACTTAGGTGAATTATTTGTCTTTAGTTTCACAATTTATTCATGTTACCTATACAAGAACTTTGATTGATTTCTTGAGTAAAACTTAGCCTCCTCTTACAAGAACCTAACTATTTGATTATTATCTTCAAACATTTGGCAATTATGTTGGTTATTTGGGTTAAAAGGCCTTACAACAACCTTAATGCATGACTAAATTTTTTCACATTTTACATCACTTGGGATACTAAATTATTCCCCAATGGCAGCCAACCTATCTACATGTTTGTACTCATCTCATGGTCTAGCCTAAATGTTGAAGGATTGGAAATATTCAAGTAAGTCCTATATTGTATTATTATAAGATCTAAGTAATAAATTTTTTCATACATTAATACCCCTTAATTGGTGAACCACAAGTTCACTATCACCAAAAACTTGTAAGGTGTTGACTTTAATCTTCCTAATCCATAATAAACAATGAACTAGTGCCTCATATTATGTAGCATTATTTGAAAATCCAAACTAAAACTTAATAGAGGAGAAATAACTTTGCTTGGATGGATAAATGAACATCATTCCAGCCTAGTAACATGCTTAGTCCTTGATCCATAAAAATAAATTTTCCATAGGCCATCATAGGTTCATCCTCCATCATAGTTAGAACTGGTGCATCATTCTCATGGAAGCAATAAACACCAAGTCCCTCTTCTTCAATTAACTTATAAGGGTCATGATCATGAAATTTAGAGGCCCAATAATCAAGGAATAAATCTGAAATTCCATCTAAAGGTGACTCAATCTCCACCCCACTAATATCTAATGTCTCATATGAGATAATATAGTTAGTGTTCATAACATTTGGTATATATGGCTCCAAATGAAAATGTGCAATAGGTTTAGAATTTATTGTTACCTTGATACCATATCTTGTTTTGTACATTAAATAGATCCAATTATATGATAAATATCATCCAATCTTTGAGGTGAAGTCCCTTGATAGACACATGGAAAAGTAGGGAGGCAAGTCTACAACAACTGCATCTTATTGAATGGTTACATTGGAACAAGCATGTAGTCTCAAGTTAATATTTTTTATGATACCTAATATCTTTATTGGTGACCCATCTAGTTTTAATACTCCTTTAGTATTTGGTTCATAAAGATGACCAAGCTTGTTTGCATGTTATTTAGGCATAATAGTGTTATAGGCTCCATTATCCACCATGTATTTATGAACTAACATGTCACCAAATATCAGATAGAGTTAGAAGGGAGGATTTTTATTTGATTTTAATTAAATTTTGTCCACCTTTACCATCTTATTCACTTACTTTATTTTTTTCTTAGTTGGTTGATCTGAATTGGTTAGGACAACATCTTTTTTCTCAACTAGTTTTGGAGATAGCTTGAGAGTTAAAATCTCTTGAATGAGCATATCCTTTTATCCTAGAATAAAAATGGAATCTCATATGTTAGTGCTGACATTAAATTTTTTCATTTTATCCACTATACTAGATTGAGATCTAGTAATCTTTGTTTTCAATTTTTAAACCATTGGTTGTTCATATACTAGAGGTACCTGAGGAACCTTCCCAAACTCTATGTTTTAGCTTTTGTGTTTTAGGGGTAATAAGTTGATCTTTGGTACTCTTGGATACAACATTAAGATTACTTGAAACATTTATCACATATTGAGATTCATCAATGAATATTCTTTTAACTCTAGTTAGAGTTAGAACTTGGCCACTTGTATCACTAAACTCATCAATATAATTGAATGTAACATGATCATCTACTTACCAATTAAAATTAAAGGCATTAAGATACCCTTGTAATTGATTAGGTTCTCCTTGTGATACCAAACTTGTCTCTTGGCACTAACGTCATTGGAGAGAAAAATCTTCTTTTGTCATTTGTGGCATAATGATGCTCTATGACATCAAGGCTTGGATTTGAGCATCATTGAAATTAGATGGATGCCAACCTGGATCTTACATCAAATTTTTTTAAGGTAGTGTGGGCATAATAGCTTTTGGAGTAGAATGTACACTAGGATCAAGAGCTGAATATGGTTTATCTTGAGTTATGGATCTTTATGATTGGTAGGGTGTTCTATTTTCCCTTAACCCTTGTTAAGGAGGCCTTTGATTTCCAAAGGGCTGATAGGTATTCTAATTTTTTTTTATAATGAATATTATCCTGATATTGCTATCTCTTGAGTTGTAATATTTCATTCTTAAAATACTGTAACAAACCTTTCAACTCTTCAAACTCACTAGCTTGACTAGAAGGGGTTATAGCTTGATTTTTAGTGGATGGAATAAGGGACTAAATATTTAATGTAAGGAACCTAAGGGACTGGTATAGACTTCAATTCTATTAATATAGAAATTAGATGACTTGGGGATAGTTTACCAGCTTGTATCAAGCTATTTTATACTCTTATTGCAACCTCATAAGCATCTAGTGAGGTAATACCACCCATTGGCTATATCATCACACTAATATAAGAGTTGAGGTCTTTTAGATAGTATGTATATTCTAGGGATAGTATAATTAATGTAGGCATCTTTGTCTATGTATTTTAGAATCTAAGGTTAAAATCAAACATAAACTTATGAGGATCTCTTCTTATGGTAGTCAACTATTCAATTAAAGATAGGTGATCACATTTGTCTTCAAATTTTCTAACTAAGGCTGCACCTAATTCATCCCAAGTAGAAATTAAATTTAGTGGGATATTTATATACCACTATAATGTTTTTTCTTAGAAGGAAATAATAAGTGATCTAATAGCTACATTTTGTTGAATAATATTGTGAAATGAATAGAGATTAACAAAATCTTGGATGTGCTAAATAAGGTTTGTTTAATCTTCTCCTAAGAATAATGGGATAATTTTGAGGGAATTTCATGAATTTCATCAAAAGGGCTAAATTTAGTGAACTACTTCTATTGAATGGAACAAATACTTGGTTCCTAATGGCCATCTGGATAATAGGGATTACACTTCTTAGGATAATAGGATGACCAAGAGATGAATAATTATTTTGAGGATAAGTTCTTATCCTAATAAAGCTTGATCTTTTATATTAATTAGAAGGCAACTCAATGAATTCAAGAGGAATACCTTTACTATCTGACCTTGTAGTAACCTTTGGCATGAGAGTGTTTTCTAGATGATGCTATGAACTCTATAACTTGAACAATCTTTAGCTTCTTTGATTAAGGAAGTCATATTTTACTAAAAATACTTTTCTTCAACTTCAAAATTCAATTATTCCAAGGAGAAGGGGTCATAATAGGTTAGTCAAAAACTATTGTAGACTTAATTTTTAGATATAGGGAAAGCTCTTCAAGCTCTCTCCAAGTAAGCTACAAAATGGGAACAACCTTAGGTTATGGGTATCCTATAATGAGGTTGAGCCTCTAGAGTGGGATGGTTCCCTTGGATCAATCACATAAACTAATCTCCTACTTGGAAAAGGGAGAAAAATTGGTAGAAAACTTCACAAAACATGTAAAAGTAGGTGATGCACCAAATATTTTAGACACTTACAATTGCACAAAACATAGTATGAGACACATTAAGACCTAAAAATATCACTTCACTCACTCTTTGATTAACTTTCACATAATTATTTCATAAAAATTCATTGATTAGCAATCAATATAGCATAGGAAGGGTAATTTTCCACTTCCAAACTAATCAAGAAATTATCTATGGCACCTGGAATGACCTATGAGAGATATAAATCACTTCATGAAGGTGATAAAAATCAAACCAAGGAAAAGGAAATAAAATAAATTAACTTAACCAAATCAATTAATTCATATAACACACTTTTATTCCATTTACAAATGAAGGAATTCATTCTTTTATTGCATCAAATAGGTGTTATAGTATAAAATTTGGCATAACCTAGGCAAGTCAAAAGCATAAGTATCTTTTTTTGAAAGTGAGAAATGAGAGATATATAGGAAAAGTGGAAGAGAGAGAGGGAAATTAGTATAAAAAATCAATAAATGAGCCCCAACTACTTTTTTATTTATTAGCATTAATTCTTCCTCCATAAATTAACCTTCAAGCTCTCTCATTGGCCTTGAAAAACACTAGAAGCCAAAACTTAATCTTAGATGATGAGTCATGATCTAATTGGAACTTCATTGAATTCTCACCTATCTACCTTAACCTTTGAGTTTCCCATATTATTCATGATATTAAAACACCATGCTTTATATTGATATACTCTTTACATCATCAGACACTGACTAACATTCATTCTGACATTTATTTCACAATCACCATTCTTTCCCTTACTCTAAATATTGAGCATAGGTCTTTTATAAATTAAAAATAATTCAATTATTAGTTTTCATATCCATAACTTCAATTAATATCCATAGTCTATTTATACTTAATGTGAAAGACATAAACCCAAAACAAACTCCAAAACTTGATTGAGTAGATTTTTGCATAGAACAGAGCTTTAATGGCAATATATAAACTTACAAATTTTATTTTGGTAGCTCAAATCACATTCTGATCTCATATTTACATGTTTACATGATTAGGTGGTGAAACCCTCTACCATGATACCATTTATCACATTTTATGACTGTTGTTGACTCAAACGCGTGTCCTTATCTCATGCTCCCTAGAATCTAGATCAGATCTGCTTTGTTGGTCCCCTTGGGAGTTTTCCAGGTTTGAAATTCAATTTTGATCATTGATATTTATTTGGGACTATATATCATGCCACTCATTACTTCCATGTTCATTTCATGGACTCCACTATTAATTTTTGTTTAGTTAATGTGCTTACATCACATGGTGGCCTCATGTTCATCCTAAGCTCATTGACTCTTTAACTTTGATTCTAACATCAATTTTATAGGCATGGTTGAATACATACCATTAATTTTATTGAAATATCACCTTGATTTATATACTTGGAACCTTTTCATTTATCCTCAATATCCTCTAGCTATTTGGCCTCTCACTCCCCATTGATCTACACTTGTATGATGAATCATGCACCATTGATTTGCTCTAACTTATTAACCCTATATTTGCTCATGAATTATTGATCTTGAATTTATTTCCCAAAATAATGAAATTTAACAAATCTATATTCATCCTCAAGATCCTTAGGATATTTTTAAATTAAATGACTACTTTTTGGGGCCTTAATTTGACATCCCCGTGCATGTTCTACTCTACTGGGTCAACTTTGAAGACTCATATTTTGAGGTAGAAGGCTCATCAAGACACAAAATTTATAGAGGATATTATTAGCATGAAAAACATTGTGTATATTCATTTATTTTACCTTGATAATCTTCTCAAACACTTTTATCAAATACATAACTCAAATTATTTATTCATTCCTATATAATGTGCTACAATGGTCTACTTCCTTTATGCTTGTTCTAGCCATCCTTTGACCCATTAAGGATTTCATATAACTTTGATACCTTGTGAATATATACTTAATGCATCTTTAAGTTTCATAAACATTGTATAAACCTGCTTGGACCCTTTCTCTTACAATTCTAGACTTGTTTTAACACCTACTTCTTAAAGATTAATAAATTACACTTTAAGCTTGCTTAAAGTGTTTCAAAAGCTTTGTAAACTTCATGTGATATTATCATTTAACTATTTTATCATTAAATTATTTAGGAACTCTATTTTAAAAATTTCAAAAGAGTCCC